>JAOANR010000009.1:45402306-45843654 GCA_030278955.1 Hygrophila difformis
ACTGTTTGTTGTAAGGAAAGAGATATTTTGTTTGGATGCTAGTGCAGTTAAATGGGATTTTCAAATTTCGTGCTAGTATAGTCTATTGGAGTCCAAAATAAGATGTCCCCTCACCATTTCATGTTTCTTTTTCTTCCTCGATTTTTATCCACCCAAGCAACATTGAATAACCCGCTGAAATCACCGGCTTGCAGGCCATCATCACCGGACCATTCCACAGCCAGGACCTATTACTATTCTTGGCGAAAAAAGAGCGTTGTCGTTTGCACATTCCCCCCTCCCCCCTAGACCGCCGCTTGCTTCGTCGGTGTTGAAAGTTAGGGTTCCGAACCCATTGCTTATAGTTTATGTAAACACACCCATTTTCGTTTGTAAATTTTTGTAGTGGGTTTTGTTTCACAAATCGTGGGTGTTTTTTTGTGGGGTGGGTTAAAGCACAATATTTCAAAGGAGGGAATGTTTCATTTTTTATGGATTGAAGGTGAGTCTATTTGCGACTCCGATGGTAGGTTTTGGTGAAATTGAATATCTAGTTTTGGCTTCGTGGTGGTGCGATTTTGGATTTGGGGCGCTCGATTTGGCCTCTATTTTTATTGTACGGTATTTTTAGATTGTGATTCTGTTTATAATTTGAATGCTGAGTAGATATTTGAATTCGTGGGGGTTTGTCCTTATGCTAAGGGGAGTTTTTGTCATTTTTTGAGTGGATGTTTGGAATTTTTATGACTTAGTGATATGAACCATATGCTTACATTCTGAGTCCATGTTATGCATGTGCTGGGATACCATTGGTCAAATGATTGAGATATGTATGGATTGTGATTTGGAATTTTACAATTTTGTTCTTTTGAACTATATGCATGCACATAATGAGTACATATTATGTACGTGCTGGATCAGATCCTTCATGTGATGGGGAAGATATGTGTATGTGATGGTAGTATTAAATGCATTTGATTTTTATTTTTCTTTATTTTTTTAAAACACCGTTGATAGGATTATGTGTATGCATGTGCTATATGAATGCTAACGTAAGTGATGTGATCTTCTTGATCATGTGTTGATGGAATAGTCTGCATGTATACAATGTATTTTTTGCTGCTTCCCGACAAACGACTGTACGGTGTGTTTTTGGGAAAATATGGTGAGCGTATTTTCATGTGTACATGTGGAGGACAATAAGGTGTTGGATCGATTATTTTTTTGTTTGAAAGTTGTGCAGGGGAATTGCATTGAAGGTAATTATTTGGTAATATGATGGACGATTTATTTATGATATGTTGGAGTTTTTGTTGTATGAAGATATGGTAAACACAAATTTATTGTAACACCCCGGTTTTTGGTCACCCAGGTCGGGATGTCACCGCCGCACCTCCCTAGCAAGACACGGTTTCTCCGAGCTTGCTAAAGAGATGCAAGGCTATGGTTTTTCAGAATTTAAAACATTTAAACAGCCCATTTATACAATTTAAAAATAGTACATCAAAGTTGCAGCGGAAAAATAATATTTACATATATGTATCGCAGCGGAATTTAAATATAGGGCCAACATGGCCTAATCACGGGTTAGACAGGCCCGTTCATGCAAGATCTAGTCTAATACAAAAATTCAAATATAATATATCATCCCAAGCTTCCCGTGTATGCATATGACGATGCATAATTCTCAACTCTGGAAGAAAAAGAAATAAAAATGGTTTGGTCAGCACTACGTGCTGAGTAAGTTAACACAAACATGATTAAGGGGTTTCAAAGCCATTATTTAAATTTAAAGGAAACATGTGCATAATGTAATTTGTTCTACAACATGATAAAATAATCGCAAGACATAATTTAAAGGCATAATTTAAATAAGGAAAATGCTCAAGTATTTCAGGATTTCACTCTTCCTCTTTTATTCAATATAATCTAGTATAACTTATTCTCGGGGAATCGAACCCGCAAGAAAACAGACAATCGTCCTTGGGGAATCGAACCCGCAAGAACTCACATACATCCTAGGGAATCGAACCCGTAGGAATCAACACATATTCTGGGGAATCGAACCCGCAGAAAGACACACCCTGGGGAATTGAACCCGCAAGGTTTGACACGGACATCCTGGGGAATCGAACCCGCAGGAGAACATACAATCGCCCTTAGGGAATCGAACCCGCAAGAACTCAAACACACCCTGGGGAATCGAACCCGCAAGGTTTGACACAGACATCCTGGGGAATCGAACCCGCAGGGACACAGACGCCTTGGGGAATCGAACCCGCAAGGTTGAACAAGTTTCGTAAATTTCACAAGTTTCGCAAATATAAGTTTATAAAACGCTGTTTACTCCAAATTTCGTGAAAAATCAGTTTAAATTCCAAAATTTCTGAAAATTGACCAGTGACTCGGAAACGTCGAGATGAACAACTTTTGTGTTTTAACTTTTTCGATCCGAGATACCGAAACAGGTCAACAACGTCAATTTTCGTCAGATTAAAAATCTGTCCGCGTTTCCACACAGCAGTTTAAAAGTTTCGAGATCCACCATAGCAAATGAACTCCAAATTTGATGAAATTTTACAGGGACCTTCCTAAGACAATTATCTACAACTTTCATGTTCGGCTAAAGATCTAATTCGGCCTAGAACCATAGTCAAAAACGTGATCAAGATCATACCTATGTTCTGTCCAGTTTTCAAGATCCGATTTTAAACCAGTTCGGTTTGGGGTGGATTTCATACATCAAATCATCACGAAAAATTCTGAAATTTTACGGAGGTATTCATAACGTATAGATCTACAACTCTTATGTTCAACGCCAAGCCTAGATCGGTCTAGATCTAAGGTAGAAATCACCAACAAGTTCGAATAAAGAATCTATCATCGTTTCAAGATCTAAACCACAGGCAGGTCTTCGTGGTCGTTTTCGGCTATTAAAACACGATGAAAAATTATGAAAATTTTACAGTAGATAGATCTAAGCCTTAGGAATGTTTTTCGTGTTTTAAGTTTTTCCGTTTGAGGTCGTTTTAAGGTTCGGAAAAATTAGACAAAACTGTTGCGCCGTTAGAAATCACATGTGGACAGATTTACGAAAGATTTGATTAAGTTTCTAGATTTAAATATTTTAACTACTCCCAAAACCGTGTAAGCGTTAACTTACAAATTTTTGAGCGTCTGGGATCGTCGATTCGGAGGCGTGGCTTCCAGTCCACCGTTTATCTCCTTGATTCCGTCGGGTTCTTCGCTCTCGATCCGGATCGGGGGTTTGGAATAGAAAAAGATCGAATTTAGGATTCGTTTTCGAATCACATATGGAAAAGAATGGATCAAGGCTTACCACAGCGACGGGGTCTCCGAAATTCGTACAAGATTCAGTCTTTGAATGCCTTCGTGCCTCCGACGACTCCGGGATTAGGGTTTGATGTGTATAGAGATTTCGTAGGGTTTCAAACGTATTCGGAGCTTTTCGGAGGTCTTATTTATAGATAACTAAGGCCTAGGGCGTCCAAGATCTGACTCTAAGAGTCTAGAGTCGAAAGATGTTCAACCGAAAGTCGAAAAATCCGCGTTCGGGCGAGAAAATCTTGCTTGGTTTGTTGCTGCCATTGTGGCGCGGTCGTGGCGCGGTCTAAGGCCAACAACCGCGCGGCCAGCGCGCCACTCACGCCTGGACTCCGGTCCGGGCGGGTCGTGCGATCCGTCGCGCTTTTCCTCCTCTCTTTCGGACTTCTATCCCTCTATGTTCCCAGATTCCGATTTCCGGGGTATCTTCGGGCTCCGATTTCCTATCCTAATTTTATTCGGATCTAAATTTACATTTGGACTCGGGTTATTGAGTCCATCGGTGTCGGGTTTCCGTGTAACCATTTATTCGATTAAATTGTCTTCGGATTCCCGGGTTTTCGGAACTTTGATTCCTTTTTAATTTAAATTTCATTTCTTATCTTATATGATTCTTTATCCCTTTATCATGTTTATTATATTTATTTATTTATTTATTTTATTTATTGTATTTATTTTATGTTGGAAAATTCTCGGGTATTAGAGTCTACCCTCCTTAAGAATCAACTTCGTCCTCGAAGTTGTGTTTCGGCTTTTCTCGTGCTAAGGTCTTTTGTTTGTTTTATTATTTTGTGACTGAACTTAGAATTAAGACTTCTAAGCTGCCTACGTACCCGGTGAAGGGATCAAGCCATAACGTAGTTCAAATCAATTTGAATATGTTTATTTATTCATTCGGAATACATATCGTCAAAAATAAATGTCTATCTTACGGGGTATTACATCCTCTCCCCCTTAGGACTTCAGTTATGTCCCCATAACTGCCTACTTATTATTCTCTTCCTTGATCTCCTTGTTGAGGGTTTACCAATTCTATCCTCTTCTCAATCATCTCCTCACGAACATTACATTCTCTAATCATGTGGTCTTCCCCACCACATCTATAGCAAGTCCCACGCCTTGGGCATTCGCGCACCAGATGGACTTGGTGGCAGTGTGGGCAACGTGGTACGACTGTACGACGTATGCCATTTCTCCCATTATAGAAATCCTTATTCTCGTTCCTATCTTGTCTACCGTTATTGCTCCGATTCTTCTTCTCAAATCCTTGTGAGTCCTTGCTCGACTCCCCATTTTCCTTACGCTTCAGTTGCTGGACTCGATCAATTGCTACAGCTCGATCATAAACCGTCTGCAGGTTCGTGAATTGTCCTACTGCAAGTATCTCCCGGATACTAAGGTTCAGACCCATCTCAAATTTTTGAGCCTTGTCAGAGTCGGTTGGTACTATCCTTGTAGCAAATCGTACCAACTCCTTAAACCGGGTGTAATACTCCTGCACCGTCCGTCCCTCTTGCTTCAGTGATAAAAACTCTTCGTACATTGCCGCCTTGGTGCTCATGGGGTAGAATCGGTCCCTTAGATCCTCCTTAAGTTTAATCCACGAATAAGCTTCTTCAGCTTCCTCTAAATTCCTCTGGAGGTCTTGCCACCACTCATCGGCTTCGCCTCCTAAGTAGTAGGTTGCTACTCGTGTCTTTGCCTCATCAGGACATTTGATAGCATCCAAGAGCTTATCAAATGTACGGATCCACCCCTCTAGTTTGGCGGGATCCTCCTGCCCCTCATAACGTGGTGGTTGATAGGGATTCACCAACGCTAGATAGTTGGTTTGAGCTACGGGCGGAGTTATTGCTGCAGGTGTCCTATGCACCTCCGCATTTCCTAATGCTACTAGGAATCCCTCTATCGTTTTTAAACGTGCTTCCATATTATTGGGCGCTTGAGGCACTTGCTCTCCTAGGTTCTGAGGACTTTCGCTGTTGTTGGGCGTGTTGGAAAGGTTAGCGTCAGTGCCGTTTGGACTCACCTTCCTTGGTTTCCTCCTAGGCGCATTTTCTATTATAACGTGTATAGATTAGCTTGTCTTGGTTTAGATAGATCGCTCGAACAAGACGTTTCGTAAATTTTCTAATTTCAAATTTTCGGATTTGTTGTTTGGAAATCCAAACAAGATTTCTGGAATAAAGAGTGTTTTAATAAAACTTGATTTTTTTTTTATTGCTCCACATGAGAAAATTTTCTAATTCGTACAAGAGTAGGAATGGCTAAGGCCGAGAGTTCGTAGGTGTGCGCTTAGATGAATGAGATCTAGAACTAAGGCAAGATCAGTCTTTAGTGAGCGTTTCTAATTTGATGGCAAGCGTCTAAGTCATCTAGTGCAAGCAAAAGACCTAGGTTAAACTTCGCCAAGATTCTAAGTTATAATTCGCCAAGATGCTAAGTTAAAGTTCGCCAAGATTCTAGGTTCTCTAAATAAAGGAAATGCAATATGCAAATGATGATTCCCCCCAAAAATAATTTATGCACTATATATATTTTTCCCATGGGTTTTAAAATAAAAATTTCTCCATGGAAATAATACTTTAAAATTTAAAATAATAGTCAAAATATTAATAATAGATTAAAAATAATAATGGTTTAAAAATAATAATTTAAAAATAGCCGGGCTCTGATACCAACTTTGGTATCAGATATTTTCTTTAAAATAAATAGCTTTAAAATATTCTGGGCTCTGATACCAACTTGTAACACCCCGGTTTTTGGTCACCCAGGTCGGGATGTCACCGCCGCACCTCCCTAGCAAGACACGGTTTCTCCGAGCTTGCTAAAGAGATGCAAGGCTATAGTTTTTCAGAATTTAAAACATTTAAACAGCCCATTTATATAATTTAAAAATAGTACATCAAAGTTGCAGCGGAAAAATAATATTTACATATATGTATCGCAGCGGAATTTAAATATAGGGCCAACATGGCCTAATCACGGGTTAGACAGGCCCGTTCATGCAAGATCTAGTCTAATACAAAAATTCAAATATAATATATCATCCCAAGCTTCCCGTGTATGCATATGACGATGCATAATTCTCAACTCTGGAAGAAAAAGAAATAAAAATGGTTTGGTCAGCACTACGTGCTGAGTAAGTTAACACAAACATGATTAAGGGGTTTCAAAGCCATTATTTAAACTTAAAGGAAACATGTGCATAATGTAATTTGTTCAACAACATGATAAAATAATCGCAAGACATAATTTAAAGGCATAATTTAAATAAGGAAAATGCTCAAGTATTTCAGGATTTCACTCTTCCTCTTTTATTCGATATAATCTAGTATAACTTATTCTCGGGGAAACGAACCCGCAAGAAAACAGACAATCGTCCTTGGGGAATCGAACCCGCAAGAACTCACATACGTCCTAGGGAATCGAACCCGTAGGAATCAACACATATTCTGGGGAATCGAACCCGCAGAAAGACACACCCTGGGGAATTGAACCCGCAAGGTTTGACACGGACATCCTGGGGAATCGAACCCGCAGGAGAACATACAATCGCCCTTGGGGAATCGAACCCGCAAGAACTCAAACACACCCTGGGGAATCGAACCCGCAAGGTTTGACACAGACATCCTGGGGAATCGAACCCGCAGGGACACAGACGCCTTGGGGAATCGAACCCGCAAGGTTGAACAAGTTTCGTAAATTTCACAAGTTTCGCAAATATAAGTTTATAAAACGCTGTTTACTCCAAATTTCGTGAAAAATCAGTTTAAATTCCAAAATTTCTGAAAATTGACCAGTGACTCGGAAACGTCGAGATGAACAACTTTTGTGTTTTAACTTTTTCGATCCGAGATACCGAAACAGGTCAACAACGTCAATTTTCGTCAGATTAAAAATCTGTCCGCGTTTCCACACAGCAGTTTAAAAGTTTCGAGATCCACCATAGCAAATGAACTCCAAATTTGATGAAATTTTACAGGGACCTTCCTAAGACAATTATCTACAACTTTCATGTTCGGCTAAAGATCTAATTCGGCCTAGAACCATAGTCAAAAACGTGATCAAGATCATACCTATGTTCTGTCCAGTTTTCAAGATCCGATTTTAAACCAGTTCGGTTTGGGGTGGATTTCATACATCAAATCATCACGAAAAATTCTGAAATTTTACGGAGGTATTCATAACGTATAGATCTACAACTCTTATGTTCAACGCCAAGCCTAGATCGGTCTAGATCTAAGGTAGAAATCACCAACAAGTTCGAATAAAGAATCTATCATCGTTTCAAGATCTAAACCACAGGCAGGTCTTCGTGGTCGTTTTCGGCTATCAAAACACGATGAAAAATTATGAAAATTTTACAGTAGATAGATCTAAGCCTTAGGAATGTTTTTCGTGTTTTAAGTTTTTCCGTTTGAGGTCGTTTTATGGTTCGGAAAAATTAGACAAAACTGTTGCGCCGTTAGAAATCACATGTGGACAGATTTACGAAAGATTTGATTAAGTTTCTAGATTTAAATATTTTAACTACTCCCAAAACCGTGTAAGCGTTAATTACAAATCGTTGAGCGTCCGGGATCGTCGATTCGGAGGCGTGGCTTCCAGTCCACCGTTTATCTCCTTGATTCCGTCGGGTTCTTCGCTCTCGATCCGGATCGGGGGTTTGGAATAGAAAAAGATCGAATTTAGGATTCGTTTTCGAATCACATATGGAAAAGAATGGATCAAGGCTTACCACAGCGACGGGGTCTCCGAAATTCGTCCAAGATTCAGTCTTTGAATGCCTTCGTGCCTCCGACGACTCCGGGATTAGGGTTTGATGTGTATAGAGATTTCGTAGGGTTTCAAACGTATTCGGAGCTTTTCGGAGGTCTTATTTATAGATAACTAAGGCCTAGGGCATCCAAGATCTGACTCTAAGAGTCTAGAGTCGAAAGATGTTCAACCGAAAGTCGAAAAATCCGCGTTCGGGCGAGAAAATCTCGCTTGGTTTGTTGCTGCCATTGTGGCGCGGTCGTGGCGCGGTCTAAGGCCAACAACCGCGCGGCCAGCGCGCCACTCACGCCTGGACTCCGGTCCGGGCGGGTCGTGCGATCCGTCGCGCTTTTCCTCCTCTCTTTCGGACTTCTATCCCTCTATGTTCCCAGATTCCGATTTCCGGGGTATCTTCGGGCTCCGATTTCCTATCCTAATTTTATTCGGATCTAAATTTACATTTGGACTTGGGTTATTGAGTCCATCGGTGTCGGGTTTCCGTGTAACCATTTATTCGATTAAATTGTCTTCGGATTCCCGGGTTTTCGGAACTTTGATTCCTTTTTAATTTAAATTTCATTTCTTATCTTATATGATTCTTTATCCCTTTATCATGTTTATTATATTTATTTATTTATTTATTTTATTTATTGTATTTATTTTATGTTGGAAAATTCTCGGGTATTACAGTCTACCCTCCTTAAGAATCAACTTCGTCCTCGAAGTTGTGTTTCGGCTTTTCTCGTGCTAAGGTCTTTTGTTTGTTTTATTATTTTGTGACTGAACTTAGAATTAAGACTTCTAAACTGCCTACGTACCCGGTGAAGGGATCAAGCCATAACGTAGTTCAAAACAATTTGAATATGTTTATTTATTCATTCGGAATACATATCGTCAAAAATAAATGTCTATCTTACGGGGTATTACATTTATAAATGATGATTTTTTTGGAATAGTATGTTGTGATGATGTGCTTTGTGTGCAGGTCATGATGTGTTGAATATGATTTTCCTACCAGTTTTAATGTCACACAGTCCGACCATATATGTGGAATTTTCCCTATGTTCTATATGATGTTCTTTCCGGGACATGTCCTTACTGATTGGCTAATAGAGATGAGTACATTGAGAGTGGTTGATGTTATATGTGCAAAGTTCATTGATTTGGTTGTCCTCCACCCCAGCAACCTACATCTCCAGAGCGTGAAGGCGCTCGCTGGACTAGCTGATGCTCCAGGAGTCAATGGTGCGGAGGATACGATGTCGATTGTCGATGCCGATGCAAATGCGGGAGAGGCGGGACCTGTTAAAGATGGGTGTCTATTGAGTATATGTACTGTAAAGAGGCATTTTATGTGATAGGTATGCATTTAGTACGTGATGGTATTGAGTGATATACTTGCTAGGTCATGTGTGATGTCATTTTTTGCATTGTAAGAGTGTCTCGTAACTTATGAGTGCTTAAAGCATGTACCCCATCATTTTATGTTCATGTTTAATACAACCTTGTATATTGGTTTTTTAAATTATCTATAGAATGTTTGATATTTACTTATCTACTGGTTTACAAGCAGCTCTGAGATTATACTAAATTCATTATGAGTGACTGTTGATTGTTCGTGCTGTAATGATTGTAATGATCAGTTACATGTGATAGGTTCCTGCTCATTGCATGCTACCAAGAGCCTTTATACGTGCTAGGACCCTATTCGATGGTTTCTGGTCGGAGTATGTTTGTGCGTGTTGCTATATGTGTAACACCCCGGATTTGATAACCCAGGCCGGGATGCCACCGCCACACCTCCCAAGCAAGACGCGACTTCATGCGAGCTCACTTGAGAGATACAAGGCTAAAGGTATTTCAGAAATAACTTTAAAAGTGAGCCCAAAAGAATTTAAATTTTAAAATAATATAATATCATCTACAATAATAAAATAAGTCGCAGCGGAAATATAACTTGGGCCGACATGGCCAAATGCAGTAAGTAATTAAAACGGGCCGACTTTGTAAAAGAAAAATAACAACGGGTTTTATCAGTGTATAAAATAGTGAGTAAGACAATCCCTAACATAACAATAAAGGGGTTTTAAAATTTAATAATTAAAATACCTTTAATCATGCATATAAAACATTTTATTTACCAATATAAAAGTAAGAATTTAATTCGCATAATTTAAAGACACATTTAAATTCATAAATAATAATTTAAACATGGACCTAAATTTAGACATAACTTAAATGAGTTTAAACATGCATATTTAAGACAGGTAATCTGACTTAATGATAGACAATATTTTAATACAAATATTCTCATAGCCAAATTAAATTTAAAAATGAAAATTTAAGGCCTAGGCATAATTTTAAAATATGACATAGTAAATAATTAAATAACATGAGTAAAGACATAATTTAAAATAAAGATAAAGTCTTTTAAAAAATTTCCCCGTTACTCCACAATCTCAACAATATTTCATTTAGCCGGCGATCCGGCGGCCGCAACCAATTTAGTAAGTTTCATTTAGCCGGCGATCCAGCGACCGCAGCCAATTTAGTAAGTTTCATTTAGCCGGTAGTCCGGTGGCCGCAGCCTATCCGCCATACCCAGTAACACTCTGGAGCCTCGGGAAACCCATACGGATACTCCCGAGAGTGTAGGCCCAAAATACAATGCCGTTTTGGCATAAAATTTTTCACTTAAGCTTCTCTTGTCCATTATAGGCACGCAGAGGAAAGGCTAGAGGAGCACTCTTGCAGAACACTCAACCCTACCTATGTAACCAATATCATTTCAACTTAGTGTAACGGCAATTTCGAAAGTATAGCTTTATCATATAACGAGGTTTCGATCGTTTGTTTAAAATTTTCAAATCTCACAAGTTTAAAATCATTCGTTGTCACAGTTTACGCCTTTTTAGTTTAAAAATTCAATTTCAAGGCGATTGATATGAAATTTTCACAGTGCACCAAAAACACCCTAACGAACAACATTCGTGTTTTAAGTTTTTCAAAATTTGATGAGGAAACAAGTGAGAATTTACAATCTTTTCAAAAGTCAAAATCTGTCAAACTTTCAGGAATAGCGCAACGACTTTTAAACAGGTTTTTGACCTAGCAAATGAACTCCAAAATTCATGAAAATTTACAAGCACTTACATAACACCAAAATAAACAAGTTTTATTAGAGGCATTTTATCCAAAATCATTTCGAATTAAGTCAGATTTACTCTTCAAGTTCGAAATTAAAATCTGTCAAAATTTTCTCACAATACGCAGATTGTTCAGATCGATTTTTAGCTATTCCAATGTTATGAAACTTCACGAAATTTTACAGAAATAATCTTGAGACAATTATCTACAACTTTTATTTTTACATCAAAGATTAGTTCGGAATGGACGTAATAGAAAAATCAACATCAAGTTCGGTTATGCATGCTGTCAGATTTTCGAAAAATTCATATCAACTCAGAAAATGTCAGACTGGTTTTGGGGTATCAAATCTTGATGAAAATGTGTGATATTTTGACAAAACCTATATTAAGATGTTAGGAACAAATTTCTAGTTTGGAGTTCTTCGTTTCGGATTCTCGAAATAGGAGTTTTCGTAGGATTTTAGAAAATGCGCAAAGGTGGGTTTTTTAGGTTCGATTTTAATGTTTCGCTTAAGATCCAATGTTTCGAAGGTCCCTAAACCACCCATATTGGTATGAAAGGTATTGACTTACAGTAGGTGATGTCTAGGATGTCACAGGTTCGTTTGGCGTCCACGGATTGCCACGAACAGATCTCCTCAACCCGATTTCCTCTTCCTTTGGCTCTGATTTGTGTTTTTGAGAATAAAAACCATAAGTTAGAATCTAAATCCGATGAAAATTATGAAATGAAGTTCAAGACTTCATCTTACCACTATCTAGGGTCTGAACACTTCCTCTCCACGTCCTCCTTGCTCGGATTTGGTCGTCGGAACCTCAAGAATACAAGGGATTTTCGGATTTTCGGTTTTGGGAGAGAGTTTTTGAGAATGCGAGGAGAAGGGGGCTGCTCTAGGGTTGTGTGTTTCGAATTTAGGGTTAGGGTGTAGCCTAATATCGTCCCCAATACCCTTCCATAGCCTGGGATTAAGTTTCCATCGTTACGGGTCGAAATAAGGTAAGAAATCGCGCATGATCGCACAAAATCCGCAGCCTGTGCAAGTGGCGTGTTGGTGACGCGGTTTGGGCTCCAGACTGCGCGGAGACCGCGCGGCTCCGGCCTGGGCTGCGGTCTGGGCGGGGCCGTGTGATCCGTCGAACCTTTTCTCATCTCTTTTGGACTTCTATCCTCCTACATTTTCGGGCTCGATTTTTCGGGTCATTCTCGGATTATAATTCCTATCTTAAATTTATTTCGAACTCGAAATTAATTCGTATTCGAAATCTTGAATCCGTCGAGTTTGAATTCGTCGGCTTTCGTCGACTTTTGGCTCCCGTGTAATAATTTATCTAATTAAACTATTTCCGACTTCACGTGTTCTTGGAATCAAAATTCTTTCCTTTCTTGAATTTAATTCCAATTCTTTAGGCTCGATCCATTGAATATCTTCAGGCTTCTTTTCCCTCGTTTATTCCATTTTGAATTTTTTTGAATCTATCGGCATTTCATTTTCGAGCAATAATTTATTATAATAAATTATTTTCTTCTTCCCGGAGATATTTCGATCTTGATCGGATAAATTTTATTTCTTTGGACGCTGATAAAAATCTCGGGTATTACAGTCTACCCCCCTTAAGAATCAACTTTGTCCTCGAAGTTGCGTGTTAGCTTTTCACGAGCTTCGAACTAAGGTTCTATCGTTCATTTCGTTCATTTCTATATTACGTTATTGTATTATTATGTTATCATATGTTATTGTATGATATTGTTTGACTGAACCCAGAATTAAAATTTTCAAGTTGCATACGTACCCCGTGAAGGGATCAAGTCATAACGTAGTTCAAAACAATTCGAATTTGTTTATTATTTATTTGGGATACATGTTGCCGAGTCGAACTCAAAAATAAATGCTTATACATTATGACGGGGTATCACATCCTCTCCCACTTAGGACTTTAGTTATGTCCCCGTAACTGCCTACACATTATTCACAGGAAGGTTCGGGTTTTGATCTTGTACCTTGTCAGCCTCTCCTTGCTGAATGTTCACCAGATCTATTCTCCTTTCGATTGCCTCCTCTGGCGTTCGAAATCCCCTAGTCTTGTGACCAAACTTGCCGCACTTGTAGCAGGCTCCAGGCTTCGGGCATTGGCGTACCAAATGTGCATGGTTGCATTGTGGGCAGCGTGGTATGAACGCACCACGGATGTCATCTCGACTGCCCGGGTTCTGTGGCTGGTCAGGTTTAATGGTCACGTCACGTCCTCTCTCTTGTTAATGTTCTCTATCCGCGTCCGGCAGTCACGCAGCTGATGACCAAATCGACCACATCGAAAGCACACTCCCGGCTGAGGGAACCCTTTCGCATAATGTGGTTTACCACACTTTGGACATGGTGGCGCATAGTCACCATGGTTGAAGACTATCCCCTTGTTTCTCCCTTTGTTGCCTCGAGGTGGCCTATTCGGGCCTCCACGAAGATGGCTTCCACCCGACTAATTATCATTTCTGTTGTTGCTATTAATCTTGTCTTGCCCCTGGTTGACTAGTGCGTTCCCTAACACGACCAGAGCTTCCCCTATGGTCCTTAGGCGTCCGTCTACGTTACTAGGCATAAGGGCTGCTTGCCCTCCTTGATTGGGTGCACCAACGTTTTGCACTGGTACGTTGGGTTATCGTGGCTCTTCGTTGGTGTGGGTTGGGGTGGGGTGGGTTGATTGCAATGTCTTCCCCTTGGTGCCATTCTATCACAACGCACAAGGATCTGATTCTAAGAATTTAATAAAGTGTTGGAAAAATAATAATTTACTGAATCAATGGTGTTAGTAGGAGTTGTTTAGAGTGTATTATGTAATGTGGTATTTAGAGTTGTTTATATGGTGCGGTGTTTAGAGTTTAAGGTTTTGTTGCTTGGACGCGACGTAGTAGGGTGTAGGGTTTAATAAGTTTTTCCTCAAGATTTTTGGAATAATAAGGGTGTTGCAATAATAGATAGGGACTTGCATTTTATTTCTCCATATAAGGAATTTTCGTACAAAGATAGGAGATGAAATAGTGCTTCTATTTTCTCAGAAACGAATAACTAGACAAAAGCAGATGGATAGCGTCTACAATCTTCGATCTCCCTAAACCTCGTTGGTAGGGTCTTTCTCCGTTGGGCTTGGGACTGGGTTCGGCTCCGCCAAATGATTCTCCACGGGATTGAATAGTATCAGGATGTCGGTAAGGTGGAGCAGATCCATCCCTTGGGCTTCGATCCTATCTATCATTGTTTCGTTTCGTTTGGTAAGTTTTTGAACTTGGGTCTCTAGGTTATTTATGCATTCACAGTCAGCCGCTCTTAAATTCAGAGTGTAGTAGGTCAGCTTTAAGTTGAGCTATGCGGTGTTTAAAGTATCGTATATTCAGTTGGGAGTCAATGTATGCATTCATCGTTTTCAGCATTATGTTGCTCGACAAGTCATAATATATCGTCTAGGTGAAGATCTATAGAAAAAGGCAGAGAATAGTTATGTGCATGCTAAGCATAGACGATCAAGATCTAAAGCTAAGGCACAATCAGTCTCAAGCTAACGCTTCTAAGTCAAGAGTCAAGGTCACGTTGAACACTAGATTGAGAATATTATGTAACACAAACGATTCACATAAAAAGGTTAGCACAATTATGTATGTATGCATATGCAATCCCCCCAATAAAATTTTAATTTATGTAATGCATTTATTTATCCATGGGCTTTAAAAATAAATTATTTTCATGGATAATCTAAAAATAATGGTAAAAGGTTTGGGCCACTATATTGGGCCAAAATTAATAATTTCTTGGGCTAAAGAATTTTGGGCTTTAAAATAATACTTATCAGTAAAATAATTTGGGCTAAAAGTTTGGGCTCCAAAAGTGATAGTTTTAAAATAATGGTTTTAAAAATAATACTAGTTTTTAAAATAATAGGTTTAAAAATAATAATAGTTTTAAAATATTCCGGGCTCTTTAAAATAATAGTTTTAAAATATTCTGGGCTCTGATACCACTTTGTAACACCCCAAATTTGATAAACCAGGCCGGGATGCCACCGCCACACCTCCCAAGCAAGACGCGACTTCATTCGTACTCACTTGAGAGATGCAAGGCTAAAGGTATTTCAAAAATAATTTAAAAGCGAGCCCAAAAGAATTTAAATTTTAAAATAGTATAATATCATCTACAATAATAAAATAAGTCGCAGCGGAAATATAACTTGGGCCAACATGGCCAAATGCAGTAAAATTTAAGCCTAATAAAATGCAACATTCACATATATTAGTTTAATTCCCGAGCCCCAATATGCGTGCATGCTCATGCCATTTCTCCATACTCTGTAAAAAAAATAAAACAACGGGTTTTATCAGTATATAAAATACTGAGTAAGACAATCTCTAACATAACAATAAAGGGGTTTTAAAATTTAATAATTAAAGTACCTTTAATCATGCATATAAAATATTTTATTTACCAATATAAAAGTAAGAATTTAATTCGCATAATTTAAAGACACATTTAAATTCATAAATAATAATTTAAACATGGACCTAAATTTAGACATAACTTAAATGAGTTTAAACATGCATATTTAGGATAGGTAATCCGACTAAATGATAGACAATAATTCAATACACATATTCTCATAGCCAAATTAAATTTAAAAATAAGAATTTAAGGCCTAGGCATAATTTTAAAACATGACATAGCAAATAATTAAATAACACGAGTACAGACATAATTTAAAATAGAGGTAATTAATAAAATACGCCATGAGAAGGCACCTATTCCAATTTTGGGCCACTAAAATGTTATTTTTTTATTTTAGGTCATTAGAAACCAGCTTTGACCAGATTTAGACCATTTAGACTTTTTCAAATTGCCATTGACCCTACCAACTTTTGATTTATTATACTTTCACCCCAACAGTTGACTTTCCAACTTTAGCCTTATTCTCCTTTTACCCCAACTTTAGTTCTTTCATTTAAATTAGTCCAATGACAGCCCATCATGCTTCCGATAATTAAATTAAGCACTAAATTTCATACCTTGGGTTCGATCACCTTGCTGCCGGGTTTCCTAAGCTCCGGGATTTTACGGACTTCCTCCAACCACGCAGCCGCGACTGATGGTTCACCTATTCTTGGCTCCTTCAGCAACAAACAGCACAGTCCTATTTTGTTTCCTACCTTAGGACATAACAAGGTATGGATAAAGGTTTTTTAACTAACTTATCGGAATATTTGGAATACTGGAAGCCTGAATTTTATTGAAGAAAAATTAAAAATATTATAGAAATATTTTTCTCCTAATGGAGAAGACGGACACTTAGCTCCTCATATATGAGATTGCTTGACTCTGGGGGAATTGACCCCATATGAAAAACAAATACATAAAGGAATTTTGCAGAAAGGAAATATAACTTATTATTTTGAAGAGTTGGGAGGATTTCTGATGCCTTCCATCTGCTTCAATCTCCTCTATTTATAGGCGTCTGCGGACTTCAATCACGGACTCCAAACAAACTCTAATTTCTTGTGACGAACGCAATGACATTACTTGCTTTGGATTCCAGCCTACATTATTATTCTGCAGAATTATTACTAGTGGGCTCCTTTGTCAACTCGTCACATGCCCTTGCCAACTGCCCCTCTCTACTTTGTCGGCCATTATTGTAGGTCTTTGCCAACACTTTTTTTCTCTTACATCCAGCTGTTTTCACTTGGACTTGTGAAAGTTTTTTGGACGTTTCTTCCCTTTATCTTGTCCAGATTCGGCTTTCTTTTGGGTTACCCGAATCTTTGTACCAAATAGGGGTTTTTCCTGTTCCACACAATATGGGCATATGTGATTATCCCATTGCCCAACATGCATTATGTTGCATGCCTTTCTTCTGGTAGACTCAGTTGCTGGCAACTTTTTTTCCCAGATGAGTAACCTTTTCTTTTCAAAAGAGGTTTCCGCAAACTCCGTGCTTTTCCCTGTTAAAGAATTAACCAGGAACGATCCATTTAAATTATTGGAAAATATTTTAAATGTGTATTTGACCTTTTCCATTTCTGTGAGACAGACCCGGAATCTCCATGCTCATCTGGTGGAGATCTCATCTTCACTGATGGAAGATACCAATGGTTCCTTGTCATCAATGGACTTGACTCTGTTGAAAGCTATCATATTAGGCCTTTGTAATTTAATAAAATGAAACCCCGTATATGAACCTTTTCCAATGATTTCTGGTGTTGTTGAGATAAACTTAAGCTCCAGAATATCTCCTCTTTGAAGGTGCGGGTTGTTCTGCCATGATTCGTGTACCGCACTACTTATCCATCCCGGAAGTTTTTCTATCTCCGGGAACCCTGGTGATGTGGTATGAACAGATGCTAATCATCCAAAATCATACCACTTTTGAACCTCTTCTGGCTTCGATCCCTCGAGCATCCAGACCCTGTTGTATCTTCCGGATGTTTCGATCACCGTCTTGCTGGGGTTAATTCCCTTTTTGGAAACCAGTTGTTCCCATTTTCCTTGGTAGTCCAGCCAGGCTGTAGAAATGACCTTCTATACTGAATTAACCTTAGAGGTGTCTGTCATTGGCCTAAGGTTACTTTCTTCCTCTTTTACCCCAGAGGCAGTGGGTTGACTTGAACTTTCGGAAATGTGACTTTCCTCTTGCTCAACATTTTTGTCGGTATCCGACAATGGTTCCTTTGAAGTAGTGCTTGAATCTGCTTCTTCATATGTGACCACCTTATCTTTTTGGGCACATTTCTCTTTGTTTACCAGGGAAGCTGACACTTTCCTGATTGGCTCTAATAATGTTTGCCATTGCGCTGTCAATGCTATATGGGAGGTTCGTATGTTGTTGCGGACCATGTCCACATCGCTCTGTTGTATTTGGCCAGCTGCTCGTGCATTGATCTCGAGCTGTCCAAAATGTTTTGGTAGCTCCTCTAGGTTTTCTCTGAGGTGTCTGAATCTCGTTATGATAGAATCTGCTTCAAATGCTTCCATCTCTCGTCAAGAAATCTGCAAGAACATTTTCATGAGATTTTATAAAATCAATATCATAAGTATAATATTGACATTCAGATTGCCATTTGATAATACGAGCTTTTTCAATTTTTGATTCAATTTTATTTTTTAGAAAAGCTCTAACATTAGTATTATCAACCTTTAAAATAAATTTCTTTGCAAGTAAGAATAAAGACCATTTTGTAAATGTTTTCCATACTGCAAAGAATTCCTTTTCGTTAATGTGCCAAAGTTTGGCTTGTTGTTCAGTGAACAACCCTCCTGTGTACCTACAGGGTTCTTGACCCGTAGTAGTTTTTCTCATGAGCACTCCCGCCCATCGAAAGTCATTGGCGTCTGTATAGACTACCAGCTCATCTTCATCTTGAGGTATCGCGAGTTTTGGCAAGCTATTACAAATTTGCTTTAGTTCGCGAATTCTCTTTGTATGGATTTCTTCCCATTTCCATCTAGAGCTTTCAGTCTCTTTCAGGAGTTGTCTAAAATCCTTTCTATATTTTGCAAGGTCTTTTATAAACATACCTGCAAAATTTACAACTCCTAAGAAACTCTGAAGTTGTTTCTTGTCTTTAAATATGTCAGGAAAATTACGGATTTTCTCCACAATGTGTTTCTGTAACTCTATCCATGCTTCATCAATTTGAACTCCTACGAATTCAATTTTTGTTAGCAGCGATGGTAGCCTTTTTTTCTCAGAGAGAACAAGGCCTTCCATGTGACATGCATCTGAAAATATTTCAAGGTGCTTAATATGCTCTTTAATATTTCAAGATGCAATCAGAATGTCATCTATGTAGACGAACATAAACTCTAGATAATCCTTAAATATATTATCCATCTTTCTTTGGAATATTTGATGGGCATTAGAAAGCCCCATTGGCATAACATTCTTGATATATTGCCCCTGTGGGGTGGAAAATGCTGTGAATTTCTTCGACTCATTCTCCATCTTAATCTGATAGAAACCAGATTTGCAATCAAATTTAGAAAACACTTTTAGCACGTTTGATGCAATCAATTAAATGTTCTCTACTCGGAATGTAATAACATCAAACTGTATTATTTTATTAATACCTTGATAGTTTATTACCAACCTGGGTTTAGCTGTTTTTATTTCACTGTGGTTTCTTACCAAGAATCCAGGGCTACTATAAGCTGAGACTCCAGGCTCGATAAGTTTAAGATCGATATGCTCCTTAATAATTTGTTGCATATCTTTCTTATCCTGCATATTCATGAAGATGGGTTTGTATCGAACATACTCATATTTATATTGTTCTTTTACCTGTAGAGTAGCTTCGATCTTGTTTTTATCCCACCATGCCAGAGGATCCTCGTTAAAGTTTCTCTGGGTAAGTCTTTTGACATTTTCGAGGGACAATTTAGTTTCCCCATCAATGTCTAATGAAGTTGTATATAATGACTTCAAACATCTCTCCATGGACTGCAGATCTTTGCAAAAAACATGGGGCATGCTACTTCAGCTGTCATCTTACTCCGGAAATAGTATTTACGAAACCAGTAGATATATTCGTCTACTGCGCAAATACTTCTTAACTCCATACCCAATAGTGCTTGGGTATAGACCATTTATAAAGCATTAATTTTTATTTGTTTATATATAAGTGTATTTTATGTTTGTTTATATTGTTTACATATCTACGACTATAATGAAAATATAAAGGAAAAATTAGTGTATGCTAATTTTAGGACTATATCAAGGAAAAGTTATTGTATGTTAATTTTTATTTGTTTATATATAAATGTATTTTATGTTTGTTTATATTGTTTACATATCTACGACTATAATGTTTGTTTATCTTGTTTACATATCTACGACTATATCAATGTGGAGGGTATTATTGTATTCTCCGTAATAAGTCACATAATTGTAATTTCAAAAATTACACCTGATTTGTATGCTAATTTTAGGAAATCGTTTGGGTGTTGACTGTTGTAGTTGCTGACACCTTTAAAAGTGATGGGTATGTGTATATAAAATGATGTGTGAGTATAAAAAAGTGATGGAGGGAGATTATGAACCAAAAACTAATTTAAAAAAACAAATTATCGTCTATACATCACTTTATAAGGCTTATACATCACTTCCCAAAGAGATGCACATCATTTTTAGCGCTGATTGTTATACCATTACAGAAACCGAATTGCTAATTTTATATATGCAACATATGCAGACGTGATGAATAAATATTTCCACATTAACTAACTAATATTGGAAATATAAATTCAACACTTTTTAAGTAAAATTCAGTACAAAACACCCGATTTACAGCACATTTATCATATGTTGAAATTGCCACTTTTAATTATTTTTACCTAATACGCATACTGAATATACTACCTTTGTTTTTGTGATTGTTCAACATTTCATTTTTTTTTACTATTGTTCATTGTTTAACTTTGATTCAAATTTTTATCATAATAATACAAGGAAAAACATAGTCAAGTGAAATCTTGTTGGATTCGTTATCTTATAGTTTTAAAATATTAATTTGTTATAATTTTTATTTATACACAATTTAAGTTAATATTGTTAAATATTAAATATATACATTAAACTGCATGCAATGGATGAATGCTACACTTTCAAGGAAACAAAGAGGTAGTATAAATTTTTGTATGCACGTTTACAAAAATGTCTAGTGATTTGGGTGATTGTTATTACTTATTTAATAAAAGGAATAAGTGTATCGATATAATTCATATGGAAACCATGTTCTACTAGGAAAAAAATTTATACTCCTCCATCCCATTCAATATGTCTTGTTACTGTTGGGCACGGAAATTAAGTAGAGTTGATTTGTGAATATATGATGAGGTCTACATAATTGTTAGAGGGAAAAATTATTTCTATTTATAGAAAGAAGACATTTGTGATGGGCATCCAAAAATAGTAAGTAAGACATTTCAGTTGGGATAGAGGGAGTACTATGAGTTCAAATTTCAGGATATATTAAATGTCCCGGGGACGTGAATAATACAAATTACCATCCAAACTCCAGCCTTCGGGGAAATCTCTAAAGTCAGATAAGTAGGTCATAGTGGTTGTTACCAGAGTAGAGAAGTCTCACAACCTTCTGAGGATTTTTGAATCCTTTTCGAAATTCGGTTTCATATTCTTGAATAGGAATGAACCCAGATCCCCATCCACCATGCCCATGCTGCAAGGACGAAAACCACGCAAATATTTAAGAAACCACAGTGACGTCACTCCTTGAAACAAGAAATTTCCGAAAACAAATAGTAATAAATCGAGCCTCTTGAATATACATCATGAGAGAGGGCATATGCTTAATAATTAATATTGATGGCGCCAAACAAAATTTTACCAAGATTGGTGGCACAGAGCCTACCTAACAAGAACATAGTATCAAAATGAAGGAGCCAATTACACCCACACTATATCCTGGTGTACTTAGAAATCAATGACTGGCATGGATGAAGAAGAAACTTATTTCAGTATTTGGCAAAAACAAGCAATGCTAGCACACAAATATCGAGTGGAAGCATTTTGGAATCCAATGGATCCTGTAAATGGTATAATCACCAGAGATTGTCCGTCTGTTCCAACTCTGCAATGAGTTTTATGGATTTGGAGATGCATAAAAGATTGAAATTATCTATCATAAGATATACAGTTTACTGGTATTGTTACATGGTCAGGGATTAACATCTCACCCAGCTATTTTTTAGTAAAACTCTGACAAGGTTTAATATTCAAATTAAGCTATACTACAAATGGTGCTGCCTGCTCAAAACACATTCCCAAAACTAAAACAAACACTTGGTTCATAGAAGTGGCTTGTTGATATGTCACCAGTTCTGAACACAGCAAGCTCGACAATCTAAAATATGGTATGTGCAAGAAATATACCTCATGTTCTGGTATGTATACAACTATTGGCTGGCAGCACAACTTGGATAGCACCTTTGAAACAGTTCCCAATGAAATTTTTGAATAGATAAAAACAGTATTAGCTGTCTGAAGCACAAGCAGAAAAACGATAAATTCAAAATACACCTATCCACCATTTTGTGGTAAAAATATTAAAGCATGACTTAATATACAAATAGTTACCGTCTTATTAAGCAAGGAACAATCAACAAATTCCATCATTAAGCACCAAATATAAACAAAATAGCAAAAGATACAATGCACCATTACACCTCAAAGAGGCAACTAAGAACAAACCTTTGCAAAAACACACGAGTAAGAGCAAACACACTATGACAGTGAAATAAAAATTCACCTCACAAAGACAATGATTAAAGTTGCCCAGGCAATTAATCCCACAGATCAGTCAACTACTATAGAACCAAAAACCAGTCCCCAACTCCAAAATCCACTCCACAAGCAACAATAAAAGATCATAAATCAAACCTCCAATATTATTGAAAGTTGTCCACTGATTCCATCACTTCAAATGCACCAGAAGAAACACTCCATCCTACTTTTCTTGCTACAAAATTTCACTTCTAAACTCATAATAAAGTCTTCAGACGACCATTATAGTTTCAACAAATATTAACTCAAGAAGTTTCAAAACTCTTAATAAGTTCAGAAGAATAAAATCACACCACTCTACTTAAGTATTATAGATTGTAATCTCTTCAGTTGTCTTTGAAATTTAGGTTCTCAAAAGAATGTTGCATCTATTGTTGGTGATCTAGAGGTTTTGGAAACAATTGATGCAAATATGGTAGCATGTTGATGAAAGCATAACCAATATAAAGAGAATATATTACCCACATGCCAATCAATATTACCATACATACAACTCTTCAATTCTTATTTGTTCTCCACCCTACATTTTTTTTTAATATTTGGAATTAGTATCTCATCTTTGAAAATACCTTGAAATGAAATTATAATCCAAGAAATAAATGTGATAAACCTGAACCAACCACCATATTTGCAGCAATTGTTTCTAAAACATCAAGATCACCCATAATAAATGCAACATTCTTTTGAGACCCTAAAATTTAAAAGAAAACTGAAGATGTTAGATTCTACAATACTTAATTATACTGTAAAATGACAAAAGCTAATAATAATGAATTAATACTATTGGGAATGGGCCGAGTACATGCTTTTGGCAGCATAAGCGGGTTTTGAAAGATGCACAGATTTATGACGGCATACATGCTTCCCTCTTTACATATTACTGCATCGCAGGTGTTTTTCGTGCTTTTCTTGAGCAGTGGCGTCCTTGCACCAACACCCTTTGCACTCCCATTGGTGAGCTTTCCAATTCTTTGTGGGATATTCATGATCTAGCTAGACTTCCCATACAAGGTGAGTTCTACGATGAAGTCGTCCCGGATGACAAGACTCTCAATAAAGGAAGTGATCATACCCCGGCTAGGTGCAGGTATGATCTAATATCCATTGGATCTTTCTCTCTCTTTTTTTCTGTCTTTTTATTTATTTATTTATTTATTATTATTCTCTCTCTTTTTTTTTGCAGATATTTTTTTATGCCTTACCAATCAATCTTCAAGAAGGATAAGGAGGTTTCCTTACTGCGTCGGTAGCTTTTTGGTTTGGAGAAGGCGAGAAATATTCCTGCCCAACGCTCCAACCTCAAAAAGAAAAGAGCCAGGGACCCGGGAAATCATCTGTCCCAAGTGAGATCATAATTAAAACGCAGATGCAAGAGCCTATAACAGGCAATATGGATTACCTAGATGTGGAAGTTGCCTTCCCCATGGCCGTGTAGGCATGCTTTGGCCTCAGTCTTTCAAGTTGCTAGCCACATGACGCGCGACAAACAGTTTTCTTTAGCTATCTCTTAGTTGGCGAGCATATAACGAGGCCTGAGGATGATATGCATATCAAGAAACATGGAGTAGTGCAAGGCGGTCTTCACTCTTTATTACATTTATTCATGGTTTGTCATGCACTTCTTGACCCATGATCGATTGAAGATTGCAGGGAACACGGTCATAGTAACGTTTTCTGGTATAGATGTTATGAAACATCTTAATTATGCTGCTGCTATGAAGTTATACACTGATATCACGCCCTCATCTCTAGTGAGTTTCAGATTCGACAACTCGACAGCTCGTTTCACTTTTCATGATGACAAGCCCATTAGTAAGTCATCGGGGAGAGAAATTCTCATCAGCATACGTTCGGCCTACTTGATGTGGATCTTGATGTATCGTTGATGCATACAGTTGCATCACTTCAGTGAGATGAGCATAAATTCCCATTACAAATTTCTTCCTATTTTCCATACCTTGGGGAATAAGTAGCCTACAATAACTGGATTTTTACACAAGATACAATATTATTGTATTGATGTTAGGAAAAAGAATAGTGGAGTATGACCCTACTTATTAGTATCGGTTGATAGTGTTCCCTGTTATCTATAATATATATATATATATTATATATATTTTCTTGATAAAATTTGTTAAGACTTATGCCCATTTTTTTGACATTAAAAGGTTAAACGAATGCATTGATTTATCGGTTATTTGATCCGAATTATTGATTTATGGGTTATTTCATCTGAATTTTGCGATTTTACAGTTTTATACATCGTTATTTTTTCCTGCCGACAGGCCAACAGTCGATTAATAGCAGTGTGGTAAACCAATTGTATCACGTTTCTGATATTTTAGCAAAGTTGTGCATAATTTTGGACAAACCCATTACAATTGCCGAAAAAACACCAAGCGTCATTGCAATTTGGCGGGAAGTTTATGAGTTTGATGTGAGACACTAAGAGGAGATATTTCCTTCCTTCACACTGCCCTATGGCCATTTCATCATTACTTATAGTGTACGATCCCCCACTTGTATGTCACTGCATCCCATTCCCCCAAGAAATCTATCTCCCTGTATTATCTTCCTTCCCAAGCTTTTTTCCCCAACTTCCACCGACAACATCAATGGCGGCGAGGACACGAGCCGGAGGCAACGTTCAGCAACAGATCCAGGCGAAGGGAATTACATATACAGATCTGAAGGGAATTTGGAGTTTGGCAATTCACGGAGTAAGTAGGCACTGAAAAGGGGACACACAACCAAGGTAGGGTTCCAAAAAAAAATTCCCATACAAGTTCGAGTAATTCATGTAATGATGCATAATCCAACTTCTCATAAAATAAGGGGTGTGGGAATGTAGTAAGGGAAAGAGAATTGACTTACGATCTTGGTATGAACAATCTGCGGCAGACTGACAATCAATGATTTTGAAGCTTACGGGAAAACTGTAAGAAATGTTATCAAGGAAAGCAATTCAGTAGCAGAATAGGTGAGATGTATGAACTAAAGAGGACTAGACAGAACACCCACCGTCGTCTTGAAATCTAAGAAATGAATAGGGAGAAGTAGAATAACGATTGCGTATATAAATCAGCTCAAAGGAGGTTTCAACTAGATACGCGTGTGATAATTTTGGGAAGTGGGTTAGAGTGGGGAACGGTATTCTCTTGAAAATAGGTAGTCGTTCAACATGAAGCCTGCATACTGACCAAGTCTTGCTGAACAAATTTCTCTTACTCTATAAACATAAATAAATACATATATTTATGTGTATAAGAAATATATAAGGAATCACAATTGGTATCAGAGGCATATTTTTAAATATATTAAATTTTTATTATTAACCTAGTATGTTTTAGTAACTACTTACCTATTTTTAAGAAATACTAAACAGTAGCTCATATTTTTTTAGTAATTTAAAACTTTGCATATTTTTAATATATTAGTATCATTTTGCTCCAAACGTTGGCTACTACTAAATATATTTTAACAATGGATACTACAATTTTGTCGAATTTATATCATCAGTATGGTAGCGTCAATATATTTTTAACATATATTGAGTAAATTTTGAAATATGCATTAAATTATAAATAGTGCATTAAATATTTTTAAATTTTGGGGTGGGCATTTGCATCCATATTGCACGTCTAACTTGTTGAGTATTATGATTATATGATATGATGTTGGATTTGGATGATTTAGATGGCTGACGGGAAAAGTCGCGATAAGGTCATTGATGATCTTTTGAACGTGTGAACAAACATGTGGAAGTTACCAATACTCGGTTGGCGGAACTTACGACATGCATAAAACAATGTGTAGCAAATCAGAGTGACCCAACCCCGAATGAGCAAGGTCGCCATCAGACCCCAAGCCCAAGGACAGGGTGGCGCCGATAGGTGCCTCCCAAGTCGGTGGCCCGCCGGTCCTCTCCAACTCGTGTGAGCAGTGAAAATGAAGAAGATGGTGAAGAAGACCCTAAGGAGGAGTACGAAGAGGAGCGAATGATCAATTCTACTATTCACTTTCGTATATTTGATTGACTTTATTTTTGCATTTGAATTTTTAATTTTGACATTGACTGTTGGTGGTTTCTTTGGTATTATTTTGAGCCGTTTTGGGTGGACTACTTGGTTTTGCTTATATTTTATATTATTGTTCTGTTTCTCTTGACATCTGCAACATGTATTTTTAAATACTCAAGCAAGATATTATTAAACTTATGTATTGTGCATGTGTGAAGACAATCAGGGAGATGACTTCGAAGTTGACCTAGCGGAGGTCAACCTAATCCTTTCAACTCATCTCTTCCAAACAATGACAGGGATCGGCTAAGGGTTCTTGAACAAATGGTGGTTATGCTGAGTGCCGACCTTCATAGGCAAAGGGGTGATACGCAAGCTGCAACTGTCATACCACCACCACCGGCGCCAATTGACTACCTCGATGTGGTTCTCAAACATAGGCCCCCAATTTATGAAGGACAAGAAAACCCTGAAAAGCTGAAGAATGGATCGATACACTGGACAAGCTGCTTACCGCAATAAAGTGTCCGGAGGACCAAAGGGTGGAGGTAGCAACATACTTTATGAGAAAAACAACTGATAAATGGTGGAGACTACAAATCCAAGATCAACCTGCAGAGTATGGATGGGATGAGTTCAAGGAGGCCATAAAAAAGAGATTATATCCTATGAGCGTCAAGAATGCATAATACGAGGAGTTCATAACATTGCAGCAAGAAAAATGACTGTGATGAATACTACGTCCAGTTTACTAAGCTACTGAATTTTGTTCCAACCTTGGTGCCAACTGATCATGACAAGGCACAAAAGTTTGAGTTGGGTCTCAACTTGGTAATTCAAGAGGGATTAGCAGGTAAACAATACGGGATCCTCTCAATACAGTGTGGCAGTCCCTTGCAAAGTCATCCCTAGGTAAACAATACAGGATCCTCATACACAGTCATCTTTCCTTGCCTTGTGCCAATTTTGCTCCAGCTCTGTTTAGATCCTCTCTTATAGGGATCCTCTCAATACGGGTGTGGCAGTCCCTAGCAAAGTGTCCCTCTTTGCCACATCGGTTGCAAGCTGTTGGACTAGGGCATTCCTTGACCAAGTGTCGCCGATTGCACTTCGAACAAGGGGTCAAGATTCTTCCCCTTTGTTCCCTTCTTTGTCCTCCATCTCTGTGGTTACGTTCTTGCCTTGGAGGGTTGTTATCATTCCTTCCAATCTCAATCCTTCCTCTTTTCTCTTGAGTGTGCCTCTCATTCAGTTTCCTTTTGTGCTCTTGAACTCGAGCAACTGCACATGCCCGATTATAGAGATCTTTTGGAGGCTCGAGAATTGTTTACCTCCTAATCCCTCTCGAACTATGTTGCTTGGATTCGGGTACGGGTGTCCGACACGGGTGCGGGGATATGTAGCGGACACTTATTATTTTAAAAAAAGGATATGGGGACACGGCAGAAAAGGATCCGGAATTAGGACACGGGTGCGGGGACACGGCGGAAAGTTTTTATATATATATATATATATTTATATGTACCAATACTAGATTAAAAAAAACAAAAATCTGGTAATAAAATTCTTGTTAAATTTAGATTTGGAATACTGTTAAATTCTTGTTTAGATTTTAAAATTCTTTTAAAATCTTGGGGCAAAGTTAAAAAGTTAATAAAATTCTTGTTTTTTGGGCCGAACAATTTAGATTTTGGGTTTAGGAGGGAAAATTCTTTTGCTTAATTTAAAATAAAAAGTATCATTGACTGTTCAAAAAAAAGTGGCAATTAATTACACTAATTACAGCTGTTTTACAGCTTTTCCCAAATCCAATACTGTTCATCTTCTTCCTTTCGTCTATCTTCTTCCTTTCGTTCTTCCGCCTCCTCTTCGCTGCGGTTCCCCGGCCGGCGCCGTCTGCGCGTTCCCCGCCCGGCGCCGTTCCCCCTTCCTGGTAAGTATAATCTTCTCTATCTTCTTCAGCCTTCTTCTTCGAAGCTTTTTAGAAGTGAAGGGGGGAAAAAAAAAAATCAAAACTGCCGTGTCCGCTCCGCCGCCTGAAGCACCCGCCACGGATCCCGTACCGGAATCCGTGTCGTGTCCGGCGGGCACCGGTACTCCGGCCATTTAGGCAAGTCCGAGCATCACAGCTCTCGAATTGCCAAGTTGAGACCCCACTCAAACTTTTGTGCCTTGGCATGATCAGTTGGCACCAAGGCTGGAGCAACATTCAGTAACTCGGTAAACTGGACGTAGTATTAATGCACAATCATCTTTCCTTGTTGCAATGTTATGAACTCCTCGTATTTTGCATTCTTGACATTCATAGGATAGAATCTCTTCCTTAAGGCCTCCTTGAACTCATCTTATCCATACCCTGCATGTTGATCTTGGATTTGTAGTCTCCACCACTTATTAGCTATTTTTCTCATAAAGTATATTGCTACCTCCACCCTTGGTCCTCCGGACACTTTACTGCGGTAAGCAGCTTGTCCGGGTCTTCATAAATTGGGGGCCTATGTTTGAGAACCACATCGAGGTAGTCAATTGGCGCCGGTGGTGGTGGTACAACAGTTGCAGCTTGCGTATCACCCCTTTGCCTATGAAGGCCGGCACTTAGCATTAGGGTTGAAAACGAACCGAATCGAACCGAATATTGCAGTATTCGATTTGATTTGTTAAGCGTCACGAATACTATTGAATCGAATCGAATTATTCTATAAGGTAATTTATATTAAGAAAATTAATTTTAATTATTGAAATTAAATATTTAGTTCAATTATCAAATTTAGCACTTTAATTTCATATATAAATATATTCACATTAATTAGTAAATATAGTCATTAAAAATCAATTTTAAATTATCTAACAAAGTTATTTTATATATTTATATATTATCTTATATAAAATAAAATGTTTAATCGAAGATCGAATCGAATCAATTAATCAAATATTATTCGAATATCAAAATTTTGAATAATTTCGAATCGAATCACGAATCGAACCAAAAATATTTGATTCATTTGCAACCCTACTCAGCATAACCACCATTTGTTCAAGAACCCTTAACTGTTCCCTATAATTGTTTGGAAGAGGTGCGAGATTAAGTTGACCTCCAGCTGGGTCAACTTCGAAGTCATCTCCCTGACTGTTGGCCATTCTGCTTCACACATGCATAATACATAAGTTTAATAATATCTTGCTTGAGTATTTAAAAATACATGTTGCAGATATCAAGAGGAACAGAACAATAATATAAAATATAAGCAAAACCAAGTAGTCCCCCCAAAACGGCTCAAAACAATACCAAAGCAACCACCAACAGTCAATGTCAAAATTAACAATTCAAATGCAAAAATAGAGTCAAACAAATGTATGAAAGTGAATAGTAGAAGTAATCATTCACTCCTCTTCGTACTCCTCCTCAGGGTCTTCTTCACCATCTTCTTCATTTTCACTGCTCACACGAGTTGGAGAGGACCCGCGGGCCACCGACTTGCGAGGCACCCATCGGCGCCACCCTGCCCTTGGGCTTGGGGTCCGATGGCGACCTTGCTCATTCGGGGTTGGGTCATTCTGATTTGCTACACATTGTTTTATGCGTGTAGTAATTTCCACCAACCGAGTATTGGTAGCGGCCTTATCCCTTTCGGCTTTCGCAACAAAGTTGCGGGCATCTTCCATACGTTTGTTCACACGTTCCTCCAGTGTTGCCATTAAGGTTCCATTCCTTTACTCGAGCATTTGGTTCCGCTCATTGGATCGTTTAAGCTCCTCTTGAGCTTCGTCTAACCTCTTTACGAGGTGTGGTATAACACCAAAAGATTATCAATGACCTTATCGCGACTTTTCCCGTCAACCATCTAAATCATCCAAATCCAACATCATATCATATAATCATAATACTCAACAAGTTAGACGTGCAATATGGATGCAAATGCCCACCCGAAAATTTAAATATATTTAATGCACTATTTATAATTTAATGCATATTTCAAAATTTACTCAATATATGTTAAAAATATATTGACGCTACCATAATAATGATATAAATTCGACAAAATAGGAGTATCCAGTGTTAAAATATGTTTAGTACAAGCCAATGTTTGGAGCAAAACGATATATATATATAGTTTTGCATCACTGAAAGCCTAATAAAATAATATATTAAAAATATCCAAAGTTTTAAATTACTAAAGAAATATGAGCTACTGTTAGTATTTCTTAAAAATAGGTAAATAGTAACTAAAACATACTAGGTTAATAATAAAAAATATATATTTAATATATTTAAAAATATGCGCTCTGATACCAATTGTGATGCCCAAAATTGGCATACAAACTAATTGTACAAATTTAATTATTATTTGGAAATAGAGGGTTTATTTGTTTATTTATTGTGTGGCTGATTTTATGGATATAAATATATATATATATTTCTTATACACATAAATATATATATTTATTTATGTTTATAGAGTAAGGGAAATTTGTTCAGCAAGACTTGGTCAGTATGTAGGCTTCATGTTGAACGGCTACCTATTTTCAAGAGAACACCGTTCCCCACTCTAACCCACTTCCCAAAATTATCTCACCCGTATCTAGTTGAAACCTCCCTTAAGCTGATTTATATACCCAATAGTTATTCTACTTCTCCCTATTCATAAATTTCAAGACGACTGTGGGTGTTTTGTCTAGTCCGCTTTAGTTCATACATCTCACCTACTACTGAATTGCTTTCCTTGATAACATTTCTTACAGTTTCCCGTGAGGATTGGCCTGACTGCCCCAAGCTTCAAAATCATTGAATGTCACTCTGCTGCAGATTGTTCATACCAAGATCCCAAGATCGTAAGTCAATTCTCTTTCCCTCACTACATTCCCACACCCCTTATTTTCTGAGAAGTTGGATTATGCATCATTACATGAATTACTCGAACTTGTATGGGAATTTTTTTTTGGAACCCTACCTTGGTCGTGTGTCCCCTTTTCAGTGCCTACTTACTCCCTGAATTGCCAAACTCCAAATTCCCTTCAGATCTGTATATGTAATTAGAGAGTGGCCTTGTCCTCGTGTCCTCTTCTTCACTACAGATATGCTCTTGTTTACTTTTCCCCTTTTGAACCCAATTTTGTTAAATTCCATAATTGTCTCAGTCGTGCATCCTTATTCACCTTCTGTTTACTTATTAAAAGCCAAACTCCGATTTTGATCCGAACGGGTATGTGTAATTGAGAATTTTGTGTTCTGCCATCTTCTTCACTTGTGGTATACTGGTGTTTATTATTTTCCAAATTCCAAATTTGCTTTCAGAGGTGCATAAATTCCCCATTGTCCTACATTCGCCTATGTATATATGCGTCTGTACTATCTTGTGGAGATGTAGTTAAATTCTAGCAAGTGAATGCAAGTGTGGGACCTGATGGTGCTTGATTTGTCATCTTCCCTTTTAGTTTTTTTTACTGAATGCAAGTCACAATTAGTTAGTAGGATATAGATTTAAATAATTGAAATTTCAATCCTTGTGTATGGCTTGGTCAATGTGGGTTAGTGGATTTCTCACTTAATTATTTAATGGCCTATTTCCTGGTTTTGCCAATTTCGTTGGAGTTATTATTTACATTTCGATTTCTGTAGTGCCAAAATGAGATTTTACCTGTGGGAAAATGTATACTATATATTACTGGTATTTCTTTCTAGTAAGGTCGGTAACGGTAATTTATGTGTCCGGCATTAGTCAATTTTTGGTAAAATCTATGTCTAATAAAACCAATGCATGATGTATGGCTATTTGGATATTGAATATTGGATGAGAGTAATTGTTCCTCATATGGGTAGGGCCTGTATGTGTCTATAACCCTAGACAGTCGGAGTACTAGGCTAGCACACCGGTATTAGCAGTTATAGAGTCCTCTGCATGGCGAGATATGATATATGTGATTATGGATTATGGATTACGGTGTATTGGATTGGTTTCATTTGACATATGTGTTACCTAAAGGATGGTTTGGGATTTTAAATTCGGTAAATATTCTAATTGCTATATAATTATCCCTTCGTGTCTCTGAGTCAACCCCGAGTCTCCAGCATGTGAGGGATAGGGGATTGACTTACTCAGCATTGCTGATTTTGTGGTTTCTATTTCTTTCCGGGATACGTGATTGCCACTGACATGGCATCTGCACTGGGATATGGGAATTTTGACAATAATTTTATGCTGCATTATTTTTATTTTGACACTACGAGGTCAAATTGCTATTTTAAATAATTACTTACATTTTTACTTACCATGAACCAAGGTTGTTAAGATCGGGATCCTATATGAGATCGTTTTTCTCTTGGCAAGATCGAGATCGTAGGATCGAATCGGGATCCTAAGATCTTATGAAATTGCAATAATGGATAAACTCAGTTATGCATACTAACAAGTAAAAGCATTATTTTGTGTGTTTATGAATCTTGCAAGTTAATTAATACAATACAGTACAAAAATATAACAATCAAACATAATATATTTCCATATACATACATATTAGGTTTTTTTTACACATCATACATAAGGAATACAAGCTCTTAAGTTTAAAATTAAAAGAAACAAGTTATTTTGATCCCAAATCATAAAATACTACAAAAATTTTATGCGTTTAAGAGGGTAAGATCGTAGAAGCGTTTGAGGGAGTATGACCATAAGATCGTAACATTTTACTATCAGGATCGGGATCTTACGAATTTTAAGATCCTACAAGGATCGGGATCGTTTTAGAGATGTGTGATCGTAAAATCGTAAGATCCTAAGATCAGGATCGGGATCTTAACAACTATGCCATGAACTTTATATTTATTAGCGTCCGTACGAATATGATTTCAGTAATTATTTATCTTATGGCTATCAATTATGGTTTTAAATATATTTTAAGTTTTAAGCCTCTTAGCATTTTCTGTTTAAGTTAACTTGGAATTGAGCTTAAATAGAAAATGTGGCGATAACACCCTCCTTTCGTTGTTTTAAAAATGGGGGTGTTACAAAATCTATGGCCCTGTTTGGGAATTAGCTTTAGTTGTTAACTGATTCTGTAATAATTAACTTGGAATTGAGCTTAAATAGAAAATGTGGCGGTAGCACCCCTCCTTTCGCTGTTTTAAAAATGGGGGTGTTACAAAATCTATGGCCTTGTTTCGGAATTAGCTTTAGTTGTTAACTGATTCTGTAAGTAATAATTAGTTAAAATTAGCTGTTTTGACAATTTCGAGACTAACTTTTTGCCTAGAATAAGCTAAAATTCAAAATGTTGCTATTTGTAGTGGTTTCAATCACTGTTTTAAGTTATTTTGCCTTTTCAAATAAGTTATTTTATCTCATATTGTGGGACAAATTAGCTGATTGGATTTAGTTGTTTGACAAACAGGGCCTATACCACATTTGATATCCCTAAAACAATCAATTCTAACTTCCACCATATTTGATCCAATGATGCGCTAAAATATTTGGAACAAATCTTGGAAGATTAGTAGCTAATCACGCCAATACCAACCCTCCCTCTACCTATAAAATTCGATTTTCTCCATCTTCTACATTCTTTTGCCATTTAACGTAAATTAGAGAGTGGTATCAGAGCGAGGTTACCTGTAAAGAAAAGTATACAAGTATTTATCCTTATTCTATAAAACTTATGTACTTCCTCCGTTCTCAAATATTTGCTACAACCCCACTCCGCACGCAGTCCAATGCACATTTTGAATCATTAGTAACTCAAGTTCGGTATATGTAAAAATTCTAAAAGTTCGATATTTAAAAACTACACGACGAGACGAATCTAACAAGATCCCTCTTGACTATATTTTAACTTATATAACTATGATAAAACTTTAAATCAAAGTGTATGGGTGAATAGTGCCCCAAAACCAAATGGGGCAAACATTTGAGAACGAAGGAAGTATTAAATTTTTAAGGATATAAATATATTATTATTTGTAAACCCATAAATTATTGGTATTATTTTTCTAGCAACACATGAAGGATTTCTCTTACATAAAAATGTTTTTAAGCCATGGTCATGACTCATGAGCATGCATTTGCATCTTTGATTCAATGTCATTAGAAATATTGATTATGACCCTATTGCGTTAGATGGCCGACCCGAGGTTAGTGAATACCATCGTGGATCTCATCACAATGCTTGTAGACGTCCTAGAGGATACGTGATACCGTCTTGAGATGGTTGATCTTTTATGCCGAGTGGATGATCTCTTTCGCCGACGAGTAAGAGGGTGCTCGCGAGATCGATAATCTAAGCCAAGATAGGCACGCGACCATGAGCTAATCCAAATCTTAAGGCTAGAAAACACCATAGAGCGAAGAAGGATTAGAGACGTGAAGTGGAGATATGCAGGCTTCGAGATGTGGTTGGACCACCTCTGGCCCAGAACCCGCCGATGGGGTCATTAATCCTGAAGACGAGGCCAAACCAATCTGACACCATACCCCAGCCCGCCTATTGGTTATTCTAGGACGCTCAGTCAAGAAGAAGAAGAAGAAGAAAAAGAAGAAAAAGAAGAAGAAGAGGTTCCACAGCTTGAGCTTCACGAAGATTCGGAGTAGCTGATATGTAGAATTCCTTGGTTCTTCTAGTTCGGCATCGTTAGCATCCTCTTTGTTTAGAGATTTCATAGTTCGCAAATAGAGTCTTGAAAAAAAAATGATTTGATTAATTAGATTTCTTTGACTTCAATACATCTTAACATAATTCATTGCTTGAAGGAACTAGTACATAACTCTTACGGAGACAAATGCTGGGCATTTGAGATAAATATCGCATCTCTAAGTCAATAAGCTACTTAGTAGTTAATTGAAAACGTTATGAAGCCCTTCCCAATCCTTTATTCCTATCTCTGTGTATGTATCATATACGTATATATGATAATCTAGAATACTTTATAAACATTAGACTATTGTGTTATTCTTGTACCCCCTTTTAATATTTATGCTTCTGCGCTTGAATTGAATTTAATATTTATACTGAATAGTTAATTTACTAAATTTACTTTATAAAGTATTTTATATTGGATTTTAAAGTATGGTACGATTTGAGCCTGCCTTAACATTTCCCAGTTATGTTAGCCAAGGGCGAGCTTAGTTTGGGGATGTGGCGGTAGCATCCGGAGTTTAAAAAACATGGTGTTACACACACAAGGCTTTACAAGAAAGAAAAAAACATGTGCCTATAATCTAAATACGAAGTATAAAATAATGTATAGTAATTAACTAAAAGAGTACAAAATCACACAAATTTAAAGCATAAGACATGAACTAACCAGAAGTTCAGCCTCTCCACCCCAAAAATCAGGCCTTCCTATTCGCTGGCAATAACTGCAACGACACTTTACATACTATATTCAATGTTTCCAATAACAGTATTATATGCTAAAACCAGTTGCAAAATTGTAAAAATTAACAGATGCTAGACTCACCGTCTTAAAGATTCTTCCACGGTTATTGCAATCAATGCCTCTTCATATTGCAGGCGCTCTTTCTCATTGTCACATATAACTTCTTTTACAGCCATCCTCAAGTCATCTGTCATTTTGCATTTCACGATGCATAAATTTCAAGCAATATCAAAACTCAAAATCAAAACAAAACGGATAACATCATAACACTTGCAAAGAGATGATTCGAAATATGACGAAAGTATAGGTGTAGATATAGAATCCAATTAGTGCTCATTCAAAACATGTCAATGTTTAATGTCTGGTACTCTGCCCTTAGACCCTTGTGCTGGTTTACAGATTACAGACCTGCACTATCTCTCTCCTCCCGCTGGCCTAATGCCATGCCTTTGTTGCGAGCCATTCCTTTCACCTGACTCCAACCAACATAAAGTTATAGCTCAAAAACAAAATGGTTATCAATGAAAAAGTTACGCCCGGCACGAAACATAACAGATAACCAAACCTACAGATTTCAAACTTTTGATTTCTGTTTTTTAACTTTTGAAATGGGGAACATGTTAACAGCAAAAAAATAGCACAAATTCCGAACCCTTTAAGGTAGAAAAAACGAACTTCATCCATACCAAAGCACGAAACAGGCAGCGCCCATCACCAGTAACTTTTTGAACAGAATAACGTTCCACTTTCTTCAATGCAGGCGACTCCGCACCCCTGCGAAGGGAAAGAACAGACTTTGTCATTCAATGAAGCGACAATCAGCCATCCGGAAATTGATTAGAACTCAAAACAGATCCCCTTACTCTGGTCGTCCAATTCTGGCGAAAAATCGAACAGTAGGGTTAATGAGAGAGGCAAACGGGGGAGAATAACTGGAAACCGAAGGAACCAGAGAAGTCACTATCTCGAAATTGGCAGCGCCATCCCTGAGTTGGTCCAGAATCGCTTTGTTGGAGGAATGGGCGGCCATGGAAGTTATGCGGAGAGACGTGACGGCTAATGGCGGCGAAGTCATTTTGATGTGGCGCTCCACCGTACCGGACGCCAACGCAAGACGGGTGCGAATGGGGCAATGGCGATTGTCGCCGCTCATATTAATTACCATTAGAGTTCGGCTATTTGGACTCTTCAAGTTTACTAAATCCACCTAGTTCTACGAGCAACCACATCCCTTTCACCCAGTTATTTTAAGTTATTTTAATAACTGACTTTTTCATCTTCCGCACATCAGTTTTTCACTTCTTCCACACTCTTTTAATTTATTTTAATTAATCCATACATCTCTTCCCCAATTAATCTTCTTTTTAATGGGATCCACAGTATAATAATTTAATACTTCCTCTATTTTTTTTACTACGGACCCACCCAACACGCAATCCAATGCAAATTTTTAATCATTAATAACTCAAATTCGTTATAAGAAAAATTTTAAGAGTTCAATATTTAAAAACTACAAGATGAGAGGAATCTAACAAGATCTCACTTGACCATATTTTAACTTGTATAACTATGATAAAACTTCAAGTGAAAGTGTTTTTGTGATAGTGTCGTTTTCACAAGTGTAGCTATCTTTAAAAAAAGGGAGAAAGTAGGTGTGAGGGAAATGAAATATTTTGAAATGATTGAATATTTTGTGAATTTTTATCATTAACATTTTGGTTGAACCAATTATTGAAAAAATTACTACTATTGTTATCGGCCATCGAGGGGAAAATGTGGAGGGATTATGTTTGATGTAAATAAAGAAATGTTGGAAAGAAGAAGTGAAGTGTTTTGGGATGTAAGAGAACGAAAAGTGAAAAATGTGGAAGAGATGTGTGTATTAAAGAAACATTTAATTTTGTATATATAAAAAAGAAATTTATATTAAAATGAATAAACAATTGGTAAAGCTGACACCATCTGCTCTTTAACTCAATTAATAGTTTTGAACTCAACTAGTGGGCCCCACATCAAATGAATTGTCACATTGCTGCTGGTGAATTCATTGTCAGACCATGGCAAGGATTAATTGAAAATTTTGGGTGCGATGTAGATGCTCTAAGTCCACCACACCTCAAAAATTTAAAATTCAACCCAATTCTAAAATTACCCCATTCATAATTATTCTATAATTAGTCTATTACCCTTGTATACCCAAATATATTTAAATTAAAAAATAAATCAACATCTTCTAAATTCACCCCACTCAATCCCACCCCAAACTCATCCCTCACGATTAAACTCACCCCTCACCTCAAACTCACTCACGACACTGCCTCCTCTCTCAACACATATCAGTCTTCTTTCCTTATTCTTCGTCAATTTCCTTTAACAACCACCAAGAAGGAAGTCTAAATCCCTTTGTGCTAATGGAAAAACTAAAAGGTTAGGGTTTGTGTTTCTAAATTTTCAATTCAAACTCATTTGATTTAATTGTTGATTTGAGATATAATAAATGATCAATTAGTATCACATTATCATTAGGAAGTGTGTAATAGTATTTTTTTTGGGATAAAATTGGGTTTTGGGTGAATGGGACAACCTATGGGAGGGTGCTGGCACCAGGTCCGAAAGGACCTGGTGCACCGTGCACGCCTCTGTGTGCACGGAAAAGCACGTCGTGCGCAAGGCACGGCGTGCGGCAAATGGTGTCGTGCAGCACTCGGCACTGAGTGCTGGTGCCGCCCGGCAATAACCTGCCGCGCGGTCTGTCCAGATTTTTTTTTCTTTTTTTATTCTTAATTCTTGGTTGTTCATGTATTACATATTATCATATATTAACACTCTTCTTGTTTTGATTCAGAGGTGTTCGTACCTATTTCCGATCCCGCAGACGGCCCAATGCTTCGGCTCGGGCCGAACGTGTCTAAGAGCGAGAGGTCGTGGTTGACGATGCACCTGTACAGTCTCATGAGCTGATACCGTATCAGGACGAGCAGGTTGACGAGCATCACGGGGTAGGGCCCAACGCCCATCACGAGGATCAGGGTGACGACCGTCACGAGGATTAGGGTGACGACTGACACGAGGAGCAGGCAGACGGCCAACGCGAGGAGCAGGCCGGTGACCTTGGCGAGGATCCGGTTCCTGCCGCACCCGCTCCACAGGCCGAGGAGGAGGACAACGAAGACCACATCTCCCCACCTCTGTTGCCATAGTTTAGGGCCCATGTTGCATACGCGATATGGAACAGACGTGAGCGGTCGCCTCTGAGGTTCCATAGCCACGTTACGAAGTTGCTAGCATGGGATTTCGACGAGAAGCATAGGTCGACAAGACGTTTCATCCGTTATATCAGCACATCTGGGCTGCATCGGATGCGACATACCTGTTATGGGAAACCGAACAAAAATTTGATTTCGGCGTTTATCGAGAGGTGGCATCCGGAGACAAACACATTCCATATGCCCTTCGGCGAGATGACCATCACGCTTGATGATGTGTTTTTGTCTACTTGGTCTCCCTGTTACAGGTCGTCTGGTTGTATCGCGTCGCAGCGGTAAGATTGTAACACCCCGGATTTGATAACCCAGGCCGAGGTGTCACCGCCGCATCACCCTAGCAAGACACGGATCCCCAAGCTCGCTAAGGAGGTGCAAGACTTATGGGTATGCAAAGTTTTAAAATATTCAACAATGAGTCTGGAATCCAGTAATACTTTAATCAAGTACAGTAGTAAAAATCATCATGCATGGATAAGGTAAATGCAGCGGAAATGTAATCACGGCCAAAACCTCGGGTTAAACAGACCCGGTAAACAGTAATACGATGCAGAAAGCGAAAATGTTCATAAATAATTCCCCCCAAGTGCATGCGTATGCGTCACTCGACATACTCTGTGAAAGAAAAATGACAACGGTTGTCAGTATAAAAATATACTGAGTAAGTTAATCCCTAACTAACAAATAAAAGGGGTTACAAGTGTTTAAACTAAAGATTTCGCTTACCGTACGAGAATTTAAAAATACATAATTTATTAGCAGCGGAGAAACATGATTAAAGGACTTAATTTTTAAAGCGTAATTTAAAGCATAATTTAAGATGCATAAATTTTGAATACATAATTAAAGACATGATAAATACGATTTAAGCATAATGAATCACTCACACAAGTCTTTTACTTTTCATCCCGTAGACTAAGAAGAGGACACCATACCGGGATATCACTAACGAGGCAATCTCAACATAGGACCACTAACGAGGCAGTCCAAACAATGGGAGATCACTAACGAGGCAGTCTCAAAGATAGTAGGACCACTAACGAGGCGATCCAAAAAGATAGTAGGACCACTAACGAGGCGATCCAAAAAGATAGTAGGACCACTAACGAGGTGATCCAAAAATACAGCGCGCGAGATCACTAACGAGGCAATCTCAGATAGTAAGGAGACCACTAACGAGGCAGTCTCAAAGATAATGATAGTATGAAGATCGGCTCAGCCTAGTGAACGGGATTTTTCGAAAGTTCGTATTCAAAGTTATCAAATGATCGATGTCGCGTTTTCATAGTTCGAGTTTTCTCAAGTTCGAAAAATCCTATTCGAGGCAGTTTACGCCTTTCTTAATTAAAAATTCGTCTTTTCACCAAAAATTCTGAAATTTTTACAGTAATTCAAAAACACACACACGAACAACTTCCATGTTTTAAGTTTTTGGAAATAAGGTTCCGAAGTGAGTCGAAATTCGAGTTCATTGCAAGGAATAATTTCTGTCTTAAAAACTGTTTTCGTCACAGGTTCGTGCAACGCCGATTAAAAATTCATTTCAAAACCAATCGATGTGAAATTTTTACAGTAACTACACAACACGTTAAGGAACAACTTTCATGTTTTAAGAATTTGGAAATAATGAATTCTTGGTACTCAAAAATCGATTACAACTCACTGCATACTCGCGGCCCTTAAAACAATTTTAAAGCAGTTCTGAAAATTCGGCCGTTTGACATATCAAATGAACACCAAAATCCGTGAAATTTTATATGCATAATCTAGACACAATTATCTACAACTTTTGTTAAGGAATGCAAGGATAAATCATTCGAAAAATGGGTGAAAAACATGCATCAAGTTGAATATGGAAATCTGTCTCAGTTTTAAAACGTTCGGTTCGATACAGAAAGTTTACGGCGTGGGATAGCAAAACTCAATGTCGACGGCTGAAATTTGGACACAAGATAGATAAAGGTGTTAGGAACAACTTTTATGTTGAAAAGTTTTCGATTTGAATTCCCGAAGGTCAAGTTTTAGGCGAGTCTTTAAAATTGGTCGAAAATAGGGTTTTTGAAAACCGATTTTTGTTACAAGCCTATATCTCGAGATTTAAACAACAAACAACCACGAAAATTTGTGAGTAAGGTTTTAACTTACTTAGTTAGAGAATAGGGTCGCTGGATTGGGTTTCCGGACGTCCTAGGGTCACGACGAACGGCCAACTTCTCCGATCGCTTTTTGTTCGTTTTCCGACGGGAAATCGTGGTAAGGAAAAAGGGTTAGAATATGAGTTTCTGAGATCTATGGACGAATTGAAACTTTGTACAATAGCTTACCAAGAGTCTAGGGGGCAGGGGCTTGTCCCGGTCGTCCCGTCGTTGCCGGAATACTCGCTGGAAAGTGGTGTCGAAGGAGTTTTGAACTTGGAGAGGAAGTTGAGGGTGGAGGCTTGAATGTTTCTGAAAACCTAGGGTTTGGGACACCCTATTACCGTCCTATAGCCTTCCCTAAGGCTGGGATTCGGTTGCCATGGTTAGGGGTGTTGTTTTTGGCAAGAAAATCACCATGGAAGGAAAAGTTTACACCTCCTGCACCTCTGGCGCGCTGGTGACGCGCACATAGGCCTTTGTCCACGCGGAGCACGCGTGGCCTACCCTGGAGTCGCGACTCCTCCGTCCGCGCGGTGGCCGCGCGGCGGCGCGCGGAGAGCGCGGGCCGGCCGGACCGGCCGGTTCGGCGGTCCGCGTGTTCCGTCGGGTCTTTCCTCGCTTTCCCCTATCGGTTTTCTACGTGTTAGCTCGATTCCCTGGGTCGTCTCCGGTTCGGAATCTTTTCCTTAAACTTGTTACGAGTCCGGCTTATCGCTCGCAACATTTCTGTGTCCTAATTAGCCTAGTCTAAATTAGTTCCAACTCCTCCTATCGCCCATGTGATCTATTTCGTGATTTATTTTGTGATTTATTTCGTGACTGAACTTAGAAATTAGTTCCAAGCTGCCTACGTACCCTGTGAAGGGATCAAGTCATGACGTAGTTCAAAACAATTTGAATTTGTTTTTCCTCGGGTGTTACAAAGATATATCTTTTATATTATTTACATTTTAATATTTTATCGACTTTAATTAATATTTATGCTTGCAGCGGATTCACCATACACACCCAGGGTCCAGGGAGGTTTCCGATGCGCTGGGAGCACCCCTGGAGCTTGTGCAGGCTGAGATGGGGAAGATACGGGGTCAAGTAATCGGACTGACGTGGCTCTGTGATAGTTTCAAGGGTGGCGCAGTGTCGCGTGATCACCGGGTCGTGAAGCACAGTGCTCGCGCGTACCTTCTCTACGTGTTTGGGACAGTATTGTTCCCAAAGAAGAGCGGGTCGCGAGTGTCCGTGAACTGGTTGTAGTTTCTTGGTCGTTTCGGGCGTATACAGGACTACCCTTGGGGAGCCGCAGTCCTTGCCTATCTGTATAGGGGTACTGGGCTTTGCATCTGCAAACAAGACAAAGCAGGTTGTTGGCTGTTGGACTTTGCTCGAGGTAAACCTATACATTTTTGTAGATACATATTTTTTTTACCCTTCACTCCTGACACGTACCCAACCTTTTAACAGGCTTGGATTTATGAGCATTTCCCCACCCTCGCGAGACCGGCCAAGGATCCCCGCTATACAGTCCATGATCCACTGTGCCGTCGGTGGTCATCGTCGGCTCAGGGCGCTGCGACCATCGAACGAGTCAGAGCCTGGCTAGAGACAATCGACGAGTTGACATTGGACCAGGTATTATTTAGGTAAATCATTTTCTCATGTTTAAAACATTATTTAATAGTACTAACCATTTCAATTTTAGGTTGTGTTTGATCCTTACAGGACGATGCGTGCGGTGTTCCCACAGCCAGAGGTGTCATTGTAACACCCCGGTTTTGGTCACCCTAGCCGGGATGCAACCGCCACACCTCCCAAACGAGACACGACTCATTCAAGCTCATTTGATAGATGCAAGGCTAAGATATTTCAGAAAAATAATTTAAAACAAGCCCATCATATCATAAATAAACAGTATAGTATATCTCATGCAATAATTAAGTTAAATTGAAGCAGAAAGTAAAGTCGAGCCAACATGGCCAAAACGCAGTGTTTGATAAAGCTCGAATGAAAAGCGACATCATGATAACATTTTATTCAACCCAGGCCCGATGAATGCACATGCTCAGGTATATTCTCCATACTCTGAGAAAAAAAAAAGAGAGAGAGAAATACAACGGTTTATTAGTATGCGAAATACTGAGTAAGTTAACTCCTAACATAGCAATAAAGAGTTTTAAAGTTTAATTAAATAGAACATACCTTTACTCATGCACATCTACACAATGCAAACTTGACCAATTAATTAATAAGAATTTATTTGTATATTTAAGAAGGCATGGACACATTCAAAATCATAATTACAACTTAGCAAATTAAACACAACACAAACATGAGATTAAAAGCATAATTTAATTTAATATGTAACTCAATTTTAATCTTTTAATTCCCACTACTCCACAATCGAGTGTCTCAAGTGTTTCTCACGATTGCAAGGCTATCTCATCAATATTTCTTGTAACCGTTGGCCGCAGCCGTATACGATATACCCAGTACCACTCCGGAGCCTCGGAAAATCCGTACGGATACTCCCGAGAGTGTAGGCCCTATCTCTTGCCGTTTTGTCACAATTTTCATAAAAGGGGTCACCATCGTCCTTGCAGGCACGAAGTGAATGGTTAGGGGGGCACCTTGCAGAGCACTCACCCCCTAATTAGTGCTCAATCTATTCATAACGGGATTTTTGAAAACTTGTTTTTATCTTTCACAAGGAATTTCAACCGTTTGTTTAGAAAATTTCAATTTCACAAAATATAGCACGTATTTCATCACAGCTCGCGCCTTTTGAGTTTAAAAATTTGTTTTAAGGGCGAACGACTTGAAATTTGCACAGTAGCTCAAAAACATCCTAATGAACAACTTTCGTGTTTTACGTTTTCGAAATAAAGTGAGGAACCTAGTAAAAAATCACGTTTTCTACAGAAAAAGTCATGTGTCCGGTTTCAGATTCGACCTACTGTTCATAAATTGATTTTTTGACTCAAAAAACGGACTCCTACAATTCTGAACTTTTACAGGCTTGTTCTATACTCAATTATCAACAACTTTTATCTTTACTACTAGAGCTAATTCGGCCTGGATCAATTAGAAAAATAATGATCAAATTCGAACTCCTACGCTGCCAGATTTTCAAAAATTCAAAATAATGCAGAGAAACCAGACCAGATTTGAGGGATCAAAAGTTGATGAAAAATTCTAAAAATTTGACACAACGTAGATTAAAGTTTTAGGAACAAAATCGTAGTTTTGTGTTTTTCGTTTAGAGTGCTCGAAGTGGTCCGAAAAATTAGATCTTTAAAACTGCGCACCCATGGATTCTCTATGACTATTTTACGTTTGATGCTTAAGCCCATGTTTCGTTCGATTTTAAGCCACCAAAACCGTTATAGTAAGTGTTAACTTACAGGTTACGAGATTTATAATATTAGATCTGGTTAACTTGGCCTTCGGAATCCTCGAATGCGTCCAGCTTCCGTCATCTCTGTAATACCCATGAAATTTGTCACATAAATAAATAAATAAATACATAAATAAATAAATAAAATAAAGGTGAAAAGAGAAATGGAACTTAATTCAAAAGATTAAAAAGGAAATTAACTTTCGGAGAGCCCGTGAAGTCGAAAATAATTTAATTAAATAAATTATTGCACGAGAACCAATCACTCTGTACTTAACTTAAAGCGTGGAGCATAACACACAAAACAATAACACATGTATGTGTTTGGTAGATTAAAAAGGATCGAGCAAAAATTGAACTTTTTGCATATAAAACCTGAACATAAATTCCATCAACTATTTCAAAACCTGAAATAATACAATACATCCCACAAATTTTATTTTCAACGCCACTATACAAGACTATCAGCACACAAATTTGAAGACATCAACACATACATATATACATTAGCACAAAACATGGTCTGTATCAAATGTATGTGTTTGGAATATATAAAAACAAGTTCACTCATATTTATGCATACCATCACACTATATACACTTCCATCAGTAGAATCGTATAATCCAAAATCACCACCACCAACCAAATTATAAATAAAAAATAAATTATTAACCAATTATGAACAGTCCCACTCCCATTACCAAAAAAATGACAAGATATCATCCTCAAATCGACGATGGGAGAAATACATTCCAAAATGAAGAACGAATTGTAGAACCCTAACCTTTAACACTTGTTGAATATGTACCTAGGAGCTGTTGGAAAACCTTTCGCACGAAATACATATGTAGTTATTTCGTGTTAAATCAAATCGACGGATGTTGGAATAAGGAGGAATGATGATTGAAGTCGGTTTACAATGTCGGTTTCTTAGAGAGTTTATGAGTGAATAGGGGTGGGTTACAGATGGGGTGCTGTTTGAATGAAAATGGGTATTGTTCTAAAATGAAATTGTGGGATAGGGAAATTGATGGGGTGGCCTATACTATTACAAAAAAAATACTATTTTATTATACGGTTAGGTTAGTGTGCTGAACTATGGAAATTCAGCACACTCTGCACGTGCTGCTTTCAAGGAGAAGTTGTGATGATCGATGGTGGAGTTACAAACATTCCATCTATGTGCATGTGTTTAATAAGGCAATGTGATATTTTATTTCCATCCAGTTGTAACAATTACTTTAGAATGATTTATTTCTTAAAAAGATATTTGAAATGTTTAATTATGAGTTTCGATAATCGGCGGTGGAACTACAAACATTCCATCTATGTGCATGCGTTTAATAAGGAAATATGATATTTTATTTCCATCCAGTTGTAGATTTATTGCTTACAAAATTATTTTTGAATGATTTATTGCTTAAAAATTTTGGATATCTTAATTATGTGCATTTCACACATATTGTAATACCCGAGATTTTTATCGGCGTCCAAAGGAATCAAATTTATCCGATCAAGGTCGAAAAATTTCCGAGAAGAAGAAAATAATTTATTACAATAAATTATTGCTCGGAAATAAAATGCCGATAGATTCAAAAAAATTCAAAATGGAATAAACGAGGGAAAGGAAGCCCGGAGATATTCAATGGATCGAGCCTAAAGAATTGGAATTAAATTCAAGAAAGGAAGAGAATTTTGATTCCAAGAACCCGTGAAGTCGGAAATAGTTTAATTAGATAAATTATTACACAGGAGCCAAAAGTTGACGAATTCAAAGCCGACGAATTCAAACTCGACGGATATAAAATTTCGAATACGAATTAATTTCGAGTTTGAAATAAATTTAAGATAGGAATTATAATCTGAGAATGACCCGAAAAATCGAGTCCAAAAACGTAGGAGGATAGAAGTCCAAAAGAGAGGAGAAAAAGACCGACGGATCGAACGGCGCAGCCCAGGCCGGAGCCGCGCGGTCTGGAGCCCAAACCGCGCCACTTGTACAGGCTGCGGATTTTGTGCGATCATGCGCGATTTCTTACCTTATTTCGACCCGTAACGATGAAAACTTAATCCCAGGCTATGGAAGGGTATTGGGGACGATACTAGGCTGCTCCCTAACCCTAAATTCGAAGCACACAACCCTAGAGCAGCCCCCTTCTCCTCACATTCTCAAAAACTCTCTCCCAAACTCTCCCAAAACCGAAAACCCCAAAATCCCTTGTGTTCTTGAGGTTCCTGTAACACCCCGGTTTTTGATAACCCAGGTCGGGGTGCCACCGCCACACCTCCCTAGTAAGACACGGTTTCTCCGGCTTACTAAAGAGATGCAAGGCTAGGTATTGCAGTATTTAAAACATTTAAAGCATTCAAAACAGCCCATACAATATAATTCGAAAATAATAATATCATAGCGCAGCGGAAATAATATTTAAGTATAGTATTGCAGCGGAAAATGTAAATAGGGCCGACATGGCCAAAACACGGGTTATACAGGCCCGTTCATAATATAGTCTAAGTACGAATTTAAAAACAAAATAATGTTTCCCCAAAATCCCATGCATGAAGTGCTCATACATGCTCATTCCACATACTCTGTAAGAAAAAGGAATAAAAATGGTTTGGTCAGCACAACTTGCTGAGTAAGTTAACACATGCATGATCGTAGGGTTTAAAAGCCACTAATTTAATAACTAAATCAAAGCATGATGATAATACATAATACTCAATTCAACCTAATCAACTATCCAGTTGCACAATTTATTTCAGTGCTTTACTTCACGACACATTTCGCATGATTTAAAATAATAGCCATAATTTAAATAAAGCATTTAAATAATTCAATTGGGCAACAAACATAATTTAATATGATTTAATTTAATTTAATATCCCCATTACATCCCAGATTTGGTATTTCAAAGTTTCACGATAGCATCGCGATGTCAACAAGTTTAGCCGGTAGCCCGACGGCCGCAACCGTATCAGCCGTACCCAGTACCACTCCGAAGCCTCGGGAAACCCATGTGGATATTCTCGAGAGTGTAGGCTCTATATTTCGCCGTTTTGGCAATATCATATCTCAAGTTTAGCGCGCGGGGTCACCATCGTTTATAAAGGCACGAAGTGAATCGTTAGGGGGCACCCTGCAGAACACTCACCCCTAATTTTAATTTATCAAGTTTGTAAGGGGATTTAACTTCAAAAATCTGATTTCAATTTTATTTATTTAAAATAATATTTCAATTTGTTTCAACCCTAAAGGTTAATTCCATGTTTCAACAAGATTTCGAGATTTGATTTCCGGTAAACCACAGTTTACTCTAAAATTCGTCTAAAATCAGATTTAATTCCAAAAATTCCACACTTTCACAACTGACTCAGAAACTTCGAGATCTACAACTTTCGTGTTTTAACTTTTTCAATCCGAGATACCGAAATAGGTCAAAACCACCAATTTTCACAGAAGCATAATTCTGTCCGAATTTCCTATGTCACAGTTTAAAGATTTCGAATTCTACCATAGCAATTCAACTCCAAATTTGATCAAATTTTACAGAGACTATCTTAAGACATTTATCTACAACTTTCATGTTCGGCCAAAGATCTAAATCGGTCTGGAACCTATGTCAAAAACGTGATCAAAATCAAACCTAAGTTCTGTCAAGAATTTCAAGATCTAGATTCAAGCAGCTCGGTTTCTGTTGGTTTTCACATATCAAATCGTCTCTAAAAATCCTGAAAATTTTATAGTAGATAGATCTAAGTCTTAGGAACGTTTTTTGTGTTTTAAGCTTTTCCGTTTGAAGTCGTTTTAAGGTTCGGAAAAATTCATCAATTCTGTCGCGTCGGTAGAAAACATAAGATGGCAGATTTACGATTTCTTGTTAAATCTTTTAGTTTCGAACGTTTTAATTCCTCCCAAAACCATGTAAGAGTTAACTTACAGATTAATCGTCGTCCGGGTTCATCTATTTCGTAGGCGTGGCTTCCAGTCCACCGTTTATCCTCTCCTCTCGTCGGGTTCTCCGTTCTAGATCCGATACGGGGTGTAGAGAGAAAAGAAACGAGGTTAGAATCCGTTTTCGGATTGAAACGTGAAAGGATTTATCGGACTAGAACTTACCACAACGTTGGAGATCTTCCGAATTTCGTCCAAACAGCCGCTGTCTCCGTTTGGTGCCTCCGTTGACTCCGGGATTTCGACTTTTGTGTATAAAGAGTATCGTAGGGTTTTGTAAAAGTGTTTGGGGCTTCCGAGGGGGTTTATTTATAGATATCTAAGACCTAGGGCGTCCAAGATCTGACCTTAAGGGTCTTGAGTCGAGAGACGTTCAACCGAAAGTCGAAAAATCCACGTTCGGGCGAGAGATTCGCGCAACGGGCGAATCTGTCATGTGGCGCGGGGTTGGCGCGCGTTTCCCCATATTAGCGCGCGGACAGTGCGCGGCTTCCGCCTGGACTTCGGTCCGGGCGGGTCGTGCGATCCGTCGTGCTTTTCCGCTTCTCTTTCGGGTTTCTATCCCTCTATGCTCTCGGATTCCAATTTCTGGACTCTCTTCGAGTTTACGAAATAGGAACCCCGTATAATTTATGTTTGGACTCGAGTTCTCGAGTTCATTTATATCGGATACCCATGTAACGACTTATTTAACTTTATTTAATTTTAATTTCATTTGTTTAATTAAATCTCTTTTAATTTCATTTCTTATTTCTTCTATATTTATTTATTTAATGTATTTGCTGATTTATTTATTATATTTATTTATTATATTTATTTATTGTATTTATTTATTTATTATATTTATTTATTGTATTTATTTATTTATTTATGTTGTAAAATTCTCGGGTATTACAGTCTACCCTCCTTAAGAATCAACTTCGTCCTCGAAGTTGTGTTTCGGCTTTTCTCGTGCTAAGGTCTTTTGTTTATTTTATTATTTTGTGACTGAACTTAGAATTAAGACTTCTAAGCTGCCTACGTACCCGGTGAAGGGATCAAGCCATAACGTAGTTCAAAAGTTTACAAAGATGCACGAAAAATTGGCGGGGTATGACATCCTCTCCCCCTTAAGATTGCAGTTATGTCCACATAACTGTGTCGGTATCGGTTTGGAAAATGTCGGGTAGCGTTCTCTCATGTCGGATTCTACTTCCCAAGTTGCCGTCTCACTTTCGTGGTTCGACCAAAGAACCTTGATCATTTTGACGGTTTTGCTCCTCGTTACTCGTTCCTTAGTGTCGAGAATACGCACTGGGACTTCTTCATAAGTCAAATCTTCGTCGAGCTCAATTATCTCCGGTTGAAGTACATGTGTCGGGTCCGGCACATACTTCTTTAGTTGTGAGACATGGAAGACATTATGAACTCGATCTAATTGTGGCGGTAAAGCCAGTCGGTAGGCTAAATTTCCGACTCGTTCTAGAATCTCGTAAGGTCCTATGTATCGAGGACTCAACTTTCCTCGCTTGCCAAAGCGCATCACCCCCTTCATGGGTGATATCTTTAGCATGACCCTATCTCCCACTTGAAATTCTAGGTCTCGTCGTCTCACGTCGGCATAACTCTTTTGACGGTCTTGAGCGGCTTTCATTTTCCCTTGAATCACTTTGATTTGTTGAGCCATGTCTTCGATAAGTTGTGGTCCCACCACCACGGACTTATCGTTTTCTTCCCAGCTCAACGGGCTTCGGCACTTTCGTCCATACAACGCCTCGAAAGGTGCCATGCCGATGCTAGCATGGTAGCTATTATTATAGGAGAACTCAATTAAGGGTAAATGAGATTCCCAATTCCCTTTGAATTCCAACACGCATGCTCTCAGCATGTCTTCTAGTGTTTGGATTGTCCTCTCGGTTTGTCCATCCGTCATCGGGTGGAATGCAGTGCTCATTTTGATTTGAGTACCGAGAGCTTTTTGTAACTCTGTCCAGAAATGAGAGACAAATCTACTGTCTCTATCAGAAATGATATCATGTGGTACTCCATGTCGTCGTACCACATTATCAATGTAGGCTCGGGCCAATTGGTCCATAGTCCACGTGTCCTTCATCGGGATGAATATGGCTGTCTTCGTTAGCCTATCCACAATCACCCAAATCTTGTTCATGCCTTTAGGTGATCGGGGTAATCCCGAGACAAAGTCCATCGAGATGCTATCCCACTTCCAACTTGGAATCTCTAGTGGTTGCATCAACCCTAAGGGTTTATGTCGCAACGCCTTGACCTTTTGGCAGGTGAGACATTTTGCCACGAAGTCTGCCACTTCCTTCTTCATTCTCGGCCACCAATAGATCTTCTTCAGATCTTTGTATAGCTTGTCTCCTCCGGGATGTACGGAATATGGCGTGTTGTGCCCTTCCTCCATCAACCTTTGCTTCAACTCAGCACATTTAAGGGGCACACACCATCTCCCTTTAAAACGGATGCTTCCATCCTCGTGGACAGCAAATCCTATTGCCTTTCCTTCGGCAATATACCTTTTATCATAAATTTTTAAATAAAATATATGCCTAGTTATGATAGAATTAATTCTTGCCACTTCTTAGCCCAATAATTCCCTTTCTTACCAAATGTTACAACCGTATGCCCCATTACAACCCTTGAATAAGACCTCGGGATCTCGATTTGAAGAGATGAGCCGGTGGCGAGTTGGTCCAATTGCAAGCATATGGAATAATTTAATTAAATTTGATTATGAGTGCTCATTGATAAAACCCCTTTTTGAGAGCGAGTGAAATTTCCGTTTCTACTATATGTGAGGCTCTGCTTTTAATTATGTTCATGTCATACTTTAATTCTAGAATTAAATCAATGAATTTTTCTAAACATGATATTCATGAAGAATTATCAATAATGACTGATTTGTAGGCCTGATTAAGTGAGAAGTATCATTTTATTAAACACTGCAATCAAGAGAATTTAATACTTGTAGTTTTTTATTGTCTTATCCCAATCTAAAAAGAATGATATTTTTGAAGCCACGAAAATAGATTGAATATGTAGAGTCCGTGTTCTTAGGAACATTGACTCTGACTGCTCGGGGACGATCAGTATTAAATGTGAGGATGTTGATAATGGCCAAAATTGACCATTATTTTCAATCTATTTCCGTGTCTAAACATGGACATTTGATCGTATTCCGGTCTTATTTTAATAAGAAAGCAGTTGAATTTAACAGATTTATGCAAGTTTGTATAAATAATAAACTGGTATTGAAAAATACAAAAATATTGTTATTTTCATTAAATTTATATTAAAAATCCAAAAACATGATAAAAATATTAAAAATCATACACTTGATTAATTTGGTTCGATGTTGTCTATTCGGTGGAACATGGGTTCATTAAATGGATCACAAACCAAATAATCAAGTGGAATAAATATTATATTTATATTTTGATGTATATATTTTTAATTCTTATGTTTGTTTATTTCTATTTCTGTTTTGAGCTACAATTAAATAATTGGTCCACTTATCACTTTTAAGTTTAATTAATTGCAGGTGAATTAAGTCAAGTTGGTCCAAGTGTAATAGTCCATCCAATTCAGTCCAATCCTATGAATCCAGCAAAATTGGCCCAACACAAAAATCCAAAACCCAATACTTTCAAGCCCAATTACCATAAGCCCAATCCAATATCACTTGCCCAAACCCAACCCTAAACCTAAATCAACCCTAACCCTAAGACCCTTTCGGCCGCCGGCGCCGCCACCGCTCCGGCGAGATTCCGGCGGCCATCACCACCACCACCTACCCCCATTTCGACCATCCACCGCTCAGCCGTCGCACCAGCCTCTCCGATCACCTCCATTTCCGATCAGCCACACTACCACCATTTTCATCCCTTCCATCCACCTCCGGCCAACACCCGCAGCCTCTGCCCCATCTCCACCTCCTAACTCCATTTCCTTCCTCATCCCATCCTCTATCTCCTCCGCCATTCACCACCCCGCCACAACCTCATCTCCATCCCCACCATCAAACTCGCACTACCATCCCTTCCTCCGTCTCAAGCACCAACATCCGCCGGCGACCCATCACCGCCGCCCCCATCCCATTTCAACCACACCCTCCTTCCAGTCGCCACTCCAGCCACCCATTCCACCACCAACAACCAACAAAATCCCCAAAATTAAATCAAACCCGGATCTCCTCATCACCGCCGCCCTCCATATTCCGGCCACACCACCACTCAGCCAGCGCCGCCTCGCGCCACCACAAATCCAGCGGCTTCCATCTCCTCCCATCACCACCGCTCTCCATTTTCCTACCAACCAAACTCCGGCCTCCACCGCCTCCGTCCCTCCACACTTCCGCCGCCGCAAGCGCTGCCGACTCTTCCTCCGCCATGGCCGCCGCTGCGCCGCCCTTCACTGCCGCCACCGCCTCGCCGTCCCATTTCCGACAAAACCCAGCACCATCCAAATCCAGAGAACAGAAAAATGAAAGAGGAAAGATTAGAAACAAAAAGAGAAATGAAAAATAGAAGAAGAAGATGGAAAACAGAAACTGGAAACAAAAAAACAGAAAAATCGAGAAGGAAGAATAAAAGAAGAAAAAGAAGGAAGAAGATGAGAGGATGAAGAAGAAGCTGTGAGTGAAAGAAATAATGGAGGATGAAGAAGAAAGAAGAAAACAAGTAGAAAGAAAGATGGGATCGAGAATCAAGAGAGGAAAGGGGGAAAGAAATGAAATGAGAGAAGAGAGAGAGAAAAATTAACTCTTTGTCGCGGAAGGGTACTCCGCGACCAGGTGCTCCGCGACCAAAAAAATGCTCCGCGCCCAAAAATTATTCCGAGACTGTGAGAGGAGAATCAAGGCACATAATTTTGTCGCGGAACATGGTTCCGCGACAAAGTGTACCGCGACCGCGACAAAGCCTTCCCCGACCAAGACAGTGCACCGCGACAGGGACAGGGACAGCTCACGTGACATGCGCTCCCTCATAATTTCAAATTCTCCCACATGCCAAAATGAATCCAAGCTCCCAGGACCTCAGCTCCCATAAGCACAAATATGTTTGTCCTTTCCTCCTGGACTTCAACTCCCGGCCCCTCCTGGGCGCCATCTTGGAGCTAAAAAGTGTTTTGTCCCTAACCAATTTGTTCCGCGACAAAGCAGTTGTTTGGCGACCAGGTGGGCCTTGAACGGGCCTAGGGCTTAACCCTACTCTATAAATATAACCTCCCACCCCCTTGAACAGTAACCTAGCTACACTTTAGTTTATTTTACTGTTTTGGAGGCACCACTGTGCTCTCCAAAAACATGTTAGAGTAGGTAGTTTAGTTTATTTTATGCAATGTAGTAGATCTTAGCTTAGTTTAATTTATGCTTTGTAATAAATAAGTGTAGCTAGTGTTCATTTTATTTTCCAGTTTTATATTTTGTACTTTTGGGTTGAAAACACTTAATCAATGGGTGTGTTTAAACCATTTTTGGTTTTTGATGATATTTGAGAAAATGTTCCACCAAAAATGTGTTATGGATCTCCCATAATATTTATTGCTTTATTTTTGTATTTTTGGTCACTTGACCATTTTTATTATTTTTAGTTAGGTTTAATGCTTTATTAGGCTTAATAAATGTATATCCACTTGATGTCTATCTCTTGCTAGATCTATTAGTGTAGGTCTCATTTAAATTTTAGTCTCTTAGTATAGTTTAATTTTATTTCTGTGTGGTGGATGTTTTACTGCTTCTTAGTGTTTCAGATTGTTTATTTTATTTTATTTTTAGTTTAATAGGTCTAGAAAGTGGATGGCATTTTAGTGTTTATGCATATTTATTTAAAATTGCATCCCCTATATTGTATTGCACCACATTGTAACCCCACGGGTTGCAATGTAATTTTCCCGTTGTGATACCACGGATCACAACGCACACCTATGTAATGCAATATAAGGGGTTATGCTGCCAAAATTTTATAAACTTCAAAACCCTTTGTCGCGATGCAACCTTTGTCGCGGAACCATGTTCCGTGACAAAACCCATGTTTAGCGACAAAGGACCAAATTCTTGCATTTTGTCTGCATGGCTTTTGTCGCGGAGTACCCTTGTCGCGGAACCACGTTCCGCGACAAAATCTTATTCCGAGACAGAAAATTATGCCTTGCTATTAATTTTGAAACCCCTTGGTCGCGATGCAACTCTTGTCGCGGAACCACGTTCCGCGACAAAATCCTTGATTAGCGACCAAGGACCCAAATACTTGTAATTTTATTCTGGGAGGACTCTGTCGCGGAACCTTTGTCGCGGAACCACGTACCGCGACAAAATCCTTGTTCCGCGACCAGGAATTATGTCCTTACCAATTTTCAACCCTTTTGTCGCTATACCTCCTTGTCGCGGAACCACGTTCCGCGACAAAATTTTTGCTTAGCGACAAAACAAACCCTAATTTTCAAAAATTCCATTCCTCTTATTTCCCACCCCTTTGTCGCGAAACCTTTGTCGCGGAGCCACGCTCCGCGACACAAACTCTGCATCGCGACAAAGTGGCACCTTTTTGCCAAATTTTTATTCTTCATCTCACTCCATTAATTAATTGAACCTTTATATTAATATTTTGAGGTTGAAATCCAATGATCTCAACCCATGATTAATTTGATATAAAGAACTTTGTTCAATTTCCCATTAAAAGATTCTTCTACAAATGATTAAACTCTAATGATCTAAGTATATAATCCGGACTGTAATTAATTAATTATGGAATGAGAGATTATTTAGACCATAAAGAGTAATTATGGATTCATTTCCATACCTTGCATGAGAAACCAATGTCTCTCATACAAGATGACCCAAAAATATTTTCTTTTATTTATTGTGTCTTTTCCGTGTTGTGTGAAACAGCTAGTAAGAGATATAATAGACTAATGTTGGCGGGTATTCCCACACGGATAACTAGCTCGTAGTCTGTATATTAATTATTAGATGTTATTTTGCATGGTCTGGATAGTGGCCGGTGGAAGTCTTGGCGGTTCGTCCATCCGGGATTACAATAGCTGCTCAGCCGACTCCTATCCGGATACAGTTTTATTCTCTTTATCTTAATTTCAAAACCTGAATTCAAGTTGTAGTATTATTAAATGATGTCGACCAACATTATTTGAGAATTATTACAACAAGAAAATATGTGGGTTTTTCTTCCGTTCACAGACAAAAGGGAGCTGAATGACGGCGGTCACCGTCACTTGGAATTCCTTTCTGTCTAAAAATCATTCCATCTGGAATAATTAGGAACTGGATAGCAGATGTTTGCAGTCCAGATCACCCTAGTTATTTCTGGCACTCTCTTTAGCCAAAATTCTTCTCATCCCCGGCTATTTCATCTCTGTGTGTCAACTTCTGTCTAAACCCACCTTATATTTTGGGTTATTTACTTTTACACTTCTCTATAAAATTATGCATGATATTATTACGTAGATATTGTGGTCAATATTATTTTGGGATCCTTCCCTTGGACATAGAAGTCTTGATTTAAATCAGATGTTTCATAATAAATTTCCAACAAAAATTCCTTTATAAATCCGGATCTGAGTAAGGGATAAATTCGACAGTTATGACTAATTCATATCCGACTGGGGGTTGATTTTGGGAAATTAGAAGCAGAGTCAGCGATTAGGTCTCATCTAGACTGAAAGGGTCTGTGTTCTTATTGAGAGTCTAGTACCTGTTTAGGGAATGATTTTCAAATCTATTATTTTCCGAAATTGCTGTGTATTGGGAATCTAGTCTTAATTAACGCACCGAGATGGGATCCACTTGGATTCAAATACAGTGTGTTAGATAATTCTAGAGAAACAATACATAGGCCTTGGTTATTTTCTAAGGTAGGGTTGAGTATTCTTTCAACTGCTATCCTCTTCTGCCAAAGCCTATTTTTGAGTCCTGAGTGAGTGCATCCGGAACGAACTAAATTATTAGTTCGTTTCATTAGTTTGTATCTCATAACCACCCGAAGGGAAGTGAACACTGCGAGCAGTTCACCGAGATTAGGGAATTCTTGATCCACACCCAGTCATTCTGACTGGGGGCTTTCTTTTACTACCAGGGTCAGACTTTCAAAAACCTCCGAGTGATAGGATTTTAAACGCTTTCTTTACCGCTTTCTTTTAAATGCTTTCGTTAGAGGTCACTCGGTTGTATTGAGAGTTGTGTAACTGCTACTAGGACTGAGAGTTAAGGGATAGTTCAGGGTTTGATTAGAATCTTTGGGTGTGACATGGGGGAATGATAGCGGTACTTGACACTTCAACTAATGATTTGCCAGGTGTTGCTTGTCCACCACAGATAAATAACATAACTTTGCAAGGCCTGTGAAGGGAGTTATGAGTCTGTGGTATCTTAGATTATATTTTCTTAAGAGCATGTAAACTCTTACTGTAAGTACCTGTCTGTTAAAGGGAACATGGTGTAGAGAGCATGAGAGTTAGCTAACTGATGGATTATCCCAAACAAAGATCTGTGTAATTAAAATGGAAGTTTAACTGTGTTTCATCTGAATCTTGTCCAATCTTTATTCTTTTCTTCCTGTCCCTTCTGTCATATTTTAAATCTGCTTTCTTAGAATAATCTTAATCGCTTTCTTAGAATAATTCCATTGCTTTCTTAGATTAAATTTAATTCGCTTTCTAGAATAATTTTATCTGCTTTATTTTAATTGCTTTCGTAGCTTAGTTTGAATTATGTCAAATAGTTGATAGTCAAACACAAACTTGAATCGATTAACCGAGTGGAAAATCTTAGTAAATGGCGTGGGCCCTGCTTCCATCGCACATCCTCCAGTGAACGATCCGGTACTTACTATAAATTACTGCAATTTTTGACTCCGTGCGCTTTCGGGGGCACAGTTTCTTAACACGAGTAAATAAAAAATGTGATTTTTCAGAAAATACTCATGTAGTGGGAATCTGCCGAAAGTTTCATGGTAGGTAATCTCATGACATGAAATCATGAGAAGTATCATGGCACATATGCCGGGGACCCTTAGTGTGACAGGCTGAAGGTCAATCTATCCCGGTTGTGCCATGAGACTTGTCAAAAGTTTCATGACATGAGAGGACTGCAACGCCATTTGAAATTAAAGCATCCCACCTGAGTAATAAAAAGTGACACTCTTAATATATCCCTAAACCCCTTCCATAAATCATAACATCCTTTCATCTAATAAATTCAATCCTGATATATTTTTTAAAATACCCGTGTTAATGAAATTTGTCAAAAGTTTCATGTTCGGTGAACATTCGACACTTCCGCCCATAAAGATAATGTCTCCATATCTTTAGAGCGAAAACGACCGCTGCCAACTCCAGGTCATGTGTCGGGTAGTTTTCCTCGTGAGGTTTTAGTTGGCGTGATGCATACGCTACGACTCTCGAGTCTTGCATCAAGACACAACGTAAACCTTCCTTCGAAGCATCGCTGTAAACTTCGAAGTCACCATTCTCTGATGGTAGTGTTAATACGGGTGTTGTTGTGAGTCGTTTCTTCATTTCTTGAAACGCAGTCTCACACGCTTCGGTCCACTCGTATTTTGCTCCTTTCTTCAGTAGCTGGGTCAAAGGACGTGCAATCCTTGAAAAGTCCTTCACAAATCATCTATAATACCCGGCTAAGCCAAGGAAACTCCTTATCTCGGTTTGGCTCTTGGGGGTTGCCCATTCAGTTACGGCAGAGACTTTTGCCGGATCCACTGATACTCCATCAGCGGATACTATGTGTCCGAGAAATGCCACTTCTTTCAACCAGAAATGGCATTTCGGCAGCTTGCCGTATAGCTGATTTCTTCGCAAGATTTCTAGCACTTGGTGTAAGTGTTGGGCATGCTCTTCCTCGCTCTTTGAGTAGATCAGGATGTCGTCGATGAACACTACGATGCACTGATCTAACAGCTCTCGAAATACATTGTTCATGAGATTCATGAACATGGCCGGAGCATTTGTTAACCCAAAGGATAACACTGTGAACTCGTAATGGCCATATCGCGTTCGGAACGCCGTCTTCGGAATGTCCTTCTCGACGATCCTCAATTGATGATACCCAGATCGCAAGTCGATCTTCGAGAATACTGAAGCTCCCTTCAGTTGATCAAACAGTTCCTCTATTCTCGGTAGGGGGTATTTATTCTTGATGGTCACTTGGTTTAATCCTCGGTAATCTATTTAAAGACGTAGTCCTCCGTCTTTCTTCTTGACAAATAAAACCGGTGCTCCCCAAGGGGACGTACTCGGTCTTATGTAACCTTTTCCTGACAGTTCCTTGAGTTGTTCCTTTAACTCCTTCATTTCCAGCGGTGCCATCCGGTACGGAGCTTTTGAGACAGGCTCTGTGCCCGGAATGAGATCTATAGTGAATTCAAGATCTCTCTCAGGTGGCATGCCCGGAACGTCCTCAGGGAACACGTCCGGGTATTCTCTTACCACTGGTATGCTATCAACCTTGTTTCCTTCCGCCTCAAGGTTGTGCACATAGCACGCATATAGTTCGTACCCCTTACGCATCAAGTTACTTAGTTTAAGTACACTAACGATTTTGTTACTCTTCTTAGGGGGTTGAGAGTAAAAGATAACTCTCTTTCCCCTACTTTTTGACAAGGTGATCTTTTGTTTTTGGCATTCGATCACCGCCTTATACTGGGATAACCAATCCATCCCCAGTATGATGTCAAAGTCTCTTAAGTTATATTCTACTAAGTTTGCGAAGAATTCTACGTTCTTTATCACTATAGGAATTCCGTAATATCGTTTAGAGCAAGATACTACTTCTCCAGAAGGCAATTGAATTCCTAAGCTAATTCTCTCGCACTTAGGTAGATCTAACTCAGACACTATCCTTGATGCTATAATTGAGCAACTAGCTCCAGAATCGAATAAAACTCTGAGGGGCGTATTCAAAACATGAAATGTACCTGCCAAAATTTTATAAACTTCAAAACCCTTTGTCGCGATGCAACCTTTGTCGCGGAACCACGTTCCGTGACAAAACCCATGTTTAGCGACAAAGGACCAAATTCTTGCATTTTGTCTGCATGGCTTTTGTCGCGGAGTACCCTTGTCGCGGAACCACGTTCCGCGACAAAATCTTATTCCGAGACAGAAAATTATGCCTTGCTATTAATTTTGAAACCCCTTGGTCGCGATGCAACTCTTGTCGCGGAACCACGTTCCGCGACAAAATCCTTGATTAGCGACCAAGGACCCAAATACTTGTAATTTTAATCTGGGAGGACTCTGTCGCTGAACCACGTACCGCGACAAAATCCTTGTTCCGCGACCAGGAATTATGTCCTTACCAATTTTCAACCCTTTTGTCGCTATACCTCCTTGTCGCGGAACCACGTTCCGCGACAAAATTTTTGCTTAGCGACAAAACAAACCCTAATTTTCAAAAATTCCATTCCTCTTATTTCCCACCCCTTTGTCGCGAAACCTTTGTCGCGGAGCCACGCTCCGCGACACAAACTCTGCATCGCGACAAAGTGGCACCTTTTTGCCAAATTTTTATTCTTCATCTCACTCCATTAATTAATTGAACCTTTATATTAATATTTTGAGGTTGAAATCCAATGATCTCAACCCATGATTAATTTGATATAAAGAACTTTGTTCAATTTCCCATTAAAAGATTCTTCTACAAATGATTAAACTCTAATGATCTAAGTATATAATCCGGACTGTAATTAATTAATTATGGAATGAGAGATTATTTAGACCATAAAGAGTAATTATGGATTCATTTCCATACCTTGCATGAGAAACCAATGTCTCTCATACAAGATGACCCAAAAATATTTTCTTTTATTTATTGTGTCTTTTCCGTGTTGTGTGAAACAGCTAGTAAGAGATATAACAGACTAATGTTGGCGGGTATTCCCACACGGATAACTAGCTCGTGGTCTGTATATTAATTATTAGATGTTATTTTGCATGGTCTGGATAGTGGCCGGTGGAAGCCTTGGCGGTTCGTCCATCCGGGATTACAATAGCTGCTCAGCTGACTCCTATCCGGATACAGTTTTATTCTCTTTATCTTAATTTCAAAACCTGAATTCAAGTTGTAGTATTATTAAATGATGTCGACCAACATTATTTGAGAATTATTACAACAAGAAAATATGTGGGTTTTTCTTCCGTTCACAGACAAAAGGGAGCTGAATGACGGCGGTCACCGTCACTTGGAATTCCTTTCTGTCTAAAAATCATTCCATCTGGAATAATTAGGAACTGGATAGCAGATGTTTGCAGTCCAGATCACCCTAGTTATTTCTGGCACTCTCTTTAGCCAAAATTCTTCTCATCCCCGGCTATTTCATCTCTGTGTGTCAACTTCTGTCTAAACCCACCTTATATTTTGGGTTATTTACTTTTACACTTCTCTATAAAATTATGCATGATATTATTACGTAGATATTGTGGTCAATATTATTTTGGGATCCTTCCCTTGGACATAGAAGTCTTGATTTAAATCAGATGTTTCATAATAAATTTCCAACAAAAATTCCTTTATAAATCCGGATCTGAGTAAGGGATAAATTCGACAGTTATGACTAATTCATATCCGACTGGGGGTTGATTTTGGGAAATTAGAAGCAGAGTCAGCGATTAGGTCTCATCTAGACTGAAAGGGTCTGTGTTCTTATTGAGAGTCTAGTACCTGTTTAGGGAATGATTTTCAAATCTATTATTTTCCGAAATTGCTGTGTATTGGGAATCTAGTCTTAATTAACGCACCGAGATGGGATCCACTTGGATTCAAATACAGTGTGTTAGATAATTCTAGAGAAACAATACATAGGCCTTGGTTATTTTCTAAGGTAGGGTTGAGTATTCTTTCAACTGCTATCCTCTTCTGCCAAAGCCTATTTTTGAGTCCTGAGTGAGTGCATCCGGAACGAACTAAATTATTAGTTCATTTCATTAGTTTGTATCTCATAACCACCCGAAGGGAAGTGAACACTGCGAGCAGTTCACCGAGATTAGGGAATTCTTGATCCACACCCAGTCATTCTGACTGGGGGCTTTCTTTTACTACCAGGGTCAGACTTTCAAAAACCTCCGAGTGATAGGATTTTAAACGCTTTCTTTACCGCTTTCTTTTAAATGCTTTCGTTAGAGGTCACTCGGTTGTATTGAGAGTTGTGTAACTGCTACTAGGACTGAGAGTTAAGGGATAGTTCAGGGTTTGATTAGAATCTTTGGGTGTGACATGGGGGAATGATAGCGGTACTTGACACTTCAACTAATGATTTGCCAGGTGTTGCTTGTCCACCACAGATAAATAACATAACTTTGCAAGGCCTGTGAAGGGAGTTATGAATCTGTGGTATCTTAGATTATATTTTCTTAAGAGCATGTAAACTCTTACTGTAAGTACCTGTCTGTTAAAGGGAACATGGTGTAGAGAGCATGAGAGTTAGCTAACTGATGGATTATCCCAAACAAAGATCTGTGTAATTAAAATGGAAGTTTAACTGTGTTTCATCTGAATCTTGTCCAATCTTTATTCTTTTCTTCCTGTCCCTTCTGTCATATTTTAAATCTGCTTTCTTAGAATAATCTTAATCGCTTTCTTAGAGTAATTCCATTGCTTTCTTAGATTAAATTTAATTCGCTTTCTAGAATAATTTTATCTGCTTTATTTTAATTGCTTTCGTAGCTTAGTTTGAATTATGTCAAATAGTTGATAGTCAAACACAAACTTGAATCGAGTAACCGAGTGGAAAATCTTAGTAAATGGCGTGGGCCCTGCTTCCATCGCACATCCTCCAGTGAACGATCCGGTACTTACTATAAATTACTGCAATTTTTGACTCCGTGCGCTTTCGGGGGCACAGTTTCTTAACACGAGTAAATAAAAAATGTGATTTTTCAGAAAATACTCATGTAGTGGGAATCTGCCGAAAGTTTCATGGTAGGTAATCTCATGACATGAAATCATGAGAAGTATCATGGCACATATGCCGGGGACCCTTAGTGTGACAGGCTGAAGGTCAATCTATCCCGGTTGTGCCATGAGACTTGTCAAAAGTTTCATGACATGAGAGGACTGCAACGCCATTTGAAATTAAAGCATCCCACCTGAGTAATAAAAAGTGACACTCTTAATATATCCCTAAACCCCTTCCATAAATCATAACATCCTTTCATCTAATAAATTCAATCCTGATATATTTTATAAAATACTCGTGTTAATGAAATTTGTCAAAAGTTTCATGGCGCCGTTGCCGGGGAGGATGCAGCATCGTTTATTAAGAGAATTACACTCCTGATTACTCATAGTTAGTTTAGTGTTAGTTTAGTGTATTTATTTCAGAACAGAGAAGTACCCTCAAATCAATTAAACATTTAGAGTACTAAGACTCTAAATGTGAGGATGTTGATTTGAGGGGAAGACCTAACCAATTGGGTATTTTGTCTTGCAGGAATCATGGAGCCATCGAAAATTGGTGTAAGGAGTTAAATGTGGAAGTGTGGCATTGGGGCTACACTACTTTGATTTTTCGTTTAATTACACTTTTCCAAATGCAAAATCTAGGTTAATTAAACGAGAAATCAAAGAAAGGGAGAAGTGTAGCATTGGGGCTACACTAATTTGCAATTGTAAATTGCACAACACGTGAGACTCACGTGTTTGTCATCTCCACCACATCCGGACCACGAAGCTCAACCGCTGCTCCATCGCTCATCCACCTCAACACCACCACTGCGCTGAGGAAACCCTCATCACTGGTGAAACAACAAATGGAGCAGCAGATCTTCGGACTACCAATTGCTCACCACCATCGGACAAGCCACGGCCATCATCTCACTTTCCGTCGCCCCTGTCCCGACTGAGCATCTAAAGAGGTTCCCGGTTGGATTAGTTCTGTAATTGACCGAAGATTATATCCGGAATTCAAAGAAATTTAAAACCCGGAATAATTTTCGCAAGCACGGAATTAATCCAACCTAAATTTCTGCAAGTCAAAATTATATATACATATATAGATTTATATATATAAACCTCTTGCACATATTATATCAAATAATTCGGGTAGTAATCAATTAACCCACATTTAGAGTACTAAGACTCTAAATGTGAGGATGTTGATATTTTTGAGAAAACCCGATAGCTTCTTTTGTGTTTGCTTTGCAGGAATTTGTGGAATCACCAAAAAGAAAATTAAAGCTGCAAAACAGGTTCCCGGTTGGATCGATTCTGTGATTAATTGAAAGTATTCTTGGAATTTAAAGCAATTTAAAATCCGGAATAACTTCTATGAGAACGGAATTAATCCAACCTAATTTTTGCAAGTAGATTAAATTTTATAAAATTCAAAAATGTGATTGAACAATTTTGATGAAAATCAGAATTTTTCTTAAGTATTGGGCATCGAACAATCGCCTTGTTCGACGAACCAAACGATCACACATAGCCATAATCGTCGAACATTTAATTGGTTTGACGAAAAAGGCTATCGGATTTATTTTTCTATCTTTTATGTTAATATTTTCCCCCTCCCTCCCTCCTCTCTTATTTTATTTTAATTTTGATAATTCGTTTAAGTAGGAATTGATTTACTCACATTTCGAGCAAGGCTCAAAATGTGAGGATGTTGATTCTTCACTTAAAAAAAAAAAGGTGTGTTACTTTTCTTTTTGTTTATTTTATTATTTTATATTTATATCCAGTGCAAAGCATGCATAACTCTGTCTAAGAATTCACATATTTGATTTTGGTTTATGATTAAATTTTCAAACTTTTAAATTGGGATAATATAATTGAAGACATGCATGATATGAATTTTTGAGGTTTTGAGCTATAAAAATTTAATGATATCATCATCTTGTTGGGTAATGAGTCCTCATGTTGAGAATTTAATTGAATAGATTGTAAGAATTTTTCAAAGATTATATTTAAGAATATTGTATGACATGAATGAACCCTTCCATGTGAGATTTGAGCCATGAGTCATTTTTACTCATTCTTTTCTTTGATGTGTGAAAATCATTTTGATTAAAGGACACTAGAACTTGCAATTGGGACCGATTCAAGACCATGCCATATTCCGAAAATCGAGCATATGATCGAGGCATTTAGAAAAACCCAAATTTTTGGCCTTCGTTTGAATTCCAAACCCAAAAATATTTTCCCTTTAGGATAAACCAACTTGAGCCTTTAAGCCTAATTTTTCTTTGAAGCCCTCTATATTATTCCAAGCCTTCTAAAAAGACCAAGAAAATTTAAACCCAAGTGTGTAAGAATGAATTTTATCAAGGCATTAAATTTATGATCATCAAGTCATCAAATCGGTATTCAATAAACCGATTCAAAAAAAAAAAAAAGAAAAAAAAAGAATGAACATGTTGAGATCCATTCGACATAAATAAATTGCAAATGACAAAGCAAATTAGACATAGTCTAATGTCATGCAATATGAAAAGAAAAACAAAAGCAAAAGAAAGAAAAATATATTGATGATCATAAATTTTTAAATAAAATATATGCCTAGTTATGATAGAATTAATTCTTGCCACTTCTTAGCCCAATAATTCCCTTTCTTACCAAATGTTACAACCGTATGCCCCATTACAACCCTTGAATAAGACCTCGGGATCTCGATTTGAAGAGATGAGCCGGTGGCGAGTTGGTCCAATTGCAAGCATATGGAATAATTTAATTAAATTTGATTATGAGTGCTCATTGATAAAACCCCTTTTTGAGAGCGAGTGAAATTTCAGTTTCTACTATATGTGAGGCTCTGCTTTTAATTATGTTCATGTCATACTTTAATTCTAGAATTAAATCAATGAATTTTTCTAAACATGATATTCATGAAGAATTATCAATAATGACTGATTTGTAGGCCTGATTAAGTGAGAAGTATCATTTTATTAAACACTGCAATCAAGAGAATTTAATACTTGTAGTTTTTGATTGTCTTATCCCAATCTAAAAAGAATGATATTTTTGAAGCCACGAAAATAGATTGAATATGTAGAGTCCGTGTTCTTAGGAACATTGACTCTGACTGCTCGGGGACGATCAGTATTAAATGTGAGGATGTTGATAATGGCCAAAATTGACCATTATTTTCAATCTATTTCCGTGTCTAAACATGGACATTTGATCGTATTCCGGTCTTATTTTAATAAGAAAGCAGTTGAATTTAACAGATTTATGCAAGTTTGTATAAATAATAAACTGGTATTGAAAAATACAAAAATATTGTTATTTTCATTAAATTTATATTAAAAATCCAAAAACATGATAAAAATATTAAAAATCATACACTTGATTAATTTGGTTCGATGTTGTCTATTCGGTGGAACATGGGTTCATTAAATGGATCACAAACCAAATAATCAAGTGGAATAAATATTATATTTATATTTTGATGTATATATTTTTAATTCTTATGTTTGTTTATTTCTATTTCTGTTTTGAGCTACAATTAAATAATTGGTCCACTTATCACTTTTAAGTTTAATTAATTGCAGGTGAATTAAGTCAAGTTGGTCCAAGTGTAATAGTCCATCCAATTCAGTCCAATCCTATGAATCCAGCAAAATTGGCCCAACACAAAAATCCAAAACCCAATACTTTCAAGCCCAATTACCATAAGCCCAATCCAATATCACTTGCCCAAGCCCAACCCTAAACCTAAATCAACCCTAACCCTAAGACCCTTTCGGCCGCCGGCGCCGCCACCGCTCCGGCGAGATTCCGGCGGCCATCACCACCACCACCTACCCCCATTTCGACCATCCACCGCTCAGCCGTCGCACCAGCCTCTCCGATCACCTCCATTTCCGATCAGCCACACTACCACCATTTTCATCCCTTCCATCCACCTCCGGCCAACACCCGCAGCCTCTGCCCCATCTCCACCTCCTAACTCCATTTCCTTCCTCATCCCATCCTCTATCTCCTCCGCCATTCACCACCCCGCCACAACCTCATCTCCATCCCCACCATCAAACTCGCACTACCATCCCTTCCTCCGTCTCAAGCACCAACATCCGCCGGCGACCCATCACCGCCGCCCCCATCCCATTTCAACCACACCCTCCTTCCAGTCGCCACTCCAGCCACCCATTCCACCACCAACAACCAACAAAATCCCCAAAATTAAATCAAACCCGGATCTCCTCATCACCGCCGCCCTCCATATTCCGGCCACACCACCACTCAGCCAGCGCCGCCTCGCGCCACCACAAATCCAGCGGCTTCCATCTCCTCCCATCACCACCGCTCTCCATTTTCCTACCAACCAAACTCCGGCCTCCACCGCCTCCGTCCCTCCACACTTCCGCCGCCGCAAGCGCTGCCGACTCTTCCTCCGCCATGGCCGCCGCTGCGCCGCCCTTCACTGCCGCCACCGCCTCGCCGTCCCATTTCCGACAAAACCCAGCACCATCCAAATCCAGAGAACAGAAAAATGAAAGAGGAAAGATTAGAAACAAAAAGAGAAATGAAAAATAGAAGAAGAAGATGAAAAACAGAAACTGGAAACAAAAAAACAGAAAAATCGAGAAGGAAGAATAAAAGAAGAAAAAGAAGGAAGAAGATGAGAGGATGAAGAAGAAGCTGTGAGTGAAAGAAAATAATGGAGGATGAAGAAGAAAGAAGAAAACAAGTAGAAAGAAAGATGGGATCGAGAATCAAGAGAGGAAAGGGGGAAAGAAATGAAATGAGAGAAGAGAGAGAGAAAAATTAACTCTTTGTCGCGGAAGGGTACTCCGCGACCAGGTGCTCCGCGACCAAAAAAATGCTCCGCGCCCAAAAATTATTCCGAGACTGTGAGAGGAGAATCAAGGCACATAATTTTGTCGCGGAACATGGTTCCGCGACAAAGTGTACCGCGACCGCGACAAAGCCTTCCCCGACCAAGACAGTGCACCGCGACAGGGACAGGGACAGCTCACGTGACATGCGCTCCCTCATAATTTCAAATTCTCCCACATGCCAAAATGAATCCAAGCTCCCAGGACCTCAGCTCCCATAAGCACAAATATGTTTGTCCTTTCCTCCTGGACTTCAACTCCCGGCCCCTCCTGGGCGCCATCTTGGAGCTAAAAAGTGTTTTGTCCCTAACCAATTTGTTCCGCGACAAAGCAGTTGTTTGGCGACCAGGTGGGCCTTGAACGGGCCTAGGGCTTAACCCTACTCTATAAATATAACCTCCCACCCCCTTGAACAGTAACCTAGCTACACTTTAGTTTATTTTACTGTTTTGGAGGCACCACTGTGCTCTCCAAAAACATGTTAGAGTAGGTAGTTTAGTTTATTTTATGCAATGTAGTAGATCTTAGCTTAGTTTAATTTATGCTTTGTAATAAATAAGTGTAGCTAGTGTTCATTTTATTTTCCAGTTTTATATTTTGTACTTTTGGGTTGAAAACACTTAATCAATGGGTGTGTTTAAACCATTTTTGGTTTTTGATGATATTTGAGAAAATGTTCCACCAAAAATGTGTTATGGATCTCCCATAATATTTATTGCTTTATTTTTGTATTTTTGGTCACTTGACCATTTTTATTATTTTTAGTTAGGTTTAATGCTTTATTAGGCTTAATAAATGTATATCCACTTGATGTCTATCTCTTGCTAGATCTATTAGTGTAGGTCTCATTTAAATTTTAGTCTCTTAGTATAGTTTAATTTTATTTCTGTGTGGTGGATGTTTTACTGCTTCTTAGTGTTTCAGATTGTTTATTTTATTTTATTTTTAGTTTAATAGGTCTAGAAAGTGGATGGCATTTTAGTGTTTATGCATATTTATTTAAAATTGCATCCCCTATATTGTATTGCACCACATTGTAACCCCACGGGTTGCAATGTAATTTTCCCGTTGTGATACCACGGATCACAACGCACACCTATGTAATGCAATATAAGGGGTTATGCTGCCAAAATTTTATAAACTTCAAAACCCTTTGTCGCGATGCAACCTTTGTCGCGGAACCATGTTCCGTGACAAAACCCATGTTTAGCGACAAAGGACCAAATTCTTGCATTTTGTCTGCATGGCTTTTGTCGCGGAGTACCCTTGTCGCGGAACCACGTTCCGCGACAAAATCTTATTCCGAGACAGAAAATTATGCCTTGCTATTAATTTTGAAACCCCTTGGTCGCGATGCAACTCTTGTCGCGGAACCACGTTCCGCGACAAAATCCTTGATTAGCGACCAAGGACCCAAATACTTGTAATTTTATTCTGGGAGGACTCTGTCGCGGAACCTTTGTCGCGGAACCACGTACCGCGACAAAATCCTTGTTCCGCGACCAGGAATTATGTCCTTACCAATTTTCAACCCTTTTGTCGCTATACCTCCTTGTCGCGGAACCACGTTCCGCGACAAAATTTTTGCTTAGCGACAAAACAAACCCTAATTTTCAAAAATTCCATTCCTCTTATTTCCCACCCCTTTGTCGCGAAACCTTTGTCGCGGAGCCACGCTCCGCGACACAAACTCTGCATCGCGACAAAGTGGCACCTTTTTGCCAAATTTTTATTCTTCATCTCACTCCATTAATTAATTGAACCTTTATATTAATATTTTGAGGTTGAAATCCAATGATCTCAACCCATGATTAATTTGATATAAAGAACTTTGTTCAATTTCCCATTAAAAGATTCTTCTACAAATGATTAAACTCTAATGATCTAAGTATATAATCCGGACTGTAATTAATTAATTATGGAATGAGAGATTATTTAGACCATAAAGAGTAATTATGGATTCATTTCCATACCTTGCATGAGAAACCAATGTCTCTCATACAAGATGACCCAAAAATATTTTCTTTTATTTATTGTGTCTTTTCCGTGTTGTGTGAAACAGCTAGTAAGAGATATAATAGACTAATGTTGGCGGGTATTCCCACACGGATAACTAGCTCGTGGTCTGTATATTAATTATTAGATGTTATTTTGCATGGTCTGGATAGTGGCCGGTGGAAGCCTTGGCGGTTCGTCCATCCGGGATTACAATAGCTGCTCAGCCGACTCCTATCCGGATACAGTTTTATTCTCTTTATCTTAATTTCAAAACCTGAATTCAAGTTGTAGTATTATTAAATGATGTCGACCAACATTATTTGAGAATTATTACAACAAGAAAATATGTGGGTTTTTCTTCCATTCACAGACAAAAGGGAGCTGAATGACGGCGGTCACCGTCACTTGGAATTCCTTTCTGTCTAAAAATCATTCCATCTGGAATAATTAGGAACTGGATAGCAGATGTTTGCAGTCCAGATCACCCTAGTTATTTCTGGCACTCTCTTTAGCCAAAATTCTTCTCATCCCCGGCTATTTCATCTCTGTGTGTCAACTTCTGTCTAAACCCACCTTATATTTTGGGTTATTTACTTTTACACTTCTCTATAAAATTATGCATGATATTATTACGTAGATATTGTGGTCAATATTATTTTGGGATCCTTCCCTTGGACATAGAAGTCTTGATTTAAATCAGATGTTTCATAATAAATTTCCAACAAAAATTCCTTTATAAATCCGGATCTGAGTAAGGGATAAATTCGACAGTTATGACTAATTCATATCCGACTGGGGGTTGATTTTGGGAAATTAGAAGCAGAGTCAGCGATTAGGTCTCATCTAGACTGAAAGGGTCTGTGTTCTTATTGAGAGTCTAGTACCTGTTTAGGGAATGATTTTCAAATCTATTATTTTCCGAAATTGCTGTGTATTGGGAATCTAGTCTTAATTAACGCACCGAGATGGGATCCACTTGGATTCAAATACAGTGTGTTAGATAATTCTAGAGAAACAATACATAGGCCTTGGTTATTTTCTAAGGTAGGGTTGAGTATTCTTTCAACTGCTATCCTCTTCTGCCAAAGCCTATTTTTGAGTCCTGAGTGAGTGCATCCGGAACGAACTAAATTATTAGTTCGTTTCATTAGTTTGTATCTCATAACCACCCGAAGGGAAGTGAACACTGCGAGCAGTTCACCGAGATTAGGGAATTCTTGATCCACACCCAGTCATTCTGACTGGGGGCTTTCTTTTACTACCAGGGTCAGACTTTCAAAAACCTCCGAGTGATAGGATTTTAAACGCTTTCTTTACCGCTTTCTTTTAAATGCTTTCGTTAGAGGTCACTCGGTTGTATTGAGAGTTGTGTAACTGCTACTAGGACTGAGAGTTAAGGGATAGTTCAGGGTTTGATTAGAATCTTTGGGTGTGACATGGGGGAATGATAGCGGTACTTGACACTTCAACTAATGATTTGCCAGGTGTTGCTTGTCCACCACAGATAAATAACATAACTTTGCAAGGCCTGTGAAGGGAGTTATGAGTCTGTGGTATCTTAGATTATATTTTCTTAAGAGCATGTAAACTCTTACTGTAAGTACCTGTCTGTTAAAGGGAACATGGTGTAGAGAGCATGAGAGTTAGCTAACTGATGGATTATCCCAAACAAAGATCTGTGTAATTAAAATGGAAGTTTAACTGTGTTTCATCTGAATCTTGTCCAATCTTTATTCTTTTCTTCCTGTCCCTTCTGTCATATTTTAAATCTGCTTTCTTAGAATAATCTTAATCGCTTTCTTAGAATAATTCCATTGCTTTCTTAGATTAAATTTAATTCGCTTTCTAGAATAATTTTATCTGCTTTATTTTAATTGCTTTCGTAGCTTAGTTTGAATTATGTCAAATAGTTGATAGTCAAACACAAACTTGAATCGATTAACCGAGTGGAAAATCTTAGTAAATGGCGTGGGCCCTGCTTCCATCGCACATCCTCCAGTGAACGATCCGGTACTTACTATAAATTACTGCAATTTTTGACTCCGTGCGCTTTCGGGGGCACAGTTTCTTAACACGAGTAAATAAAAAATGTGATTTTTCAGAAAATACTCATGTAGTGGGAATCTGCCGAAAGTTTCATGGTAGGTAATCTCATGACATGAAATCATGAGAAGTATCATGGCACATATGCCGGGGACCCTTAGTGTGACAGGCTGAAGGTCAATCTATCCCGGTTGTGCCATGAGACTTGTCAAAAGTTTCATGACATGAGAGGACTGCAACGCCATTTGAAATTAAAGCATCCCACCTGAGTAATAAAAAGTGACACTCTTAATATATCCCTAAACCCCTTCCATAAATCATAACATCCTTTCATCTAATAAATTCAATCCTGATATATTTTTTAAAATACCCGTGTTAATGAAATTTGTCAAAAGTTTCATGTTCGGTGAACATTCGACACTTCCGCCCATAAAGATAATGTCTCCATATCTTTAGAGCGAAAATGACCGCTGCCAACTCCAGGTCATGTGTCGGGTAGTTTTCCTCGTGAGGTTTTAGTTGGCGTGATGCATACGCTACGACTCTCGAGTCTTGCATCAAGACACAACGTAAACCTTCCTTCGAAGCATCGCTGTAAACTTCGAAGTCACCATTCTCTGATGGTAGTGTTAATACGGGTGTTGTTGTGAGTCGTTTCTTCATTTCTTGAAACGCAGTCTCACACGCTTCGGTCCACTCGTATTTTGCTCCTTTCTTCAGTAGCTGGGTCAAAGGACGTGCAATCCTTGAAAAGTCCTTCACAAATCATCTATAATACCCGGCTAAGCCAAGGAAACTCCTTATCTCGGTTTGGCTCTTGGGGGTTGCCCATTCAGTTACGGCAGAGACTTTTGCCGGATCCACTGATACTCCATCAGCGGATACTATGTGTCCGAGAAATGCCACTTCTTTCAACCAGAAATGGCATTTCGGCAGCTTGCCGTATAGCTGATTTCTTCGCAAGATTTCTAGCACTTGGTGTAAGTGTTGGGCATGCTCTTCCTCGCTCTTTGAGTAGATCAGGATGTCGTCGATGAACACTACGATGCACTGATCTAACAGCTCTCGAAATACATTGTTCATGAGATTCATGAACATGGCCGGAGCATTTGTTAACCCAAAGGATAACACTGTGAACTCGTAATGGCCATATCGCGTTCGGAACGCCGTCTTCGGAATGTCCTTCTCGACGATCCTCAATTGATGATACCCAGATCGCAAGTCGATCTTCGAGAATACTGAAGCTCCCTTCAGTTGATCAAACAGTTCCTCTATTCTCGGTAGGGGGTATTTATTCTTGATGGTCACTTGGTTTAATCCTCGGTAATCTATTTAAAGACGTAGTCCTCCGTCTTTCTTCTTGACAAATAAAACCGGTGCTCCCCAAGGGGACGTACTCGGTCTTATGTAACCTTTTCCTGACAGTTCCTTGAGTTGTTCCTTTAACTCCTTCATTTCCAGCGGTGCCATCCGGTACGGAGCTTTTGAGACAGGCTCTGTGCCCGGAATGAGATCTATAGTGAATTCAAGATCTCTCTCAGGTGGCATGCCCGGAACGTCCTCAGGGAACACGTCCGGGTATTCTCTTACCACTGGTATGCTATCAACCTTGTTTCCTTCCGCCTCAAGGTTGTGCACATAGCACGCATATAGTTCGTACCCCTTACGCATCAAGTTACTTAGTTTAAGTACACTAACGATTTTGTTACTCTTCTTAGGGGGTTGAGAGTAAAAGATAACTCTCTTTCCCCTACTTTTTGACAAGGTGATCTTTTGTTTTTGGCATTCGATCACCGCCTTATACTGGGATAACCAATCCATCCCCAGTATGATGTCAAAGTCTCTTAAGTTAAATTCTACTAAGTTTGCGAAGAATTCTACGTTCTTTATCACTATAGGAATTCCGTAATATCGTTTAGAGCAAGATACTACTTCTCCAGAAGGCAATTGAATTCCTAAGCTAATTCTCTCGCACTTAGGTAGATCTAACTCAGACACTATCCTTGATGCTATAATTGAGCAACTAGCTCCAGAATCGAATAAAACTCTGAGGGGCGTATTCAAAACATGAAATGTACCTGCCATCACTTCTCCTTGAGCAGGCACGTCCGCTTGATTAACCACGTTAAGCCTCCCCATAGGGCGTCCCTGATTGCCCTGCTGGTTCGCATTCGGCTGCTGATTTTGTTGTTGGTTTTGATTCTGAGGGGGCGGAGGTCGTTGGTTCTGGTTCTGGTTCTGCGGCCTATTTTGAGGGGGTCTGTACCCTTGGTTGTTCCCGTTTCGCCCGTTTTGATTCTGAGGCTGTTCTTGCCCCGTGACCAAATCGTCCCTTTTTGTTATGTTTTCGATCCTGGTTCGGCAATTCCGTCGAACGTGACCCATTCGACCACATCGGAAACAGGCGCCCTGTTGCGGGCATCCCCTTGCCAGATGGGATCGCCCACATCTCGGGCAAGGTGGTACCGGATCTTCTTGGTTGAACCTTCTCCCAGTGTTGTTTTGTTGGGGCCTATTCGACCCTCTGCGCTGTTCATTCCTTCCATTGTTGTTCTCGCTTCTCGAGTCCCGGTTTCTCTTGTCTTGGGGACCCCTGCTGGACTCCCCACTCACCCTTCGCTTCAGTTGCTGCACACGTGCTACCGCCACAGCGCGGTCGTACACAGCTTGCAGATCGGGGTAGTGTACCCCCGCGATCACCTCGCGAACAGACAGGTTCAGTCCCATCTCGAACTTCTGTGCCTTTTCCGCATCAGTAGGCACTAGCCTTGGTGCGAACCTCACCAGCTCCTTGAAACGTGTGTAGTATTCCTGCACCGTTTGGCCTCCTTGCTTCAGTGACAGGAACTCTTCGTACATGGCAGCTTTAGTACTCAAGGGATAGAATCGATCCCTGAGCATCTCCATCATTTCCGCCCATGTGATGGGCTCGTCATCCTCCGTCAGTTTGGCTTGCGTCGCCTGCCACCAGTCGTCAGCTTCGCCTCCCAAGTAGTATGAGGCGACGTGCACTCTTTCTCCCTCCGGACATTTAACTGCTCCCAGCAGCTTGTCGAAGGTCCGAATCCACTCCTCCAGTTTAGCTGGATCCTCCTCACCAGCGTAGTGGGGCGGCTGGTAAGGATTCACCATTGCCAGGTAGTTAGGGCGAGCTTGGGGCGGAGGTACCGCCGCAGCTTGACCCTGGTTGACTTGCGCGTTTCCGAGCGCAACCAACACCTCCTCTATCGTCCTAAGACGATCGCCCACATTGTTCGGTGCGGGGGCGTCCTGCGCACCTTGGGGTTGTTCCTCCTCAGGTTGGGCCGGTTCCGTGACGTTTGGAGGTATTTCGGTAGGTGTTTCGGTAGTGGTTTGGGGAGCGGGTTGAGTTCTTCCTCTTCCTCTTCCTCTGGGTGTCATTCTGGTACAAATAGGGTGGATTAGGACTTGTGATTTTAACATATAGTCTAAGCAATTTCCATAAATGTATATGTGTTTTGTAATTTAGCACGTGGTGCTCAATCGAACTAAGAAGCATACGGCGCCTCGAGGTTTTATTTTAACTTGTTTTATTTCATTTTTTTTTGTCGTACGGACAGATCTGTCCGGAAATATATTTTTTTGTTTTTTTTCTTCGATTTATTGTAAATAAATCGGGCATTTTATTATCTCAAAAGAAATTTTATTACAAAGGTAGAAATATTTTCCTAGCAAAATAGTATCTACTAAAAATAGAATCTCTAGCGTCTCAAGACGTCCTCCGGTGGGGTAGCGGGATCCTCCTCCGGGTCCTCCTCCTTCGAACTCGGCGGCGGTAGATCGTCAAAGATAGTGTTTAAGTCTTGCCCATGTGCATCGATGTGTTCCTTCAGTATTAAGTTTTGTGTAGTGAGGGTTTGGACTTGGCGTTCGAGTTGGTTTATGCGGTGATGATCCGCCTCTCTCAAGTTGCCCATGTGGTGCAAATTGGCCTCCAATTGAGCCATACGGTACTTCATTTGCTCTAGGGTTTGGTGGGAATCAAGATGAACGCTCATCATCCTGATCATCAACTGCATCATGTCTTGACTAGCCATCTAGCGCAAGCAAGAGATCTAAGTTAATATTCGCCAAGATTCTAAGTTCAATTTCGCCAAGATTCTAAGTTCAAAGTTGCCAAGATTCTAGGTTCAAATTCGCCAAGATTCTAAGTTCAAAGTTGCCAAGATTCTAGGTTCAAATTCGCCAAGATTCTAAGTTCATAGCAAAGATGCAATATGCAAATGCAAATGATGATCCCCCAAAAATAATTTAATGCACCATATATATACATTTTTTTTCCATGGGTTTTAAAATAAAAATTTTCCATGGAAATAACACTTTAAAATTTAAATAATAGTCAAAATAGTAATAATAGTCTAAAAATAATAATGGTTTAAAAATAATAGTTTAAAAATACCCGGGCTCTGATACCAACTTGTAACACTCCGGTTTTTGATAACCCAGGTCGGGGTGCCACCGCCACACCTTCCTAGTAAAACACTGTTTCTCCGGCTTACTAAAGAGATGCAAGGCTAGGTATTGCAGTATTTAAAACATTTAAAGCATTCAAAACAGCCCATATAATATAATTCGAAAATAATAATATCATAGCGCAGCGGAAATAATATTTAAGTATAGTATTGCAGCGGAAAATGTAAATAGGGCCGACATTGCCAAAACACGGGTTAAACAGGCCCGTTCATAATATAGTCTAAGTACGAATTTAAAAACAAAATAATGTTTCCCCAAAATCCCATGCATGAAGTGCTCATACATGCTCATTCCACATACTCTGTAAGAAAAAGGAATAAAAATGGTTTGGTCAGCACAACTTGCTGAGTAAGTTAACACATGCATGATCGTAGGGTTTAAAAGCCATTAATTTAATAACTAAATCAAAGCATGATAATACATAATACTCAATTCAACCTAATCAACTATCCAGTTGCACAATTTATTTCAGTGCTTTACTTCACGACACATTTCGCATGATTTAAAATAATAGTTATAATTTAAATAAAGCATTTAAATAATTCAATTGGGCAACAAACATAATTTAATCTGATTTAATTTAATTTAATATCCCCATTACATCCCAGATTTGGTATTTCAAAGTTTCACAATAGCATCGCGATGTCAACAAGTTTAGCCGGTAGCCCGGCGGCCGCAACCGTATCAGCCATACCCAGTACCACTCCGGAGCCTCGGGAAACCCATGTGGATATTCTCGAGAGTGTAGGCTCTATATTTCGCCGTTTTGGCAATATCATATCTCAAGTTTAGCGCGCGGGGTCACCATCGTCCATAAAGGCACGAAGTGAATCGTTAGGGGGCACCCTGCAGAGCACTCACCCCTAATTTCAATTTATCAAGTTTGTAAGGGGATTTAACTTCAAAAATCTGATTTCAATTTTATTTATTTAAAAATAATATTTCAATTTGTTTCAACCCTAAAGGTTAATTCCATGTTTCAACAAAATTTCGAGATTTGATTTCCGGTAAACCACAGTTTACTCTAAAATTCGTCTAAAATCAGATTTAATTCCAAAAATTCCAAAATTTCACGAATGACTCAGAAACGTCGAGATCTACAACTTTCGTGTTTTAACTTTTTCAATCCGAGATACCGAAATAGGTCAAAACCACCAATTTTCACAGAAGCATAATTCTGTCCGAATTTCCTATGTCACAGTTTAAAGATTTCGAATTCTACCATAGCAATTCAACTCCAAATTTGATGAAATTTTACAGAGACCATCTTACGATATTTATCTACAACTTTTATGTTCGGCCAAAGATCTAAATCGGTCTGGAACCTATGTCAAAAACGTGATCAAGATCAAACCTAAGTTCTGTCAAGAATTTCAAGATCTAGATTCAAGCAGCTCGGTTTTGGTTGGTTTTCACATATCAAATCGTCTCTAAAAATCCTGAAAATTTTACAGTAGATAGATCTAAGTCTTAGGAACGCTTTTCGTGTTTTAAGTTTTTCCGTTTGAAGTCGTTTTAAGGTTCGGAAAAATTCATCAATTCTGTCGCGTCGGTAGAAAACATAAGATGGCAGATTTACGATTTCTTGTTAAATCTTTTAGTTTCGAACGTTTTAATTCCTCCCAAAACCATGTAAGAGTTAACTTACAGATTAATCGTCATCCGGGTTCGTCTATTTCGGAGGCGTGGCTTCCAGTCCACCGTTTATCCTCTCCTCTCGTCGGGTTCTCCGTTCTAGATCCGATACGGGGTGTAGAGAGAAAAGAAACGAGGTTAGAATCCGTTTTCGGATTGAAACGTGAAAGGATTTATCGGACTAGAACTTACCACAACGTTGGAGATCTTCCGAATTTTGTCCAAACAGCCGCTGTCTCCGTTTGGTGCCTCCGTTGACTCCGGGATTTCGACTTTTGTGTATAGAGAGTATCGTAGGGTTTTGTAAAAGTGTTTGGGGCTTCCGAGGGGGTTTATTTATAGATATCTAAGACCTAGGGCGTCCAAGATCTGACGCTAAGGGTCTTGAGTCGAGAGACGTTCAACCGAAAGTCGAAAAATCCGCGTTCGGGCGAGAGATTCGCGCAACGGGCGAATCTGTCATGTGGCGCGGGGTTGGCGCGCGTTTCCCCATATTAGCGCGCGGACAGCGCGCGGCTTCCGCCTGGACTTCGGTCCGGGCGGGTCGTGCGATCCGTCGTGCTTTTCCGCCTCTCTTTCGGGTTTCTATCCCTCTATGCTCTCGGATTCCAATTTCCGGCCGACTCTCTTCGAGTTTACGAAATAGGAACCCCGTATAATTTATGTTTGGACTCGAGTTCTCGAGTTCATTTATATCGGATACCCGTGTAACGACTTATTTAACTTTATTTAATTTTAATTTCATTTGTTTAATTAAATCTCTTTTAATTTCATTTCTTATTTCTTCTATATTTATTTATTTAATGTATTTGCTGATTTATTTATTATATTTATTTATTGTATTTATTTATTTATTATATTTATTTATTGTATTTATTTATTTATTTATTGTATTTATTTATTATTTATGTTGTAAAATTCTCGGGTATTACAGTTCCGGCGACCAAATCCGAGCAAGGAGGAGGAGGAGAGGAAGTGTTCAGACCCTAGATAGTGGTAAGATGAAGTCTTGAACTTCGTTTCATAATTTTCATCGAATTTAGATTCTAACTTATGGTTTTTATTATCAAAAACACAAATCGGAGCCAAAGTAAGAGGAAATCGGGTTGAGGAGATCCGTTCGTGGCAATCCGTGGACACTGAACGAACCTGTGACATCCTAGACATCACCCACTATAACTCAATACCTTTCATACCAATATGGATGGATTAGGCACGTTCGAAACTTTGGATCTTAAGCGAAACATTAAAATCAAACCTAAAAACCCACCTTTGCGCATTTTCTAAAATCCTACGAAAACTCCTATTTCGAGAATCCGACACGAAGAACTCCGAACTATAAATTTGTTCCTAACATCTTAATATAGGTTGTGTCAAAATTTCACATATTTTCATTAAGATTTGATACCCCAAAACCCGTCTGACATTTTCTGAGTTGATATGAATTTTTCAAAAATCTGACAGCATGCATAACCGAACTTGATGTGGATTTTTCTATTACCTCCGGTCCGAACTAATCTTTGATGTAAAAATAAAAGTTGTAGATAATTTTCTCAAGATTATGTCTGTAAAATTTCGTGAACTTTCATTAACGTGGGAATAGTTAAAAATCGATCTGAACAGTCTGCGTATTGTGAGAAAATTTTGATAAATTTCAATTTCGAACTTGAAGAGTAAATCTGACTTAATTCGAAATGATTTTGGATAAAATGCCTCTAATAAAACTTGTTTATTTTGGTGTCGTAAGTGCCTGTAAATTTTCATGAATTTTTGAGTTCATTTGCTAGGTCAAAAACCTGTTTAAAAGTTGTTGTGCTATTCCTGAAATTTTGACAGATTTGGACTTTTGAAAAGATTGTAAATTCTCACTTGTTTCCTCATCAAATTTCGAAAAAATTAAAACACGAAAGTTGTTCGTTAGGGTGTTTTTGGTACACTGTGAAAATTTCAGATCAATCGCCTTGAAATTGAATTTTTAAACTAAAAAGGCGTAAACTGTGACAACGAATGATTTTAAACTTGTGAGATTTGAAAATTTTAAACAAACAATCGAAACCTCGTTATATGATAAAGCTATACTTTCAAAATTCCCATTACACTAAGTTGAAAAGATATCGGTTACATAGGTAGGGGGTGAGTGCTCTGCAGGGTGCCCCCTCTAGCCTTTCCTCTGCGTGCCTATAATGGACGAGAGAAGCTTAAGTGAAAAATTTTATGCCAAAACGGCATTGTATTTTGGGCCTACACTCTCGGGAGTATCCGTATGGGTTTTCCGAGGCTCCGGAGTGTTACTCGGTATGGCGGATATGCTGCGACCGCCGGACTACCGGCTAAATGAAACTTACTAAATTGGTTGCGGTCGCCGGATCGCCGGCTAAATGAAACTTACTAAATTGGTTGCGGTCGCCTGATCGCCGGCTAAATGAAACTTACTAAATTGGTTGCGGCCGCCGGATCGCCGACTAAATGAAACTTGCTAAATTGGCTGCGGCCGCCGAATCGCCGGCTAAATGAAATATTATTGAGATTGTGGAGTAACGGGGAAAAATTTTAAAAGACTTTATCTTTATTTTAAAGAGATAAAGAATTTTTTAGGCCATGCAGGTAATTCATTTTTCGGCCACTAAAGATTGAATTATGAAATTAGGCCACCAATAGGCATTCGGGCCTAATTTAGAGCCAATTTGACCAATACCACACTAAAACGGGTCGCGTGTAACCCACTCGCCACGCGATGACTCAAATGTGGAAATTGTCTCCTTTTGGTGGCCCGTTTTACTTTTTTGTAATTTAAATAAATATTACTCCATTCGTTCCATTATTTTTGCCTCACTTTCCATTTTTCTCTATTCCAACGTTTTTGTCTCGTTTTCATTATAGTAATAATAAATATTAATCACCAAACCGCATCAAATACTAATATATCATACATTAAATACTGTCTATGACCACATAAAATACCATGCTCAAAATACCCCAACACGAAATAAATATTCATTAAAATAAAAATAAAATAGATATATATTGAAAATGTAAAAAAAAGACAAAATAATAAATAAAATTATTTGTATTAATAATAATAATAACTTCAAGAATTAAATTATAGTATAACATAAAATTAAAATAAATAAATTAAATCTAAAAATAAATTAATTTGAATGAATTCATTTATATCAAAGGGGATGGGAACTTACCCTAGTGATCAAGTCCCTCGACTCTTAACTTATAGGTTGGGGGTTCGATTCCCCACCCCGCCCTTATCCCTTCCTTTTTTCTGGCATGGGCTCCCACCACCCTTTATAGGTTGTTCGGCATCAAAAAAAGGGTTCTCTACCCACCATTTATCCTATTTATATTAAATGAAATATAATAAAAGAAATAGTAAAAATTTAATAAAAAAATAAATGAAAACAGATAAATATGTTCTCTACCCACCCAGGAAACTGAAATAAAATTGAAGATCAGAAGAAATTTGGGTCTCCGATGGAAATGCACATATTGTGTGCCAAAATGAGCAGCTTCATTTTAGTAGTTGGTCTCGAGATCATGGTTGGATAATTGTCTGATAGAGTAATATTTATTTTAATTTTAAAAAAAGTAAAAAAAATAAAAAAAAACTAAAATAGGCCACTAACAGGAACAATTTCCCTTTTAGGCCATGGCGTGAAGAGTGAGCGCGTGACGCACACGCGGCCCATCGTGGCATTGACTTGGTCAATTTGGCCTATAAAACCGGCCCGAATGCCTATTGGTGGCCTAATTTCATAATTCAATCTTTATTGGCTCAAAAGTGAATTACCTGCCTATTGATGGCCTAAAACATTCTTTATCTCTTTTTTAAAAATTTGTATTATTGGTAATATTTTGAATTTTTGATTTTGTATGGATTATAAGTGGCATTGAATTATTGTTTTTCATATGTATAAGTATTTTTTTTTTAAATTCTGTTTTTCCTTGGCGCTAGGGTGCGTCAAACTTGGCTAGCGTTTTTCTGTTTTTTCCGCTTTTCTTTATCCTTTCCTAATTTTTAGCCTTTATTGTCTGTATAGCAAAAAAAATATATATCTACCATTATTAAATTAATTGAGTTATTATTTTTATTAACAAAAATTTCAACACTCACACAGTTTAAAAAAAATGTGTGTAATACCCCAGATTTTTATCAACGCCCAAAGGAATAAAATTTATTCCGATCAATGTCGAAATATTTCCGAGAAGAAGAAAATAATTTATCACAATAAATTATTGCTCGGATATGAAACGCCGATAGATTTAAATTCAAAATGGAATAAAAGAGGGAAAGGAAGCCCGAAGACATTCCATGAATTGAGTAAAAATAATTGGAGTTAAGTTCATGAAGGAAAAGAATTTTAATTCCAAGAACCCGTGAAGTCGAAAGAAATTTAATGATACAAGTTATCGCACGAGAGTCAAAAGACGACAAATTGGAAGCCGACGAACCCGAGACCGACGGACTTAAGATTTTAACATTAAATTCATTTGAGTCAAGATAAACTTAAGATAATAATTTATGACCCGAGGATGACCCGAAAAATCGAGCCCGAAAACGTAGGAGGACAGAAGTCCGAAAGAGAGGAGGAAAAGCACGACGGATCGCACGACCCCGCCCGGACCGAAGTCCAGGCGTGGTTGGCGCGCACCCGGCGCGGGGTTTAGCCAAAAACCGCGCCAACCCCGCGCCGTCCTGACAGCAGCGACGTTTTGTCGCGTTTTGGCGACTTTCTCGCCAATTTTCGGGGCCCAAGGTTGGGAATCTGATCTATCACGGGGGAGGCATATTTTGGACGATATGTAATGATTCCCAGCCCCATTATCATCCATCTACTTCATCTTTTCATCCCAAAAACTCTCCCAAAACTCTCCCAAAGCCAAACACCCTTCCGGCGGACTTTCCGGCGACTTTCCGGCAACCAAATCCGACCGAGGAAGTGTGTAGATCAAGGATTGCAGGCTTTGGATTGTTGGTAAGATGTTAATCAAGTTTCTATATGGTTTTAAGATCATAACCATCATCCTAACTTATGAATCTTCGTATTCAAACACAAATCCGAGCCAAGGGAAGAATAAATCGGGTGGAAGAGATTCGTTCGTGACATCCCGTGGATTCCGGACGACCCCGTGACTTCCTAGACATCATCCCCACTGTAAGTTAACCTTACTATGGTTTTGGGTGACTTAAAATGCAACCAAACATAGAGATTCAACTCAAGAAAATTAATAAAAATCTGTCAACAAGAGAAACCCTCAACGCAGCGTTTTCGTATGAATTTTTCAAACCTCTAAAGCTGCTCAAACAAGAAAACTCAAAACATGAAAAGTGTTGCTAAGGCTTAGGTCTAGCTTCTGTAAAAATTTTGGAATTTTTCATGTTGTTTTGAAACTTGAAACCAACCCAAAACTGAAGAGTATTAAATCTGGATCTTAGAACTTTGGACAGATTTCACTCTCAATCTTGTTAGCCATTTTGACCTTGGATCTAGGCCGATCTAGGATTGGTGTTGAACATAAGAATTGTAGATCAATGAGTTTAGAACATTACTGTAAGTTTTTAGAATTTTTCGTTGAGATTTGAGCCTCCGAACCTGAGCCGATCCAATCTGCGCTAGAACCGATGTCAGGAACCTTGACAGATTTCATAACCGATCTTGATGAGCTTATTCCTATCACTTCTAGCCCGAACCAATCCTCATGATCTAAACAAAAGTTGTTGGAAATCAAGTCTAGTATGTGCCTGTAAAATTTCAGAATTTTTGAAGTCCATTTGATATGTCAAAAAGTCAGATCTTTGAGAGGTGTCAAACCTGAATCCTGGCAGCATACTATTTGTGTAGAAAACTCGATTTTTGACATGCTTCCCATCGTTTTTCCGAAAAACTTAAAACACGAAAGTTGTTCATTGGGATGTTTTTGAGATGCTGTGCAAATTTCAGATCAATCGCCTAAGAAATGGATTTTTAAACCGAAAAGGCGCAAACTGTGACGCCAAATGATTTTTAAATCAAAGAGATTTTGAAATTTTGAAACAAACGGTCGAGACGTTGGAATTACGATATATCTATACTTTTGAAAAATCCCGTTACACTAAATTAAAACACATGAGATACTTAATCGACGTAGGGGGTGAGTGCTCGATAGAGTGCCCCTCTAGCTCTTCGCATCGTGCCTATACGGACGAGTGTGACCTATGTAGAGGGTGAGTGCTCGATAGAGTGCCCCTCTAGATCTTGAAATCTTGTCGAAACATGAAATTAGCCTTTAAGGTTTAAATGATTGGGAATCCCTTTGAGATAAAATACAATTGAAATATCTTGCTTGCCGAAAGGCAATTGAAATATCTTGCTTGCCGAAAGGCAATTGAAATATCTTGCTTGCCGAAAGGCAATTGAAATATCTTGCTTGCCGAAAGGCAATTGAAATATAATGCTTGCCGAATGGAGATTGAAATATAAACTTGAAACATGAGACATGAGAAACTGTGCCAAGACGGCCAATGAAGTACTTGAAATGCGATACGGCTGCGGCCGCCGGATCACCGGCTAAATGATACTTTTGATATTGTTGAGATGATGGCGTAACGGGAAATATATTAAAAAGCTCAGATTTTATGAAATTGGCTGCGGCCGCCGGATTGCCGGCTAAATTAAATATTGTTGAAATGGTTATGTAACGGGAGAGGAAAATAAAAGATTTAATATTTTTTAAGTATTTATGCCTTGCAAATCATTTTACTATACACGTCGAATTATGACCACGTGGGAAAATCCTTATTTTAAATCATGCCATTTATATATTAGTGGATGATTAACTTAAATTGCGTATTACCTACAAATATCTTTTTATTAAATTTTAATTAAAGGCTTTGAAACCCCTAAATCATGCTATGTGTTAACTTACTCAGCGCGTTTTTGCTGACCCAAACCATTTATCCTCTTTTTCTTTCAGAGTTGAAGAATATGCATCATCATATGCATACTGGGAATTTTTGGGGATTACATTATATTTTAAATTTTGCGTTAGACTAGAATTTGCATGAACGGGCCTGTTTAACCCGTGTTTTGGCCATGTTGGCCCTATATTTAAATTCCGCTGCACTATATATGTAAATATTATTTTCCGCTGCAACTCTGATGTATTATTTTTAAATTATTTATGAATGGGCTGTTTGAATATTTTTAATTCTGAAAAACCATAGCCTTGCACCTCTTTAGTGAGCTCGGAGAAACCGTGTCTTGCTAGGGAGGTGTGGCGGTGGCATCCCGGCCTGGGTTACCAAATCCGGGGTGTTACAATGTGGTATCAGAGCCCGGATTATTTTGAAGCTATTATCTTTTAAAGAGCCCAATTATTATTTTGAAATTAAAGCCCAAATTTTTAGCCCAAAAATTTTTTTTAGAAGCCCAAGAAATTATCTTGGCCCAATAGCCTTGTTTTTATTTAAAGCCCAAATAATTTATTTCTTTCGGCCCAATATAGTGGCCCAAACCTTTTATCCTTATTTTAACCTATCCATGGAATAAATTTATTTTTAAAACCCATGGATAAATAAGTGCATGCATAAAATATTTTTTTTGGGGGGATCACATATGCATATGCATACATAAATATTTACACTAACCCTTTTCATGTGAATTATCGGTAATAAGAAACACTCCTACCTTAGAACTTGACATGATCTTGACTTAGGAGCGCCAACTTAAGACTAACCTTGCCTTAGTCCTAGATCTTGATCACTTAGAAACTCATCTTCGCGTGCTTCTAGAATGACACCTAGAAGAATACTGAGGAAGGATCATATGCGATGATACCCGAACATGGTTGTGAATAATACATAGGCAGTTATGGGGACATAACTGTAATCTTAAGGGGGGGAGGATGTAATACCCCGTAAGAATGAATAAGCATTTATTTTTGAAACCCGAATAGTTTGTATCCCAAATAAATTTTTGAACTACGTAATGACTTGATCCCTTCACAGGGTACGTAGGCAACTTGGAAATTTCAATTCTGGGTTCAGTCAAATAATATTAAACAACAAAACACAATGATACAATCGCAATCAATCAATCACAATCAATCGGTCAATAAGTCGCGCAACTTCGAGGACGAAGTTGATTCTTAAGGGGGGTAGACTGTAATACCCCAGATTTTTATCAACGCCCAAAGGAATAAAATTTATTCCGATCAATGTCGAAATATTTCCGAGAAGAAGAAAATAATTTATCACAATAAATTATTGCTCGGATATGAAACGCCGATAGATTTAAATTCAAAATGGAATAAAAGAGGGAAAGGAAGCCCGAAGACATTCCATGAATTGAGTAAAAATAATTGGAGTTAAGTTCATGAAGGAAAAGAATTTTAATTCCAAGAACCCGTGAAGTCGAAAGAAATTTAATGATACAAGTTATCGCACGAGAGTCAAAAGACGACAAATTGGAAGCCGACGAACCCGAGACCGACGGACTTAAGATTTTAACATTAAATTCATTTGAGTCAAGATAAACTTAAGATAAGAATTTATGACCCGAGGATGACCCGAAAAATCGAGCCCGAAAACGTAGGAGGACAGAAGTCCGAAAGAGAGGAGGAAAAGCACGACGGATCGCACGACCCCGCCCGGACCGAAGTCCAGGCGTGGTTGGCGCGCACCCGGCGCGGGGTTTAGCCAAAAACCGCGCCAACCCCGCGCCGTCCTGACAGCAGCGACGTTTTGTCGCGTTTTGGCGACTTTCTCGCCAATTTTTGGGGCCCAAGGTTGGGAATCTGATCTATCACGGGGGAGGCATATTTTGGACGATATGTAATGATTCCCAGCCCCATTATCATCCATCTACTTCATCTTTTCATCCCAAAAACTCCCCCAAAACCCTCCCAAAGCCAAACACCCTTCCGGCGGACTTTCCGGCGACTTTCCGGCAACCAAATCCGACCGAGGAAGTGTGTAGATCAAGGATTGCAGGCTTTGGATTGTTGGTAAGATGTTAATCAAGTTTCTATATGGTTTTAAGATCATAACCATCATCCTAACTTATGAATCTTCGTATTCAAACACAAATCCGAGCCAAGGGAAGAATAAATCGGGTGGAAGAGATTCGTTCGTGACATCCCGTGGATTCCGGACGACCCCGTGACTTCCTAGACATCATCCCCACTGTAAGTTAACCTTACTATGGTTTTGGGTGACTTAAAATGCAACCAAACATAGAGATTCAACTCAAGAAAATTAATAAAAATCTGTCAACAAGAGAAACCCTCAACGCAGCGTTTTCGTATGAATTTTTCAAACCTCTAAAGCTGCTCAAACAAGAAAACTCAAAACATGAAAAGTGTTGCTAAGGCTTAGGTCTAGCTTCTGTAAAAATATTGGAATTTTTCATGTTGTTTTGAAACTCGAAACCAACCCAAAACTGAAGAGTATTAAATCTGGATCTTAGAACTTTGGACAGATTTCACTCTCAATCTTGTTAGCCATTTTGACCTTGGATCTAGGCCGATCTAGGATTGGTGTTGAACATAAGAATTGTAGATCTATGAGTTTAGAACATTACTGTAAGTTTTTAGAATTTTTCGTTGAGATTTGAGCCTCCGAACCTGAGCCGATCCAATCTGCGCTAGAACCGATGTCAGGAACCTTGACAGATTTCATAACCGATCTTGATGAGCTTATTCCTATCACTTCTAGCCCGAACCAATCCTCATGATCTAAACAAAAGTTGTTGGAAATCAAGTCTAGTATGTGCCTGTAAAATTTCAGAATTTTTGAAGTCCATTTGATATGTCAAAAAGTCAGATCTTTGAGAGGTGTCAAACCTGAATCCTGGCAGCATACTATTTGTGTAGAAAACTCGATTTTTGACATGCTTCCCATCGTTTTTCCGAAAAACTTAAAACACGAAAGTTGTTCATTGGGATGTTTTTGAGATGCTGTGCAAATTTCAGATCAATCGCCTAAGAAATGGATTTTTAAACCGAAAAGGCGCAAACTGTGACGCCAAATGATTTTTAAATCAAAGAGATTTTGAAATTTTGAAACAAACGGTCGAGACGTTGGAATTACGATATATCTATACTTTTGAAAAATCCCGTTACACTAAATTAAAACACATGAGATACTTAATCGACGTAGGGGGTGAGTGCTCGATAGAGTGCCCCTCTAGCTCTTCGCATCGTGCCTATACGGACGAGTGTGACCTATGTAGAGGGTGAGTGCTCGATAGAGTGCCCCTCTAGATCTTGAAATCTTGTCGAAACATGAAATTAGCCTTTAAGGTTTAAATGATTGGGAATCCCTTTGAGATAAAATACAATTGAAATATCTTGCTTGCCGAAAGGCAATTGAAATATCTTGCTTGCCGAAAGGCAATTGAAATATCTTGCTTGCCGAAAGGCAATTGAAATATAATGCTTGCCGAATGGAGATTGAAATATAAACTTGAAACATGAGACATGAGAAACTGTGCCAAGACGGCCAATGAAGTACTTGAAATGCGATACGGCTGCGGCCGCCGGATCACCGGCTAAATGATACTTTTGATATTGTTGAGATGATGGCGTAACGGGAAATATATTAAAAAGCTCAGATTTTATGAAATTGGCTGCGGCCGCCGGATTGCCGGCTAAATTAAATATTGTTGAAATGTTTATGTAACGGGAGAGGAAAATAAAAGATTTAATATTTTTTAAGTATTTATGCCTTGCAAATCATTTTACTATACACGTCGAATTATGACCACGTGGGAAAATCCTTATTTTAAATCATGCCATTTATATATTAGTGGATGATTAACTTAAATTGCGTATTACCTACAAATATCTTTTTATTAAATTTTAATTAAAGGCTTTGAAACCCCTAAATCATGCTATGTGTTAACTTACTCAGCGCGTTTTTGCTGACCCAAACCATTTATCCTCTTTTTCTTTCAGAGTTGAAGAATATGCATCATCATATGCATACTGGGAATTTTTGGGGATTACATTATATTTTAAATTTTGCGTTAGACTAGAATTTGCATGAACGGGCCTGTTTAACCCGTGTTTTGGCCATGTTGGCCCTATATTTAAATTCCGCTGCACTATATATGTAAATATTATTTTCCGCTGCAACTCTGATGTATTATTTTTAAATTATTTATGAATGGGCTGTTTGAATATTTTTAATTCTGAAAAACCATAGCCTTGCACCTCTTTAGTGAGCTCGGAGAAACCGTGTCTTGCTAGGGAGGTGTGGCGGTGGCATCCCGGCCTGGGTTACCAAATCCGGGGTGTTACAATGTGAATGCTTCAAATCGGCTTTCTTTAAAGGGAAAACAAGCGAAGGCTAAGCATATTCCTTTAAAAGCTAGAGAGGCCTCATATTGGGCAAAAATTTAGTTTATATATATAAGGTGTTATGATATTTATAATTATATGTGTATATATGTTGATAGTACTGGAGAAGTAAAATGGATGTTGAAACCCATCTGGAGTCTATGGGTCTTGAAAGGACCATATTGAAAGAAAATACGACCACAGGCCAAGACCGTGCCAAAGCTATGATTTTTCTCCGACATCATCTTGATGAAGGTTTGAAATTAGAGTATTTGATGGTGAAAGATCCACAGGATCTATGGGAGAATTTAAAGAAAAGATATGATCATTTAATGTTGATCAATCTTCCGAGTGCCCGACATGAATGGCACCAGTTAAGGCTGCAAGACTATAAGTCCGTGAATTATTATAATTCAGCCATCTACGGAATTACAACACAACTGAAATTATGTGGCGAAAAAATAACAGAAAATGACATGTTAGAGAAGACATTCTCTACTTTCCATGCCACAAATTTACTGTTACAGCAGCAGTACAGAGAAAGGGGATTCACAGAATACTCTGAACTGATTACTTGTTTACTGCTGGCTGAGAAAAATAATGACTTGTTGATGAAAAATCATGAGTCCAGACCGACAGGAAGTACTGCATAGCTGCTTTTTAGTTTTATTGTACCTTATGAATTTTGTTATACCGCTGTATTGTATAATTATCATTTTGTTACTGATATATGTTATTTTCTTTTTCAAAAAAAAAAGGATTGGAGTGATAATAATAATACTTGATGATCACTAAGAGAATATGAAAATAGAGATCACAACCGAGAGAGAGGGAGTTGATATTGAGATGATAGTCTAATGTACATTATACATTGAGAGGGACCATATATTTATAGTACAAACTAATGCACAAAACCGCCAGTGATGGGGATAGAATTTAAGGACACTAGTTCAATTTGACTACTCCAATATTTACTTAGTCCCCAAGATATACAAAAGGTGCATGCACTTGATTATGCATGCATATATAATACTCCCCCTTGTATGTCTTCGATACAAAGAATATGCCTCGTTCAAACCTTACTTGGAAAAAACTCTATGGGAAAAATCCACGTTAGGAAAAAGAGTACATGATTCTTGTATATTTAACTCTCCCCCTGATCAAAGCATCAGTTGAGATTCTTCAGTTGGCGCATCCCGATACTCTTCACCAACTTCTCAAAAGTTGTTGTTGGTAGTGCCTTGGTAAACAAATCTGCAAGATTATCTGCTGAACGGATTTGTTGCACATCTATTTCACCATTTTTCTACAAATCATGAGTAGAAAATAATTTTGGTGAAATATGTTTCGTTCTATCTCCTTTTATATAACCCCCTTTCAATTGCGCTATACAAGCCGCATTATCTTCATATAAAATAATTGGAGGGTTTTTATTTTCGGACGATAAACCACAATTCGTTTCTATATAGTTAGTCATGGATCTAACCCAAATACATTCTCGACTAGCTTCATGTATAGCTACGATTTCAGCATGATTTGATGAGGTGGCTGTCAATGTTTGTTTCGTGGATCTCCACGATATTGCAGTACCACAACATGTAATTAAATAGCCAGTCTGTGACTTAGCTTTATGTGGGTCTGATAAGTACCCAGCATCGGCATAGCCGATTAATTCATGTCGAGAATCGTATGAATAAAATAGACTCATGTCAATCGTCCCTTGGAGATAGCGGAATAAATGTTTTATTCCTTTCCAATGTCGTTCAGTAGGAGATGAACTAAATCTCGCCAATAAATTTACTGCAAATGATATATCAGGTCTAGTGCAGTTTGCGAGATACATTAGTGCTCCAATGGCACTTAAATATGGGACCTGTGGCCCAAGTATTTCTTCATTCTCCTCTTTTGGTCTAAATGGATCTCTTTTAGGATCAAGTGACCTTACGACCATTGGATTACTTAATGGATGTGCTTTGTCCATATAAAATCGTTTTAAGACCTTTTGGGTATATGCCTTTTGATGGATAAGAATTCCATTATCCAAATATTTAATTTGTAAACCAAGACACTTTCTTGTTTTCCCGAAATCTTTGATCTCGAATTCTCTTTTGAGATATTCAACAGCAATTTGAATCTCTTCAGGGGATCCAACTAGATTGATATCATCAACATATACTGCAATGATAACAAATCTTGACCCACTTTTCTTTATAAAAATGCATGGGCATATTAGATCATTTATAGAACCTTTTGAAGTAAGCATTCGCTTAATCGGTTATAACATATTCTCCCAGATTGTTTAAGCCCATATAGGGATCTTTGTAATTTGATGGAATACATCTGTTTTGGGTTTGCTTCATATGCATGTGGCATTTTGAGCCCTTCTGGAACTTTCATATTGATATCAGTATCTAATGTTCCATATAAATAAGCAGTAACGACATCTGTGAGTCGTATTTCAAGTTTTTCATGGACTGCTAAACAGATAAGATATCTGAATGTAATTCCATCCATTACTGGGGAATAAGTTTCATCATAGTCAAAACCCGGTCTCTGTGAGAATCCGTGGGCGACTAATCTCGCTTTGTATTTTACAACTTCATTTTCTTCATTTCTTTTTCGTACAGAAACCCATCTGTATCCAACTGGCTTTATATTTTCATGTGTTTTGACAATCGGTCCAAACACATTTCTTTTAGCCAAGGAATCTCTGATTGGATTGCATCTTTCCATTTGAGCCAATCATGCCTTTTCCGACATTCATCAACCGAATTTGGTTCAAAATCCACATCATCATTCATAATTTCAAGTGCTACATTATATGAAAATGCAATATCAATAGATGTTTCTTCTCGATTCCAAACCTTTCTATTTGTGACAAAATTTATAGATATTTCATCATTTTAATGATTTTGTTCTTCAAGAGTCAAGTCCCCGCAGGGCTCAGTTTTGTCACTTTTGATACTATGTATCTTATCAACATCATTATTCAATCCTCTTTTTTTCGAGGATTTTTATCTTTGGAACCGAGAGGTCTACCACGCTTAAGGCGTGCATCAGACCCATTTTTAGCACTTATAATGTGTTCCTTTGGAACATCAATTTTGGCTGGAACATTTGCTGCTGGTATATGGGATTTGGTAACCTTTTTAGAGTCACATAATGCATCAAACAGTTGATTTGTAATTTGTTACAACTGTACAATTCTTTGTACTTCAAGTTCACAGTCTCTTGAGCGAGGATCAAAGAAATCCAATGGGATTTTTCAATTTATATTCTTTTTCAGTTGATCCTTTTCTCTCCCTAATATCGGGAAATGTGATTCATCGAAATGACAATCAGCATATCTTGCTGTAAATGAATCCCCTGTTAATGGTTCAAGATAACGTATTATTGAGGGTGATTCATATCCGATATATATTCCCAATCTTTGTTGGGGTCCCATTTTGGTGCGCTGGGGTGGTGCAATTGGGACATATACTGCGCAACCAAATATTCTCAAATAGAATACATTGGGTTCATGCCCAAATGTTAATTGTAATGGGGAGTTTCTATGATAACTTGTCGGTCTTAATCGCACCAACATTGCTGCATGCATTATAGCATGTCCCCAAGCTGAAACTGGTAACCCGGACTTCATTAATAATGGTCTAGCGATCAACTGCAACCGTTTAATAAATGATTCAGCTAGTCTATTTTGTGTATGCACATGTGCAACAGGATGTTCGATGGCTATGCCTATCGACATACAATATTCATCAAATGTCCGGGATGAATATTCACCAGCATTATCCAAACGGATACTTTTAATTGCATAATCAGGGAACTGTTCGTAATCTTATGATTTGAGCTAGCAATTTCGCAAACACATGGTTGCGTGAAGACAATAATGTCACGTGAGACCATCTGGTTGAAGCATCAAGCAACACAATAAAGTATCTGAATGACCCACAAGGTGGATCTATAGGTCCACATATATCACCCTGAATTCTTTCAAGAAAACTAGGGGATTCAGTTCCCACCTTTTCTGGTGAATGTTTTACAATCAGTTTCCCTTGGGAACATGCTATAATGCATGTAGAATGTTGGTGCGATTAAGACCGACAAGTTATCATAGATACTCCCCATTACAATTAATATTTGGGCATGAACCCAATATCCCATTTGAGAATATTTGGTTGCGCAGTATATGTCCCAATTACACCACCCCAGCGCACCAAAATGGGACCCCAACGAAGATTGGGAATATATGTCGGTGACCTTCGATAATACGTTATCTTGAACCATTAATAGAGGATTCATTTACAACAAGATATGCTGATTGTCATTTCGATGAATCACATTTCCCGACATTAGGGGGAGAAAAGGATCAACCGAAAAAGAATATAAATTGGAAAATCCCATTGGATTTCCTTGATCCTCGTTCAAGAGACTGTGAACTTGAAGTACAAAGAATTGTACAGTTGCAACAAATTTCTTCGAGACTTGGGAGATAAGAGTGCATCTTTCACAATCAGTTTTGTCCCATTGGGGAGCTGAAGGTTGGCTATGCCAGAGCCTTTTATTATATTTGCACTTCCACTTATAGTGTTGATATTTCTATCTCCCATTTTCAAGTATGAAAAATATGCTTTATCATTCAATATCGTGTGCGCAGAAGCACTGTCTATTAGACATATTTCATTATCACCAATTTGTAAACCCATTCTCCAGGATAAATAATTATTCCCGGACCTCTCCAGTGGCATGAATTCCTGTTTTGTCAGATTAGTCATAATTATATTTGAAAATAGTAGCAGTATACTCAACAGGATTTTCAGAAAGCCTCGAATGGAACTTCGGTAGGATTGGCAAAATTCCAACAGCACTCGGACAGAACTTCGGAAGGGATGGGCAACTCCAAGCTGTCGTGCTGATAACGTGTTGTGATATTTATAATTATATGTGTATATATGTTGATAGTACTGGAGAAGTAAAATGGATTTATGAAAGGATTGGAGAGATAATAATAATACTTGATGATCACTAAGAGAATATGAAAATAGAGATCACAATCGAGAGAGAGGGAGTTGATATTGAGATGATAGTCTAATGTACATTATACATTGAGAGGGACCATATATTTATAGTACAAACTAATGCACAAAACCGCCAGTGATGGGGATAGAATTGAAGTACACTAGTTCAATTTGACTACTCCAATATTTACTTAGTCCCCAAGATATACAAAAGGTGCATGCACTTGATTATGCATGCATATATAATATAAGGAATGATTTGGTAGAGATTAATATGGAAACAATTTAATTCATCCCGTGTTTAGAACCATTTAATAAAAATTCTATGGCTACGATCAAATGGGATGACAAGGTGCTACATTAGTGGCATTTATAATTCATCTGGCATTGCATTTGCCCAAGTATCGTGACTTGGCTTCACCTTTGTGCAAGAAAGCTGAAACTAGTGTTCTTAAACGAGCTAAAATTAATTGACAACCATGGTTGGCCCCGCTTATTTTGTATGTAAAGAAATGTTACAGTTTTCAGTATGAACAAATCGACCTTTTAAGGCGTTGAAAAAAAATAAGCCAACACCAATTCATTGGACAAACGAAATGTGACGGTACGTTCAAGACGTTTTGATCACTATCCATAAACCGTATAATAACGTTGCACTTGCTCATTTGAGAGAAATGTACCTATGTACTAGTCTTCTTCATATGGATCCTCCCTCCCATTCGTTAGCAGATCAGAATAATTCATCGGTGCCATAGACCAGCTTTTACATGTAGAATACACGACAATGAAATCAAGATTGCAGAACTGACACGGCATGGTCTACCACGTAACAACCAATTATACTCGGGGGTATCAACATATATGTGTGTGCTTAAACTAGAAAAACGCTAATGAAGACAAACACTAGAAGAAAGAAGAAGATTGCAGAAATTCATATTTCCCCCAAACGAAGAGTTTGCTGATGGCTATATAGGTTCCTGTTTTTATCAGGTCCCAGGCCCCAAGACCTTCTGGGAGCAAATTACAGTTACTGAAAACAAATCCTAAGCATCAGCTTTTATTAAGGTGGGGAAACAAAAGAGAATGTTGTCCAAAGCCTATTGCGGCCTGGCATTGCGCCTTCTACTGTCTGGCAAATCAAACTTTGGAATAATTTATTGCGAACAATGTAGGAAGCAACAAAAATAATGCATTATTTTCCTTTACTTTGGTGAGATCGATATCTGATGCTGTGGATTTGGTTAATGGTTTTCAAGCAGGGTGTTCCGTTTTAAGAGGACTCTAAACTTCTTACAAAGTTTTTAGCCTGCAATTGAACAAAAAGTTATGATGTTAAATGAATATTTTCACAAATGGCATTTGAAGCAAGGAAAAGGCCTTTATTAGTTACCTGCTCCAATGTCAAAAACATTATCACATTCCATGACCCTAGCCGTCCAAAATTGGGGATAAAGCCTTTGTAGAATGCCAAAGGTCCCTACATGACATGATATTCCACATTATGTTTATGTTAATTCAATCATGATGGAATCATGGAACTAGGATGACAAAGTTTTCTTTGATTGGAACATGATTGTGCAGAAGTCAGTGAAACATATAAATAGTTCTGTGATGGTACAGAAGCAAGGAGCACTCATGAATCCACACACACACACACACACACACACACACACACATTATATACTTGCATTGATGTGGCAAGCAGGATTCCTATCAGCTAGCTTTGCAGAAACATCAAGAAAGTTCAAAACTTTCATGGTAATTTATCAAATATTGCGCATGCTGCTGCGAGGCAAACAATATCTTGGAGATATTTTTCAAGGGTAGAATTTAGAGTCCTCCAAACCCAACATGTAAGTTTACTTCAAATTCAAAAGCTGGATTTCTTGCTATACAATAATGAAACACTTCGGAAATGTAACTTGAACAACCTAGACAAACCTCAAGTAAGGACCTAATTTTAGTGACACTATTGCAAAGCAAGAGAAAAACTTACATCATTCTTTAATGTCTTGACAAAACAATCCAGCGTGCTTTTGTATGATGAATCCCCCATCATTCTAGACTTGACCTGGAAAAGTCATCAATCTCTGTTAGTTAAGAGGCTTAATTTCTGGCCCGTGTGCATCCACAGATTGATCTTACAGAAGAACTTTCTTGTTAGCAAAAGATAAGAATACATTTGAGAAGCATTTAAATAAGTTACCACATCAACCGGAGAACCTATGCAGACCGCAAAGAACCCAGCTCCTAAACCGGCGAAAAGATGGGTTACAACATTGTCTGTGAAACCAGGAATTTTCAGAATTGTCTGGAGAAAATTAAAGCATAAAAGATAGTCAATGTCAAAATACAAAAAGAATTCATCTTTACAAGTATAAAAGTAAGAGGATGCACATGGAGTTTTATTACACCTGTTTCACTTGATCATAGCTAGCAAGTTCAGCAGCATTTATGATAGCATTACGACCAACATTCGGTCCAAGTCCCGTCCACAAAGCTGTAATCCCTTCCTATCATTTGGAAAACACAAAAAGATGAGAGGGGTTCAAGGAAATTGCCTATTTATATTGTTACAGGTAGAAGCAACCAAGTTCAGATGTATGACCTGTCTCGCAATTGTAGAATAAGCATTGAGAGCTCCTGAGTATCGCCTCGGAACACCAGGAGGAAGTTTACCTTCAGCTTGAAGTCGTACTTTGACAAGGTCAGTAGGGTTGGCAATAGTGATTCCCACAGCACCTGGCAAATTTAACTGTTCGGTCAAACATTTCAAAGGAAGAAGAGAAACTAAAAAACACCAACCCAATCTTCATATATATATTGACAAACTGAATTAAGAAAATATCATTAACATATAAATTATAGCTAGCACATCAAATCCTTTCAACTTCTACATGTCCATTTCCTGAGTATATATATAAAAAAAAAGGAAAAAAAAAGCATTAGACCAGAAGCAGCATGCTCTCACCTGTTGTGAGTGCAGCAAGTACTTTCTTTGACAAAGGAACATCTCCAACATGATCTTTGCCAACATAGAAGTTTTTAACCTGTCCAGGGCAAAAACAGAAAGAATTATTAAATGGAAATTCAAAGACAACCTAAACGTAATTTGCCAACATGTTAAATAAAACGTACAGGGTCATATAAACCAATCCTTAAGCCTCCAAATAGACACTGACGATGCAAACCAGGCACAATGCCCTTCCACAGAGAAGCCAACCCTTCTTCCTTGGCAATAGTTCCAACTGTTCCTATCAATCCCCTATATTTTGGTAAAGTCAACGCATCGCCTGCAACAGCTTTCTTCTGCAACTGAAGCCGGACTTTTGCAGTATCTAATGGAATGGTACATATCTACAAACAGACAGATTAACTAATAAAAAGAATTACTCTTCCTCTTCACTAATAAGGGAATACAATAAGCAAAACAGTAATTGCTTATCTACGACATTCCTATAGGATAACAGGAAAGACGTGATTTTCTTGAAAATTCTGAAGGCCTGATCAAGAAGGCATATCGAAACACTCAAACACAGATATTTGCATCAAATTTTCAGAAAATAATATACCAGGAGAATCTCAAGATCAGAGGACAAAACTCATAATACTCTGTTAATAAGTCAGACAAAATAATACAATTTGCGAGATCAAAATCCGTTCAAACAAAGACGAACGAAAAAACCGAAATTCAATCCAATCAGATAAAAATTGAAACTTTAAAACATAACCAGAATCCCAACATACCAACAAAGTAGAATCACTCAAGCTTAGCATATAAATTGCAATCCGGAGAATTACATATGGATAAAAACACATGAATAAAAAACAAAACTCATAATTCAAAAGCGGATATAGTGTAGACCTCAGCGAAAGATGCTGCAAAAGCACTGCAAGCTAAAGTGGCGCCGAATGAGATGTCCGATTTCGAGTTATCGTGACCCCCCATGGAGAAATAGCAAAGAAAAACCAAAAAGAGAAGCCTTTGCGACTAGGGTTTAGGGAAAAGAGTAGCGATCGCCAATCGCAGTGTGAATAATGCGGAATGCGGAAAGAGTAGGAATGATGATGATATAGAATCTCGGGAAAAGCGAAGAGAGTCAGAGCGCAGTCAGAGAATCGAAAATTTTGAAGGAAATGCAAAAATGGAAGGAAATTGAAAAATGCCCAAATGGGATCCCTTTGGGCTTTGGGTTTTGATGGTTTTGGTTCCTTTGTCAGATTTCCACTTCCTCCATATTTATACCTCCTTCCCACCATCCTTCGCCACTTCACCCCAGACACAGTCAAGCTATTATAATTTGAATTTTTTTATTTATACTACTACTAGTACTTTCGTAATATACGGATTATTATTAACCAATTTTTTTTTTAGAAACTGAAGTCAGAAAAAGGATGGTGAGAGCTTATGTCACACAAATTATAAAAGAGAATAAAGGGGAGGGATAGAGAGCCGGGTGAGAAATCGAACCCCCTACTATTAATCAATTGCGATAATAATAGTAATAATTTGATGAATATGTCACTCTAGAAATTGAATATTTTTAAATAATATACTCACTCCGTCCCAATAATAGTATCTCATTTATTTTGGGCACTGTATTTTATGTGGGCATCGTTAGTATTTAATGAAGGGGTAGATTATTGTTTATAGTAGGGGTAAATTAATAATTTATGTAATGTGATTGTAATGTATTTGAATTTTTAATTGATTTATTTATGTGATGTGATAGTTGTGTGTTTGTAATTTTAATATATTTATTTATTAATGTGATGTGATAGTAGTGAGTTTGGTAATTAAAGTATGTAATTATTTCCTAAAAGGAAAATGTGACAATTATAATGGGACGGACAAAAAAAAGAAAATGGGACGGAATTAGTGGGACGGAGGGAGTACTTCTTTCTGTCTATTAACCAAGTATATAAATTGAGCCTAATTAGTAGTAATCATTTTTCTTACACAACAAAAATATAAATTTCGAATGATAAATTTAATTATAAATATATATTGTCCTGAAACAATGCTAAACACCATTTGTATGCAGAATTTCATTTTGAGAGACAATACTTCAATTCCCACAAAATCTTCGAGAGATTAGTTTTGGGTTCAGTATAACATATGGATTTAAAAAAAAAAAAAAAAAAAAAAAAAAAAAAGAAAGAAAGAAAGAAAGAAAGAAACACCGGATGTCCTCCTTTTTGTGATTGACTGATTGTGTCCTCCACAAGGACCACTACTCGTTACCGCTGTCGTGATCACAACATCGCCTTCCATGTATGTACGTATGTGTGTATAGTATTTTTTTGGCGGAGTGTGTGTATATTTATTGATTTTAGGTGTAGTATATTTTATAGGTAAATAATAGTGTTACATGGTGTTGACAATCGGGGTATACATGATTTTTTTAATTAAGTTATTTGGAAAACAAAATATTTAAAAGTATGTGTTGTAAAAATAAATTCAATGAGTATGTAGTAACCTAGATTATCATGAGGATGATTATTAATATATTAATTGTGACCAATGGCTTTTTTTTTTTCTCTCTATTAAAAACAAGGAATAAAACACACCCTATATCTATAGACTATAATACAAGGAGGAAGGAACCGATAGAAATGGAACCCCAATTTTTCAAGTTGAAGATATGAAATTATTTATAATTTAAAATAAATCAAAAGAGTACCAAATTACAATCCTCCTTAATCTTAAATCCAATAAGATGTAGATACGCTGATATTCACCTATCTTAAATAAATAAATTATAATCCTCCAACCCAAATCTAATGTTTTACGAATAATACTTTTGAGTTGACATAATAAACTCTCACCAACCCACTAATCCCAACCTCCCTTTAAACAAATGGTTATGTATGGGATTTTTAGGTCTAGCATAATCCAAACTCTATTATGCATGTAAACAAAACATATGAATGTCTAGTGTTCAACATCCATGTTCATGCCTTGATCATAAGGTTAGACATGTGAAAGTCTTGAAATGTATATGCCTTGATTATGAGGTTAGTAAATAGTGAGAGGATAAAAAAGTTTATAAATAGCCTATGTAATGTATTGAGAAGTTAAGTTAGAAAAATTTTATGCAAGCTTAATACTTGTTTCATTTCATAGCCATAATTATTACACTTTATCCATTTTATTATCCCACCTTTAAACTTCCTTTCTTTCACCATTTAATCCCAATTTCCATTACAATACTTCCACTATAAACACAAGCTAATAAGCCATATACCATTTTATTGTACACATACATAAATAAAGATAGTTATTTCTATAACACGTTATCAGCACGAGGAGACTCTGTCCAGATTATCATTTGAGGTATAATTTCTTATTTCTAAATTTTCAATAAGATTATGGCTAACCTTGCAAAGCAGGAATCTGCTCCCTTAACCGTTGAAGGAAGCAATTATATGTCCTGGGCCCGAGATGTAAAAATGCATCTTACTTCAATGGGTCTGGAAGATACTATTGCTGAAGGCAAAAATCCCAGCCATCAAAATCAGGCAAAAGCCATGATTTTCTTGTGCCATCATATCGAAGAGGCACTTAAAATGGAGTACGTGACTGTGGAATCCCCACTGGCATTGTGGGAAAAGCTGAAAGAAAGATATGATAATCTTAAAAAGACGGTGCTTCCAAAAGCCCTTGATGACTGGACAAACCTGAGACTTCAGGACTTCAAAACAGTCCGGGAATATAATTCCGCTGTGTTCAAAATTACGGCCCAATTGCAATTATGTGGGCAAAAGATATCTGAAGCAGAAATGCTTGAAAAAACGTATTCTACGTTTCATGCTAAAAACTCAGTATTGAGTGAGACATACCGTCAAAAAGGTTTTCAGAGATATTCTGATCTTATCACCTGCTTATTATTGGCTGAACAAAACAGCCTATTGTTGTTGAGAAATCATGAATCTAGGCCCGCAGGTGCAAAACCGTTCCCTGAGGTGAACGCGGCTCAATCATCGAAATATGTGCGTGATCGTGGGCACTTTAAAAATCAAAATGATGATCGTGGCCAAAATCGGTATCACAATCGAGGCAGAGGTGAATCATCTCGTCAAAATAATTATCGAAATAAGCCTCGATTTGAGCAAAATCGCAGATATGATACCAGAAGGCCTTACAAACCACAACAAAGAAATTATGCAAGAAAGCATAAACAAAATGATGAAATTTGTGATCGTTGTGGAATTAAAGGCCATGTGGCTCAAACATGCCACACAGCTAAACACTTAGCTGAACTGTATCAGGCCTCGAAACGAAAAGAAAGATCAGGTGTTGAAGCACACCATAATGCCCACGATGATACTTATGATGATATATTAAATGATAATATCACGCACCTGGAAGCTGATGATTTTGTTGAGCCAGATACTGTTACTAAATAATATATTATATAGCTATATATATATTTTACTTGTCTTTTATAATTCCTGTTTAATATAAATAATGATATCTTGTACTTCCCTTTTATTATCCATGTATAATATAAATATGCTTTTGCATTAATAATATTTATATTGCTGATGTTTAATAACATTCTTATATTCTTGTAAAGAAATGGATGCTGGAAATTCAAAAGTCGGAGATGATATCTGCCTCATTGACAGTGCAACAACGCATAGCATTTTGAAAAGCAAAAGCTATTTCTCCAATTTAAAATTGGAAAAGACCGCAGTGAAAACTATAAGCGGTAATGCAAAATGCATTGAAGGCTCCGGTAGAGCTGTTATATTTCTCCCTGAAGGGACAAAAATGGCAATTGAAAATGCCTTGTTCTCACGCAAAGCTCGAAGAAATTTACTGAGCTTCAATGATATTCGAAAAAATGGATATCACATTGAAACTTCAAAAGAGGCAGATCACGAGTATCTTTTAATAACTCGAATTGAAAATGGCAAAAAATTTGTGAATGAAAAATTGCCATGTTGCTCCTCTGGCTTATACTATACAAAAATATGTGCCGCAGAAATACATAACCTAGTAGGCTTGAAAGCTACTAGTGAATTTATTACCTGGCACGATAGACTTGGGCATCCTGGCAGTATAATGCTGAGGCGAATTATTGAAAATTCAAATGGCCATACATTGAAAAGGCAAATGATATTGAACCCAAATGAGTTCAATTGTGCAGCCTGTTCACAAGGGAAATTGATAACCAGACCATCTCCAGTAAAAGTGGGAATTGAATCCCCTACATTCCTAGAAAGAATTCAAGGCGATATATGTGGACCTATTGATCCACCGTGTGGACCTTTCAAGTACCTTATGGTATTAATTGATGCGTCATCACGCTGGTCACACGTTTGTTTATTATCAACTCGCAATTTGGCATTCGCAAGATTACTTGCACAAATTATAAAATTGCGAGCACAGTTTCCAGATCATCCGATAAAGAAAATACGCCTTGATAATGCTGGAGAATATACATCACATGCATTTGATGATTTCTGCATGTCGATTGGAATTACTGTTGAACATCCTGTGCCTCATGTGCACACGCAAAATGGTCTGGCAGAATCATTTATTAAGCGATTGCAATTAATTGCAAGACCCTTGTTAATGAAATCAAAACTCCCTGTTTCTGCTTGGGGACATGCTATATTGCATGCAGCCGCACTTGTGAAAATAAGGCCGACAAGCTATCATAGCTACTCCCCTACACAAATTGTGTTTGGAAAGGAGCCCAATATATCCCACTTGCGAATTTTTGGGTGTGCGGTTTATGTACCGATTGCGCCACCACAACGCACAAAAATGGGACCTCAAAGAAGGTTGGGCATATATGTCGGGTATGAATCACCCTCGATTATTAAATATCTTGAGCCAAAAACGGGTGATTTATTTACTGCAAGATTTGCAGACTGTCATTTTGATGAAACTCAATTCCCGACATTAGGGGGAGGAAATGATCAACTGAAAAAGGAAATATCTTGGCAAAGTCCATTTGATTTCCTTGATCCTCGTACAAGGCAATGCGAACTTGAAGTTCAAAGAATTGTGCATTTGCAGGGAATTGCAAATCAATTACCCGATGCTTTTAATGATGCTGCTAAAGTCACAAAATCATATATAAATGATGCAGCAAATGCACCAGCCAGTATAAATGTCCCAGAAGGGCAAATTCCAAGTGCAAATGAACCTACTGCACGCCTGAAGCGTGGTAGGCCTTTGGGTTCCAAGGATAAAAATCCACGAAAGAAGAAAATTATCCATATGGGTGATAAATCAATCACAGATGATACTCCCGAAGGAGAAATTGATTCAACCCCCGAAAAGGTTGAACCTGAAAATATTCACCCAGAAGAAAATGAAGTTATTGAAACTTCTTTCAATTATATCAATACTGGGAAATGTTGGAACCGAAAAGAAACAAACGTTGATAATGCCTTTGCATACAACGTTGCACTTGATGTAATGGAAAATATCGAGGATCCTGAACCAAGATCAGTTGAAGAATGTCGGAAAAGAAATGATTGGCCAAAATGGAAAGATGCGATTCAGTCTGAACTAGATTCACTGAATAAACGAAAAGTATTCGGCCCTATTGTCCAAACACCAAAAAATGTGAAGCCTGTTGGCTACAGATGTGTGTTTGTGAGAAAAAGAAATGAAAATAATGAAATTGCCAAATATAAGGCAAGGCTTGTAGCCCAAGGTTTTTCACAACGACCGGGAATTGATTTTGAGGAAACATATTCCCCAGTTATGGATGGAATAACATTCAGGTATCTAATGAGTCTAGCAGTACGAGAAAATCTCGAAATGAGGCTGATGGATGTTGTTACTGCATATTTATATGGCTCATTGGAAAATGATATTTATATGAAAATACCTGAAGGGTTTAAATTACCTGAGTCTTGCAACTCAAAACCCAGAGAAAATTATTCCATCAAATTGCAAAAATCGTTGTATGGGCTCAAGCAATCTGGCCGAATGTGGTACAACCGCCTCAGTGAAAGTTTGATAAAGGAATGCTATACAAATGACCCGATCAGCCCTTGTGTATTTATAAAGAAAAATGGGTCAGAATTTATGATCGTCGCAGTCTATGTTGACGATTTAAATCTAATTGGAACTCCTGAAGAGTTGAAAAAGGCGGTCGAATATCTGAAAAAGGAGTTTGAAATCAAAGATTTCGGGAAAACGAAATTTTGCCTTGGCCTACAAATTGAGCATTTGGAAATGGGCATATTTGTTCATCAATCAGCTTATACCCAAAAGGTATTAAAGCAATTTCGAATGGATTATGCTCATCCGCTAAATAATCCAATGGTCGTTCGGGCACTTGATCCTGCAAAGGATCCATTTAGGCCAAAAGAAGATAATGAAGAGCAACTTGGCCCAGAAATCCCATATTTAAGCGCAATTGGTGCGTTAATGTATCTTGCAAACAGCACGCGACCTGATATCGCGTTTGCAGTCAATCTACTCGCAAGATTCAGCTCTTGCCCTACTCAACGACATTGGAAAGGCATAAAGCATGTTTTTCGCTATCTCCAAGGAACAATTGATCTTGGGTTATTTTACCCAAAAGACTCTCGACATGAGTTAATTGGCTATGCCGATGCAGGTTATTTATCAGATCCACACAAAGCCAAATCTCAAACAGGCTATATCTTCACGTGTGGTGGAACTGCTATCTCTTGGAGGTCAATGAAGCAGACTCTAACTGCTACTTCTTCTAATCATGCCGAAATATTAGCAATCCATGAAGCAAGTCGAGAATGTGTTTGGTTGAGGTCAATGACTCAACATATATTGAAGAGTTGTGGTTTAATCATTGAACCACAAATGCCCCCAACAATTTTATTTGAAGATAATTCGGCTTGTGTAGCCCAGTTGAAAGGGGGTTATATCAAAGGAGATAGAACGAAGCATATTTCACCAAAATTCTTCTACACTCATGATCTTCAAAAGAATGGTGAAGTCGATGTGCAACAAATTCGATCAGAAAATAATTTAGCGGATCTATTTACCAAGGCATTGCCGACTGCAACATTCGAGAAACTCGTGAAGAAAATTGGAATGCGGCGGCTTCGAGATTTAAAATGATGCCCAAATCAGGGGGAGCATCTGATACAAGAATATTGTACTCTTTTTCCTTCACTTGGATTTTTTTCCCACTGGGTTTTTTCCAAGTAAGGTTTTAACGAGGCATATTCTTCGTATTGACGACATTCAAGGGGGAGTATTATGCATGTAAACAAAACATATGAATGTCTAGTGTTCAACATCCATGTTCATGCCTTGATCATAAGGTTAGACATGTGAAAGTCTTGAAATGTATATGCCTTGATTATGAGGTTAGTAAATAGTGAGAGGATAAAAAAGTTTATAAATAGCCTATGTAATGTATTGAGAAGTTAAGTTAGAAAAATTTTATGCAAGCTTAATACTTGTTTCATTTCATAGCCATAATTATTACACTTTATCCATTTTATTATCCCACCTTTAAACTTCCTTTCTTTCACCATTTAATCCCAATTTCCATTACAATACTTCCACTATAAACACAAGCTAATAAGCCATATACCATTTTATTGTACACATACATAAATAAAGATAGTTATTTCTATAACAAACTCAAATTAAATTATCAAATTGTTGAAACATTATTATAATACCTCAATGTGTACGTAGCTTTAGCAATTAAGAATATCTCTTATTTCTTATTTTTTTTTATACTACATCCGTCTCTTTACAATTGTTACGGACCCACCTGACACGTATGCCGATAAATATTTTTAAGGGTCAATAACGTAAATTGTTTACATTAAAAGATTATAAAAATTTTTTGATATTCTTAAACTATAAGATTAGACGAATCTAATAAGATCTCACTTGACTATATTTTTTCTTACCTAACTATGATAAAAATTCGAATTAAACTTAAACAGTAAATAGTGTCAAAAAGTCGTACATAATAATTTTAGTGAGATGGAGGTAGTAATATACACGCGAATCACAGAGAAAAGTAAATATATATATTTTGCTCGTTTGCTTGCATTCTATGGCATTTTTGTTTCATTTGTTTTCTTTTTCCTTGTTACGTTTACATATATTTTTTACACGCAGTATTCTTAATTTCATTCATGTCCTTTTTTAAAAAAAAATACGAGGAAGTAAAATTGAAAAAAAAAATCAAAATGTCAATACAAGGAAATTCAATGGTATTATTATCAATATTTATTAATATTAATGTAATTCATGTGGCATGGGTACCCATCAGACCACCACCTCTTTTTTATCTGTATCTGTATAGGCTGTTCAGAAAAAAAAAAAAAAAAAAAAGAATAAAAAAAATATTACTATTAATGGTATAGGTGCAGGACAAGCATTAGCAATTAGGACAAGCTCCACGTTGGCCAGGTCAATTGAGTTAATCCCTTTTTCCTGCTGGAGTCTAGTCATGTCTCTTACTCAATTCCAGGATTGTCGATTTGTCTCTTATCAAGTGTTGAAATTCATGTAGTAATAAAATTATGGAACCATTTAAAATAATAATCATTGACTCAATTCCGCACAAGCAACTTTATGGATTATAATATGCGCAATTGTGAAGTCATGGCATAAATTGAACATGTAAGGTGTAGCTAAGAGGTTGAAGGTCAAATGAACTAATCTGATTAAGGTGCAGTTCAAACTTCATAGTGGGATTATATTGTAATACCATAGAAATTATCCGAAATAATTGTAATTCACTAAAGAGACTTTTATTAAATATTTAATCACTTGCTTAAAGAATTAGTACATTGTTTTTTTTCTACAAAACAACACTTGAAAAACTATATATGTAAATTTGTCTTTTCCAAAAGAAATATGGATTTCAATATCAAGGGTAATAGAATTATATAGTTTTTAAATCTATTGTTTAAATTATATATATAAGTTTTTATATATATACACATTGGTCTTGAAAATTTTTATGAGGATAGTATGTGAATATTTTAAGTACTTTGGTATTCATTATGGAATAAATTTTTATAAAAATAAAAGTATGAGTTTTTATGTGAATCTATTAGAATTAACTTTTATATATAAGAAAATATATTCATAGATTATAATTTTTATTTGATGATGACATGAAGACTTTGTGGTTTGAGTATTGTTATGAATAAAATAAAACCATGCAAGTATATTATTATTATCTTTTTGAAAGCACATTAATATAAATACAATACTTGAAATAAATAAATAAATATTATATTATCATATCCAACTCATTGAGTATAAATGCATGCCACTAAATAATGGCAAGAATAATGATTTTTCTAGACAAGCTAATACTTCAATCATTTTCATGATACACTACTTACACAAATATAAGGTTAAAAAGCAATTGCAAGAAATTTTCTTTCTAAACAAATAGATGAAAAATCAACATGATTAACAAGTGTCTTGGATGAATGGCTAGCAAAGAAAGGTGATCAATTATCTCTTGAACCCACCAAGATTAATAGCCTCCATAATAGGCAAACCATTATGTTAATAGACAACATGATGGACAAAATTAATAGCCTCCCAAATTAATAGCCTATTTGTTAGGCTATAAGGACCAAATGAGTGGATACAAATACTCTAACCATTATTGCTCAAGACACACTTAATTGGATGATTGGTGAGGTTGTAATCACTCTCACAATGTGTCATGTTCAATTGTTCAAATCTTAGCCTATAAATAGAGGGAGTTTCTAGCCTTCAAACACACCAATCTCATCCATCTCATTAGCCAAATTCACTACCCATTTTATTCTTCAAAGTTCTCCCACATAGTGAGCATATCTTAAGGATTGTGGAGTCTTGTAGGCTTGGCAACCTTCATCATTCTAAGAGTTCTAATTCTTCTCAACACTTGGTTAGTAAGATATCATCCTTGAAACTTGTATCTTAGAGATCTAAATCTTTTATTTTTATACTATAAATTGATTTCCCTCTATTTGTCGAATTTCAGCGAAACCCGTAATTTGTGGTGCGAATCTTGTGTTATAACGGCCATTATCTTTGAATCTCCTTGGTCTTATACATCTATTCTGTAAGTTAACACTCTCTCTTTAAGTTTGGAGATCCTCATCCATATTTTAAGAGTACAAAATTAGAATTCCCTCATTATACCAAAATCTGTCCGTTTTTCATTTACGTAATGATCCATCTTTTTAAAATATTTTGGTTCATTATACCTCAAAGGTTCCTTCATAAAACTTGTTCCTTATTGAGTTGAGTATATTTCTGGAAACTTTTATAATTTTTAGAACTCATATGAAAAATTTATGGGATCCGCTTTATCGAAAGGTCGAAATCTCGTTTTGTTGAAAATTATAGAGTCACCATTGAATTTCTGACAGAATACATGTTCTGAAAAGAACTCAATTTTTGAACTGTTTCCATACCTTATTTTGAAAAGTGTAAAACATGAAACTTGTTCAACTATGTGTTGAGTATCTACAGTTTAAATTTCAAAGCAATCGCCTTTCATATGAATTTTTAAACTGACTTGGCGTAAACTGCGACATTGGACTTGATTTTTGGTCCAAATGAGAAATTGTTGGATTTTGAGATCCATGAAATGATATTTTCATATCTATGAGATATTGATATGGGAGTTAAATGTTGAAATGATATTTGGCATTATTGAATGCCCTTGTTATGAGGTTACTCCCGTGAAATTGTTGAAAACTCTTTTAAAGAGGATATTATGTGGAAAAATTGTGAAAAACTCTTTTAAATCCATTGTGCACTATTAACTTGAGTAAGATGCCATACTTGATAGAGGGCTAATGCACTAGGGATGTGTCTTGCGGGACCTCCCCCTCTAAATATGCCAAGACGACATTGTTCATAAATTGTGCCAAAACGGCGTTGTTGCATGTATGAGTCTATACTCTTGGGTGTATCCGTGATGGGTTACCCAAGGCTCCGGAGTGTGTCTGTATATGAGTCCGCTGCATGCTGATCATGACTTATGATCGATATGATATGATATGATATATGGAAAATGGTGTCCTCTTGTGCATAGTTGCTACAATGGTAAGAATGAAAGTTATTTATTTTGTTAAAGGTAATGTGTGTGATCCTTTTTAAAAGAAAAAGTGAAAATTATTTTTTAAATGAGTGTCAACCATTATTTTAAAATCCACTTCTTAAAGTGGAGCGGGTTGACTTACTCAGTACCATTGTACTGATAAAAAGTTGTTGTGTTATTTTTTACAGATATTGGAGCTGACATGTGAACTGCATCTCATGACATGAGCATTTGGGGGTGGGATTACCTTTCATCAAAAAGATTGTTGCTTTAAGGAACCACGTACTTTTAATTATTAATGTCTTATATATTGCCTTTAGTTTATGCTTCCGCGTGAGAAAGAACAATGGCTTTGGTATTAAGTACTTTAAATTTTCTTATGACTATATTTTATAAAATTGGCAATAATTTTTAAAGTCCATATTACAAAAATTTATATGTGAAGATATTTAGCCGTAGCACTTGTCAATTAAGTTAGCCAAAAGGCGAGCCTGACTGACAAGTGTGGCGGTAACATTCTGAAACCTTATGAGGATGAATTTCGGGGTGTTACAGAGTGGTATCAGAGCGTATTTTTAAACTCTAAGTATTTGTAAACTGTTAAATATAGAACTGCATGAGCTGATTCTGTCTAAGGAGTCTGGTTTTTAAAGATTGCCCGTCAGCCGGTGGCTCTACCAGTCTTTCCTGGGAATCAACTTTGTAGCTCTATATTTTAACTAGTTGGCAAATTGCTTAGAAGGCGGTACCCTCTAATCTTAGCATTTCTTGGTTAAGTTAGCAACAAGGCGAGCTTGACTAAGGGATGCGACAGTTTAACTCCGGTTTATGGATAAAAAAAAAGTCCATTTTGAGAAAGAAATATGCAAAATATTTTTCAAAGGCCCATATGGGCTATGTTAAATTTTGAAACTTTGAAATTATCTTTGGGGTGGGGACATATGCATTCATGAGCATGCATCATTTTTTATAAATTTTTTTTTTAAAAAAAAATATATATTGTTATGATATACTAAGTCATTTGACCTTATTATAAGTGCTCTTTTTAAATTCTCTATCTTGTAATATTCTCTAGATTTATGAAATAAATCTTGTTATTTCATTCCTTCTGGTTAATCTCTAAATAAAGTCATACTCCTAACTTAGACATTTCTGCGTTAACTCATCCTTATACTATGACCTAACGAGTTTTAGGACATAATCATCCCTTAGACTTGAACTCACTCTTGCTTAACCATCCTTAGCAGAATGGCACCCCGTGCAAGGACTAGAAAAACCCTCCGAAGTGTTAATGCCCTCAACAACATGGAGCCACACCAAAATCCGAACATGACTAACCACGAAGTGCCAGCAGCACCGGGTGTATCCAATCAACAAGCTGTACCACCTGCACACAACATATATCACCCTGACATCACCAACAATCAGGGCGTTGGACACAACATGGTACCTCCTAATCAAGGAGCACCCAACAACCAAACCCCTCAGAATCGAAACACGCCAAACTCGCTTGACAATGATCGCCTAAGGATCATTGAGCAAATGCTCATTGCCTTGGGTCAGGGTCAAATTAATCAAGCCACAGCAGCTGTGCCGCCACCTCAAGCCCAGCTCAATCACCTAGCAGTGGTGAACCAATACAGACCACCTCGTTATGATGGGCAGGAGGACCCTACTAAATTGGAGGATTGGATAAAAAGTTTCAACAAGCTACTCGAAGCGACTCGTTGCCCAGATGAGCAGAAGATTACTGTAGCCTCGTACTTTTTAGGAGGTGATGCAGATGACTGGTGGCAGTTACAGAAGAGAGAGCTAGATGATGATGAGGAGTATACATGGGAAAACTTTACAGAAGCTCTAAGAGAAAGGTTTTACCCGATGAGTACCAAAGCAGCAATGTATGAAGAGTTTCTATCGTTACGACAAGGAGCACAATCTGTACAAGAATACTATGTCAGATTCAAGGAGTTAGTCAGATTTGCTCCTAAGTTAGTCTCCACCGATGCCGAGAAGGCACAGAAGTTCGAAATGGGATTAAACCTCTCCATTAGAGAAGTGGTGGCTGGAGTTCAGTATCCTACCCTCCAAGCGATCTACGATCGAGCTGTCGCAGTTTCTCGTGTACAACAGATGAAGAGAAAAGCCGGGGAGTCTAGCCGCGGGTTCCAAGGACAGGACAAGAGGATTCGGGACAACCGAGGAAGTAGCAGCAACAACAACCACCTCAGCAACAATAAAGGCAATATTCGAGGTGGGCAGAATCGACCCGTCCAGGGAAACAAAGGAGGGGGCAACAATGGTACTAGAAACCATGAAGGGTACATACCACAATGCCCAAAATGCAACAAGCCCCACTTGGCTAGGGGATGCCCCAAGCTGGGTACATGTTATAGATGTGGCCGAGAAGGTCATATGAGGAAGGAGTGTAAGACCCGCATTGAAAATATTACAAAAAGAGATGACCTTATCAATATCCCCACTCAGCCAAATAATCAGGATGTGCGAAATGGAAATAATCAAGGACAGAGGCCTCAGCAAAATAGAAACCAACAAGGGAACCATGGAGCACCTATAGGGCGGCTCAATGTTATTAATCAGGCAGATCTTTCAACTCAAGGGGATGTGATAACAGGTACATTTACGGCTTTAAGTGTGCCTGTTAAGGTTTTATTCGATTCTGGAGCAAGTTGTTTGTTTATCTCTTCTAGAATCTTGCCTGAATTAGAGATGCCAAAACCTAAAATGATTAACTTAGGAATTCAGTTGCCTTCGGGAAAAATTGTATCGTGCACCAAACGATACGATGGGATTCCTATAGTCATTAAGAACCTTGAGTTCTATGCAAACTTAGTAGAATTTGACCTTAAAGATTTTGATATTATATTGGGAATGGATTGGCTTACCCAATATAAAGCTGTAATTGAGTGTCAGAAACACAAAATTACACTGTCTAAGACGAGAGGCAAAAAGGTCAACTACTATGTCCAACTCCCCAAACGTAAGACTAAGGTAGTAAATGCCTTAAAATTTTATAGTCTTATGCAGAAAGGATATATGCTTTATGCATGCTATATCCATAACCTCAAGTTAAAGGAGAATAAAATTGATGACATTCCAGTAGTGAGGGAGTATCCAGATGTATTCCCAGAAGAAATTCCTGGAATGCCTCCAGAACGTGAAGTCGAGTTTACAATCGATCTACTTCCCGGAACAGAACCTGTATCAAAAGCTCCTTATCGCATGGCAACCCTAGAAATGAATGAACTCAAGGAGCAACTTGAGGAATTATTACAAAAGGGGTATATACGACCTAGCACGTCGCCGTGGGGAGCACCAGTCTTATTCGTCAAGAAGAAAGATGGAGGGTTACGTCTTTGTATCTATTATAGAGGTTTAAATCAGGTAACGGTTAAAAACAAATACCCGTTACCTAGGATTGATGACCTTTTCGATCAACTTAAAGGTGCAACGGTATTCTCCAAGATAGATTTGCGATCCGGTTATCATCAACTGCGAATCGCTGAAAAGGATATTCCGAAAACTGCTTTCAGGACACATTATGGACATTACGAATTTACAGTGATGTCCTTTGGGCTAACAAATGCCCCAGCAGTATTCATGAATCTCATGAATGATGTGTTTCGAGAATTGTTAGATCAATGTGTAGTCATTTTCATCGACGACATCTTGATCTATTCAAAGAGCAATGAAGAACATGAGCAACACTTGCATCAGGTGCTAGAGACATTAAGGAAACACCAACTCTATGCCAAGTTGTCCAAGTGTGACTTTTGGCTAGAAAAAGTAGGATTTTTAGGCCACGTTGTATCAGCTGATGGAGTTTCTGTTGACCCAGCAAAAATATCAGCAATCACCGAGTGGCCTACGCCTACTAATCAAACAGAAGTGAGAAGTTTTCTTGGACTGGCTGGATATTACAGGAGGTTCGTCAAGGACTTTTCCAAAGTTGCACGACCTCTGACTCAACTTTTGAAGAAAGGCTTGAAGTATGAATGGACAGAAAAGTGTGAATCATCATTTCAAGAGTTAAAGAAACGCCTCACAACAGCACCAATTTTAACATTGCCAATAGAGAATGGAGATTTTGAAGTGTATAGTGACGCTTCAAAAGAGGGGCTAGGGTGTGTTTTAATGCAACAACAACAAGTCATTGCATATGCATCACGACAATTGAAGCCTCATGAGGAGAATTATCCGACGCACGACCTAGAATTAGCAGCGGTAGTGTTCGCATTAAAGATTTGGCGACACTACTTGTACGGACGAACTTGTCGGATATTCACCGACCACAAGAGTCTTAAGTACATATTTACTCAGAAGGAGTTAAACATGAGGCAACGCAGATGGTTAGAGTTGATCAAGGATTATGATTTGGACATCGCCTACCATGAAGGGAAAGCTAATGTGGTCGCAGATGCATTGAGCCGCAAGACTCGACACGTGGCAAATACTCTTATCTTACCTTCGAAACTGTATATGGACTTGGTCAAGGTAGATACGGAGCTAGTCCATTATGGAACTGTGGAAAATGTCATTAATGCTATGACCATTGAATCTACGGTATTTGATGAAATACGCAGTGCTCAACCAGGCGATATAAAGCTTGAAAGGATCAAGAAGAAGGTTGCTAAAGGAAAAGCAATTGGTTTTGCAATCCATGAGGATGGAAGCATTCGCTTCAAAGGAAGATGGTGCGTACCGCATAAATGCGTAGAGCTAAAACGAAGATTAATGGAAGAAGGCCACAACACCCCATATTCAGTACATCCAGGGGGTGATAAGCTTTATAAGGATTTAAAGAAGGTTTATTGGTGGCCAAGGATGAAGAATGAGGTTGTTGAGTTTGTGGCTAGATGTTTAACCTGTCAAAAGGTTAAAGCAGTACGTCAGAAGCCCTTAGGACTCATGAAACCATTGGAAATCCCGAGTTGGAAATGGGATAGTATATCAATGGATTTTGTTTCAGGACTACCACGATCACCAAAAGGAATGAATAAAATTTGGGTAATTGTTGATAGATTGACAAAGATTGCGATCTTCATACCAATGAAGGATACATGGTCTATGGATCAATTAGCAAGAGCATATATCAATAACGTGGTTCGACGACATGGAGTACCACATGATATAATCTCTGATAGAGACAGCAGATTTGTCTCTCATTTTTGGACCAAGCTGCAAGAAGCTCTTGGTACCCAAATTAAAATGAGCACCGCTTTTCACCCGATGACGGATGGACAAACAGAAAGGACAATCCAAACACTGGAGGACATGCTGAGAGCATGCGTTCTTGAATTTAAAGGAAGTTGGGAAAGGCATCTACCTTTGATAGAGTTCTCTTACAATAACAGCTATCATGCTAGTATAGGTATGGCACCGTTTGAGGCACTCTATGGACGCAAGTGCCGAAGCCCATTATGTTGGGAAAAATGTGATAATTCTATTGTGGTTGGGCCGCAACTCATTGAAGACATGACCCAAAAGATCAAGATGATCCAAGGGAAAATGAAGGCAGCACAAGATCGACAGAAAAGTTATGCCGATGTTAGGCGACAAGACCTAGAATTTCAAGTTGGAGATAAGGTTATGCTGAAAATATCACCTATGAAAGGAGTGATGCGTTTTGGAAAGCGAGGAAAGTTAAGTCCTCGATATATTGGACCGTATGACATTCTGGAACGAGTCGGAACCCTGGCATACAGACTAGCCCTACCGCCACAACTATCTCGAGTGCACAATGTGTTCCATGTTTCACAGTTAAAGAAATATGTGCGTGACCCAACCCATGTACTTCAACAGGAAGTAATTGAACTCAAAGAAGATCTAACTTATGAAGAGTATCCAATCCAAATACTCGATATCAAAGAAAGAACGACAAGGAACAAGACCACCCGGATTGTTAAAGTACTTTGGTCCAATCATGGTACGGAAGAAGCAACATGGGAACTAGAGGATGATATGAAGCAACGCTACCCCAATCTCTTTTTAAACGACCAAATAACAGTTATGGGGACAAAACTGTAGGCTTAAGGGGAGGAGGATGTAACCACCCGACACAATCTTGATAGGGTATGTTCAAAATCTCCTATTTTTTTTTCTTTTCCATTAACTTTTATCTTATATTCCGCATATTAGATTGCCATAGTATTTTTCATTAAAACTTCGAGGACGAAGTTGATTCTTAAGGAGGGTGGATTGTAATACCATAGAAATTACCCGAAATAATTGTAATTCACTAAAGAGACTTTTATTAAATATTTAATCACTTGCTTAAAGAATTAGTACATTGTTTTTTTTCTACAAAACAACACTTGAAAAACTATATATGTAAATTTGTCTTTTCCAAAAGAAATATGGATTTCAATATCAAGGGTAATAGAATTATATAGTTTTTAAATCTATTGTTTAAATTATATATATAAGTTTTTATATATATACACATTGGTCTTGAAAATTTTTATGAGGATAGTATGTGAATATTTTAAGTACTTTGGTATTCATTATGGAATAAATTTTTATAAAAATAAAAGTATGAGTTTTTATGTGAATCTATGAGAATTAACTTTTATATATAAGAAAATATATTCATAGATTATAATTTTTATTTGATGATGACATGAAGACTTTGTGGTTTGAGTATTGTTATGAATAAAATAAAACCATGCAAGTATATTATTATTATCTTTTTGAAAGCACATTAATATAAATACAATACTTGAAATAAATAAATAAATATTATATTATCATATCCAACTCATTGAGTATAAATGCATGCCACTAAATAATGGCAAGAATAATGATTTTTCTAGACAAGCTAATACTTCAATCATTTTCATGATACACTACTTACACAAATATAAGGTTAAAAAGCAATTGCAAGAAATTTTCTTCCTAAACAAATAGATGAAAAATCAACATGATTAACAAGTGTCTTGGATGAATGGCTAGCAAAGAAAGGTGATCAATTATCTCTTGAACCCACCAAGATTAATAGCCTCCATAATAGGCAAACCATTATGTTAATAGACAACATGATGGACAAAATTAATAGCCTCCCAAATTAATAGCCTATTTGTTAGGCTATAAGGACCAAATGAGTGGATACAAATACTCTAACCATTATTGCTCAAGACACACTTAATTGGATGATTGGTGAGGTTGTAATCACTCTCACAATGTGTCATGTTCAATTGTTCAAATCTTAGCCTATAAATAGAGGGAGTTTCTAGCCTTCAAACACACCAATCTCATCCATCTCATTAGCCAAATTCACTACCCATTTTATTCTTCAAAGTTCTCCCACATAGTGAGCATATCTTAAGGATTGTGGAGTCTTGTAGGCTTGGCAACCTTCATCATTCTAAGAGTTCTAATTCTTCTCAACACTTGGTTAGTAAGATATCATCCTTGAAACTTGTATCTTAGAGATCTAAATCTTTTATTTTTATACTATAAATTGATTTCCCTCTATTTGTCGAATTTCAGCGAAACCCGTAATTTGTGGTGCGAATCTTGTGTTATAACGGCCATTATCTTTGAATCTCCTTGGTCTTATACATCTATTCTGTAAGTTAACACTCTCTCTTTAAGTTTGGAGATCCTCATCCATATTTTAAGAGTACAAAATTAGAATTCCCTCATTATACCAAAATCTGTCCGTTTTTCATTTACGTAATGATCCATCTTTTTAAAATATTTTGGTTCATTATACCTCAAAGGTTCCTTCATAAAACTTGTTCCTTATTGAGTTGAGTATATTTCTGGAAACTTTTATAATTTTTAGAACTCATATGAAAAATTTATGGGATCCGCTTTATCGAAAGGTCGAAATCTCGTTTTGTTGAAAATTATAGAGTCACCATTGAATTTCTGACAGAATACATGTTCTGAAAAGAACTCAATTTTTGAACTGTTTCCATACCTTATTTTGAAAAGTGTAAAACATGAAACTTGTTCAACTATGTGTTGAGTATCTACAGTTTAAATTTCAAAGCAATCGCCTTTCATATGAATTTTTAAACTGACTTGGCGTAAACTGCGACATTGGACTTGATTTTTGGTCCAAATGAGAAATTGTTGGATTTTGAGATCCATGAAATGATATTTTCATATCTATGAGATATTGATATGGGAGTTAAATGTTGAAATGATATTTGGCATTATTGAATGCCCTTGTTATGAGGTTACTCCCGTGAAATTGTTGAAAACTCTTTTAAAGAGGATATTATGTGGAAAAATTGTGAAAAACTCTTTTAAATCCATTGTGCACTATTAACTTGAGTAAGATGCCATACTTGATAGAGGGCTAATGCACTAGGGATGTGTCTTGCGGGACCTCCCCCTCTAAATATGCCAAGACGACATTGTTCATAAATTGTGCCAAAACGGCGTTGTTGCATGTATGAGTCTATACTCTTGGGTGTATCCGTGATGGGTTACCCAAGGCTCCGGAGTGTGTCTGTATATGAGTCCGCTGCATGCTGATCATGACTTATGATCGATATGATATGATATGATATATGGAAAATGGTGTCCTCTTGTGCATAGTTGCTACAATGGTAAGAATGAAAGTTATTTATTTTGTTAAAGGTAATGTGTGTGATCCTTTTTAAAAGAAAAAGTGAAAATTATTTTTTAAATGAGTGTCAACCATTATTTTAAAATCCACTTCTTAAAGTGGAGCGGGTTGACTTACTCAGTACCATTGTACTGATAAAAAGTTGTTGTGTTATTTTTTACAGATATTGGAGCTGACATGTGAACTGCATCTCATGACATGAGCATTTGGGGGTGGGATTACCTTTCATCAAAAAGATTGTTGCTTTAAGGAACCACGTACTTTTAATTATTAATGTCTTATATATTGCCTTTAGTTTATGCTTCCGCGTGAGAAAGAACAATGGCTTTGGTATTAAGTACTTTAAATTTTCTTATGACTATATTTTATAAAATTGGCAATAATTTTTAAAGTCCATATTACAAAAATTTATATGTGAAGATATTTAGCCGTAGCACTTGTCAATTAAGTTAGCCAAAAGGCGAGCCTGACTGACAAGTGTGGCGGTAACATTCTGAAACCTTATGAGGATGAATTTCGGGGTGTTACATATATAAAATGTAAAAGTAAAATTATGTGATGGATGAAAATGTCATTATAAAATGTTTTTGTAAACATAACAAAAGTAGTTTTTTTTTTGTATAATTGAGTATATATTAATAATAGATTTTACCAATAGATTATAGTAGCAAATTTATTAAAAGATGTTTAGTAGATAATATATTTAATAGGTAAAATTCTACAATCTATTATCCATTCTCCAATATGCTACAAAACTAGCATATTGGTCCAAATATGCTATTTACTAAACAAGCATATAGGTTAGTCAAACATCGCAAGAACTGGATAACAACAAATAGTAAGCCTCTTGCAGGCTAAGACGATAGAATTTGAATAAAACTCTTTCATTGGATTGCGCCTTCAACAAAGTTAAGAACAATGGACATGAAACCGGTTCATTGCCCACTGTCGATTACAAGAACTAAAATTATCTAACAACTACGATCTACGAACTACCAACTGTGGTAATGCTAAAACTAGGATAAAGTAAAGAGCAGATTCTGCTTGGTGTTGATTGTCTCATCTCTGCTGGGTTACTTAGTATTTATAGGCCATCCAGACACCGCCCTTCGCGAACTTCCTTGGTAATGCTCCCGATAACCGCTTTGACGCTGTTGACGACTACGAGTGTCTTCCAGTCCGTAGGGATCAAGTGGTTTTAACCTTTGTTCTGCTCCTCTTGTATGTAGGTCTAGTCGTCTTCCCTGGCCTGGTCGGACAGGCATATAGGTCTAGTTGGTAGGCTATCTTCCCGAGTCAGTAGGTTTGGTGAACTATCCCCTCTGGCCTGGCCAAATGGACAGGTAGGTCTATTTTGATAGACTATCCTCCGTGGTCGGACCAATAAGTCTAGTTGGTAAACAATCTCCTTTGGCCTGGCCGGACGGCCAGGTAGGTCTACTTGATAGACTATCCTTCCTGGCCGGGCCAACATGTCTTGTTGGTAGACTATCCCCTCGGGCCTGGCCTGACGAGCAGATATATCAATTTGATAGACTATCCCTTCTAGCATGGCCAATAGGTCTAGTTGGTTTACTGTCCCCTCGGGGCTGGCTTGACGGGAAGATAGGTCTATTTGATGGACTATGCCTTCTAGCCTGGCCAATAGGTCTAGTTGGTCGACTGTCCCCTCAGGCCTGGCCTGATGGGCAGGTAGGTTTATTTGATAGACATCCCTTCTAGCATGGCCAATAGGTCTAGTTGGTCGACTGTCCCGTCAGGGCTGGACTGACGGGCATGTAGGTCTATATTTGATAGACTATCCCTTCTGGCCTGGCCCATAGGTCTAGTTGGTCGACTGTCCCCTCGGGGCTGGCCTGACCGGCAGATAGGTCTATTTGATAGACTATCCCTTATAGCCTGGCCAATAGGTCTAGTTGGTCGACTGTCCCATCGGGCCTGGCCTGACGGGCAGGTAGTTTTATTTGATAGACTATCCCTTCTAGCCTGGCCAATAGGTCTAGTTGGTCTGACTGTCCCCTCGGGCCTGGCCTGACGGGCAGATTGGTAGACTATCCTCCTTGGCCTGGCCAATAGGTCTAGTTGATGGACTATCCCATTCTGGTCTGGCCTGACGGGCAGATTGGTAGACTATCCTTCTTGACCATGCCAACATGTCTAGTTGATGGACTATCCCGTCTGTCCTAGCCTGGTGGGCAGGTAGGTTAATTGATATTTTTATTTTATATTTTATTGGCCCCGCATTCAAATATTCAAAAAGTGAAAACGAAACTTTTTGAATGTTTTGAATGATAACTCGGGCCATTAGCATTGTTCATATTTCCTTAGGCTTCTTTTTTATTGTTCTAGCCATACGATTTAAATCCCCATCCAAAAACTTGAACTGAACTCTTATGTTGCCATTGGTTGGCATCCCTTGGGAGGTGAAAATTCTCTCTTTTTTTTTTTAAGTGCACATTGGCTTGGTTGTCTTTTATCTTTTAATATTTATATTTTTTGGTCCATCGACTGGGACTTGGGTAAGATTCTTTTGTTTACATGCCATGGTTGGCATTTGAATTCTTCTTTAAAATAAAAAAATAATAATAATAAAATAAAAAATCTTTTCCATTCGATGGTATAATATTCTTTTTATCTTAATGTCCCCATTGATTGGGCGTTTCTCCAAAAAAATTATTATTTTTTTTTCTATGATAAATCGATTGATTGTTGGCACTTGGCTATAACTATGCTTGTATATGTATGCCAAGAATTGGAGGATGACATAGCAAGACCCATCCATCGTTTGTGTGTATGTCGTACGGTATGTTTTTATTATTATTTATTTTTACTTTATCAAGACCCATCGATTGGGTCATTGTAGGCATTTTCTTGTTTTTAGACAAAATTTGGCTATAACATCAGCTTATTCCTTATGGCCTCAAAGATGCCAATATACCATAAACATATATTGCTCAATCTGGTTGATGAGACAATAACACTAACTCTGTATTGTCGTCATCTTGTTCTTTAAACAAAGTTTCCAAACGTATGGACTTTGATGCAAGAGCCGACAAGTCTGGAATCTCATAGGTAATTAACTGATTCTTGTATTTAGATGCCATATTCCTGACCACCATCCTGGTCAGTTCGGAGTCATCCAGGACAATTGAGCATCGTGAATTCAATCATCGTACACGTTCTATGAACATTGTGACTGGCTTCTTCGGCAACTGTTTGGTGTCCACTATATCAATAACTGACACCGATGGGACTGGGTTAAAGAAACCGGTATGGAACGCAGTCTCCATGTCATTCCACGTTCTAAAATGGCCAGGGGGTAAGTTAGCAAACTACGAAAATACAGTTTTAGTTAGGGATGGGGAGAATAATTGCATTTTACAATAGGGATTTATTGCATTTCCCCCCCTAGTTGTGCCGTAAACCACCCTACATGCTCGATGGTGGATGCATCATCCTCATCTGAGAAGGTGGGAAAATCGGGCACTCGAAAAGCCCCAGGCAGAGGATGATCGCGAGTGATGGCCTCAGGATATGGCTTTTGGTAAGCCATCCGACCAGTTGGCCTCACATTCAAGCCAAACTGAGTCTGTAGCATGTCTGCCTAGACATCTGGATCGACCATAGGGCCCTGCTGAGGGCCTGGTCGATTGGGGTTAGGATTGACAACATCAAGTGGCGGTCTTTAGTATTGCACATCATGGGGATATACATGCATAACTGGTGGTGCAAACTGGATAGTAGGAATTGTGGGGCTAACTGTCGGTGGTCTCCACGACTCCTTATTCATCATTAAATCAAGCATGGGTCTGACTAGGGATGTGTCCACTGGCTGATTCATATCTGCGGTGGCAAAATCTGCTTGCCCCTCAAGTGGGAAGTTTTCAGGAAAGTTCTCTTTAGCAGTTTGCACCCCCAATGGAATGTTGTTTGGGTCACCCCTCGCATTCCGTGATTCAGCCCTTTCAAAACACTGCAGTTTGGCATCCTCAACAGGAGGCGGGTCTGAACCATGTAAGGGAGTCATCATTGTTCTATATCCTATTGGGACATTGGTCACCCCGTGTGAGTGATAGCTCACCCCGAATGGGTATTGGGTTGATGTCAACGGGTGATACTGGAGTTCAAGCATAAGGCGCAGACCGATCTATACTCGTACTTGGTAGATATCCTTAAGTTCCTTTCGGATGTGGGACACCAATTTTACAGTTTTGGAAATTGCCCATACTAGCCGCATACGGCCAGGGGCGTAAAAACCCTGAGTTAGGGATGCATGTGCGGAAAGTTCATTCCTCATAGCCATGAAGTGGCTGTCTAGGTGGTTGTCCAGCATTTCCCCAAGTTGGGTTATTAAATTTGCAAGTATTAAGTCAATTGGTGGATTTACACCAGCATTCTGCCCTGTTGTGGGCGGCACAGGTGGTGGCGGAATTCCACCAGTACTAGTGCTAGTGGATGTTCTTGGCATGGATATATTTATCCGGGAAATAATTCTTGATCTTAACACCAAGTTATCCAAGCTTTCCAAATCTGATAATTGATCTATGGTAAACGATTCAATCGTCTCCCATTATGGTCACCAATTTATTATTGCAAGAATTGGATAACAGCAAATAGTAAGCCTCTTGCAGGTTAAGACGATAGAATTTGAATAAAACTCTTTCGTTGGATTGCGCCTTCAACAAAGTTAAGAACAATGAACAGGAAACCGGTTCCTTGCCCACTGTCAATTACAAGAACTAAAATTATCTAACAACTACGATCTACGAACTACCAACTATGCTAATGCTAAAACTAGGATAAAGTAAAGAGCAAATTCTGCTTGGTGTTGATTGTTTCATCTCTACTGGTTTGCTTAGTATTTATAGGTCATCCAGTAACCGCCCTTCGCGAACTGCCTTGGTAGTGCTCCTGGTAACCGCTTTCACGTTGTTGACAACTACGAGTGTCTTCCAGTCCATTTAGATCAAGTGGTTTTAACCATTGGTCTGCTCCTCTTGTATGTAGGTCTAGTCTTCTTCACTGGCCTGGCCGGACGGGCATATAGGTCTAGTTGGTAGGCTATCTTCCCGGGTCAGTAGATTTGGTAAACTATCCCATCTGGCCTGGCCAAACGGACAGGTAGGTCTATTTTGATAGAGTATCCTCCCTGGCCGGACTAATAGATCCAGTTGGTAAACAGTCCCCTTTGGCCTGGCCGGACGGACAGGTAGGTTTATTTGATAGACTATCCTTCCTGGTCGGGCCAACACGTCTAGTTGGTAGATTATCCCCTGGGGCCTGGTCTGACGGGCAGATAGGTCTATTTGATAGGCTATCCATTCCTGCATGGCCAATAGGTCTAGTTGGTCGACTGTCCCCTCGGGGCTGGCCTGACGGGCATATAGGTCTATTTGATAGACTATTCCTTCTGGCCTGGCCAATAGGTCTAGTTGGTCGTCTGTCCCCTCGGGCCTGGCCTGACGAGCATGTAGGTCTATTTGGTAGACTATCCCTTCTAGCATGGCCAATAGGTCTAGTTGGTCAACTGTCCCCTCGGGGCTGGCCTGACGGGCGGGTAGGTCTATTTGATAGACTATCCATTCTAGCCTGGCCAATAGGTCTAGTTGGTCTGACTGTCCCCTCGGGCTTGGTCTGACGGGCAGATTGGTAGATGATGGCTTGGCCAATAGGTATAGTTGATGGACTATCCCCTCTGGCCTAGCCTGACTGGCAGGTAGGTTAATTGATATTTTTATTTCGTATTTTGTTTTTTAATTTTTTTTTTTTTTTGGTGTTAACAATATTCTATGTTATATGCTCCCTAATATACTGGCCATCAAACAACCTCATCGTGTGCACACATACATACCATATCATCACAAGGTATTACCCAACATAAAAGTTCACTAAAAAAATGTGTCGATTTCAGGTTTCGGATCGGGTTAAGTAAGGGCTATGATACAAAATCTATAAACCTGAACATGACCTGAAACCTGAAATACCAAATCCGAACACGACCTGAAAATTTTCAGGTCGGGTTTTGGATCAACCTAATTTTGGAGAAATTCAAAATGACTAAACCCAAACTTGAAATTTTTCATATCGGTCGGGTTCATGTTTTTCAGGTCGTACACAAAATTAACACCCCATAAACACCCCTACCCAACATAAATCCGATACAAATTAATGATTAATACTATAGGGAGCCGGATCAAAGGCCCGACCACCTTGGACCAATCCAGTCCAGTACCATTCCATAATTTAAATCCACGGACGAAGACAATGGTGCCGAACTAGATTGGGCCAGGTGCAATTTAAATTCCACATCAGTTAACACATTTTTTTTTAATAAAGAAGTTGACGATTTAATTTATGGTAAATTTTTTTAATGAACAATCTATACAGAATAGGAAAAATGTAGTACGAACCCATACCAGACAAATTATAAAAGAACAAAGGGGAGGAATACGGTCCCGGGTGGGGATCGAACCCCCAATCTATAGCCTATAGGTTGGGACTTGGGGGACTTGACCACTTGGCAAATGTCCTCAACCCCAATTTGTGGTATACTAAATAAATTATTTGATTATTGTGTTTTCAAAACGCAAATAATCAGATTAACGGCCGAAAAGGGTTGCTGCCAACTTCATTATTTGCATTTTGAAAATGTAATAATCAGATAATCTATTTCAATTGTTTATCCAAACACCCACTAAAATATCAAGAAAAATTATACACAATCTATTAATTATAAATAGTATCCAAATTTATACTCTATGCCTTTTATTTAATATATTATAAATTTTATATACAAATTCCTACAATATATCACTACAAGAAATTTGCTGATTCCCTATTGAGTAAAGACGGGTCGTTATTACAGACCGCATTTCCGACCAAAATGGTGGTCGTTAAAAATATATCCATTATTGCGTAGAGGCTTTTTGGCAACCAAAACACCCACCGCAATAAAGGTGATCGGTATTATCGAGCGCATTACTGACCGAAATTGCGGTAGTATGTTTTTTTTCAATTTCTTTTTTAATTTTTTATTACTTTTTTTTACAAAAATAAAATCTAGCGACCAAACATTGCGGTCGCTAATTTTTTTCCCACTATTTTATTAATATTTCTTTGTTTATTCTTATAATTTATTTATTTATTTATTTGAGCTATTCAATTATTTATTTATTTATTAATTTAATTACTGAATTTTATAACTTATTTAATTAATTTTATTTTTAATTTTTGAATTTATAGTATTTTTTATTAAAAATAAATTTATGTTATTATTTATATTTATTTTAATTTTTGAATAATTTTATTGTTTTATTTAATTACATTAGTTTCAGTTTTTTATTTAATTATTTAATTTTATTTAATTAATAGATTCTTTATATTTAATCAATATAATTTTATTTTTTATTTTATATTTCAATTTAGTTTCTAATTTACACATTTATATGTATAATATATATAGGCTATATATAAAATATTCCATATGATTACATGAAATGTTGGGTACCCGGATAGCACGCGCGCGAGGATGTTCTTTGCACACCAGGGTTCCAGTTCTCTTTGGACACATGGCAGAATATTATTGGTGGTGTAGAGAGCTAGCTAAGCTCGTTAGTGTTGAGGTTGGATGATGCTGAGGTGGTGGATTCGAGTAAAAATGGCAAAAAAACTCATATCCAATGGTGAAAACTGAATTAATTTATATAATTTTATGTAATATAAATATTTTATATTTTTATGTGATATAATAATTATAAAATACAACCGGGAATGGGTCTTGACCCAAGTGATCATGTTTCATGCCTTCCAACAATAGGTTGGGGTTTCGATTCACACCCGGCCCCTATCCATCTCCTTTATCCCCCTTATGTAATTTGTGTGGTTTGGGCCTCTCAGACACATTTGTCGACACATAGTTGTCAATGTTTATCAAAAAACAACTACTCCCTCCGTCCCATATTTATCTTCTTCGACACTGTAGATACGGAGTTTAAGAAAGTTGTATTTTATTATTTTCATGTGTACTTTTTGAGGGGTAAATTTGTCTCTTTTTATCTTGTAGTGCAATTGTTAGTAAAATTAAGGATTGGTTTTTGTGTAAATATATGGACATGTAGGGTTATTTTAGTAAAAAAAAATTCCATTTTTGGGATAGGAAGATAAATGTGAGACGTCCAAAAACGGAAAGTAAGAAGATAAATATGGGACGGAGGGAGTATAAAATACAATCCATTCCCATGAGGTCCTTATGCATTTCTTTATCACTTTGTAATTTATATTATTTGGGCTCCCACATTGTCAATGTTTACCAAAAAATAATAATTATAAATAGTGTTCAAATTTATTGGCTCGGTTCCCATGCAGGCACCTCTGCCACCTGCACTATGCAGCTCTGCTGTGAGAGTTTAATTTAATGATGTTTGTATTTTTGACATCACTAAAATAGTCGCACTCATAATTTTTTTTAAACATCACAAATAATTATCATCACAAAAATGATTTCAAACATCATAAAATAATATTCTTTACACACTACAAGAATTTTCTGTTTTAGCGACCGAAAAAATTGGTAAAATTCGGTTGCTAAAGAGGTTAGCGACCGACTTTGCGATCGAATTTGGTTAGCGACCAACGTTTTACCGACCGAAATTCGTTAGCTACCACAGTTTTAGCTACCAAATCCAGATTTTTTCTAGTAGTGACACTCCCTGCAGGCATATGCATTCTTATCTATTCCCCAAATTTATAATTATTTTTGGAACAGTGTCTTTGTATTTTTGGATACCACAATGGTGGAAATGAATTTTGGATGTTTAACCTAGTTTCATTAAATTGTTACTAAATTCGTAAGGTGTATGTACCGTACAGAGGGCTTTCACAAGCCATTAATCAAATTTGATCAAATGGTTAATATTAATTGTAAGGGTAATCTTGTATTTTGATAATTTTACCATTTTGTAAGGTTAAAAATAGTAAAGATGGTCAAATCTTTCTGGTGTCCAGATTTACTGCCATTTCTTTGTTTGGATTTTATAAAATTTGATAGGATATTTAGATTCCTTGTATCAAGTAGATGGAGTTTCATATAAAGAATGTTCAAATCCGAGTTCATATGAGAAAATTAGAGCCATTTCGAAGTTTGTTGCGTAGGCTTTGTTGTATTTGCTTTATCGCTGAAATTCATAAGTTACGTTGCTAAATTCCATAGTCACCGTCGCTGAATTCCATAGGCCCCGTCGCTGAATTCTATAGGCCCCTCGCTGAATTGTATAAGCTCTCTCGCTGAAAATCGCAATCAACTTCAGATAGCTCTAACTTTCTCATACGAACTTGGATTTCGATGTTCTTTATATGAAAATCTATTTACTCAATGCAATGAATCTAAATATTTAATTAGATTTCAGAAATTCCTAATAGAAAAAATAGCATATTCTCATAACAACGAGTATTAGATATTTTTAAGGCTTCAGTAACACATATAGAACATTTCAGCGACATACCATAAATACCACAGCGACAAAGACCATACAATTCAATGCCATTGCATATATAATTCAGTGACATAGCCTATGCATTTCAGTGACTAATTGTATTCATTTCAGCGACATAGTTATATGTAGTTCAGTGACGTCATTATATGAAAATTTGTTATTTTTCTATTTGGAATTTGTGAAATCTTATAGGATATTAAGATTCCATGCATTGAGTAGATAGATTTTCATATAAATATCGTCCAAGTCTGAGTTAATTTGAGAAAGTTACAACCATTCGAAGTTTATTACGTAGTCTTTGCTGTTTAAATTTTGTTGCTGAATTGTATAGGCCATGTCTCTGAATTCCATAGGCAATGTTGTTGAATCGCTTATGCTCCGTCACTGAGACGTAAACGCTCTGTTACCGAAAATCGCAATGAACTTCAAATGGCTCTAACTTTCGCAAATGAACTCGGATTTGGACGTTCTTTCTATGGAAATCTATTTACTCGATGCAAGGAATCTAAATATCCTATCAAATTTCTGAAATTCAAAACATACAAACATGGCATCCAAATATGATATGTAGATTTATTACCCAATTCATCTATATTAGTATTTCTTTTGACAACTATACCCTTAATCAATAATAGTAATCGGATGAAATTAAAGTGTCATCATCTTATTCTTTACCGTACTTCCAATTATATGGAAGTACCGTAACTGTTCCCAATTTTAAAGATACTAAAAATACCCGCCCGTGCGATGCACCGGTCAAGATATTTTCATCAATAAAATAAAAAAAAATCAACAGAAAATTATAATAAAACTTTTGTATAAATAAATAATATAGTCTAAACTCAGTGGCATAAAAATTATCATTAAAAGTGAAACCAAACATACATTCTATCGTAAATTAAGTGATACTTATGCATCTATTAATGAAAACACCACAATGAAAGTATGACTTAAAAAATTCAATCGGCACGATGCCCCTTTTCATTAAGATTTTTAATTTTAAAAAAAATTATAAATATTATAATGTATTTTCATAATAATATAAAAAAATGGTAAAACATTACTTCCCTATTGGTAATAATAAAAAATCTCATAACAAAGTGTTTCAATTAGTGAATTCATTAATGTGGCAATCAACGAAACCATCCAGGAAAGAAAATCTATTCAAACTATTAATATATATATATATATACCAAAATACAAGACTTAAATATTAAATATTAAAAATAATAACACAATACGGATGGTTCCTCTTTTGGGAACCCCGGTCCGGCGGGAATCGGAGGAGTTATAAGGGATGAAAAGGGGGAGGTGATATTTATTCTTTCAGATAATATTGGGATAACTGATTCTAATGAGGCGGAATTCATGGCAGTTAACAGAATGTGCAGGGCTCTAATTAGAGATCAAGGCTTCCCGTTACAAAGATTGGTCTTTGAGTGTGACTCGGTCAATGTGGTAAAATGGTTGCAAGACCCTAAGTCGACTCCATGGCGTATGCAACACTTGTTAAATCCAATTGTGGGGGTGTTAAGGTTTGCTGGGGCGGAAAGAATCCAACACATTTTAAGAGAGCGTAATGAAATGGCCGACTATTGGGCGAGACAAGGTGCGATGGGAGCAGGCAAGGTTGAAGAGTGGTTTTCAGATCTACAGGTTGCTGGATATAGAGCTGTCCGATAAACTGGTAGGTCGTGGTGGCTACTTTCATTGCAGAAGTCGACTCTGCAGAGTTTCGAGCTGAATGTTGATCCACTGCTGTTGTTTGTGTCACATCCTGGTATAGCTATTTCTAGTTTCCTTATATTCTGGCGGGTTGATTGGTTGATCGAGGTCTACATATCAGGAGAGTGTGGACATTATGGCTGATAAAGAAGAATAGAAGTAACTGTTGCTGCTGCTGTTTGCTGAGTTGGTTTTTATGGTTTAGAAGCGTTAGCTAACAGAGAAATTTGACACAGCTTTACTTACCACCGCCATTGTCTGTATATCTGTTTCATTGGAGATGATTTGGATAGGTCTGAGTTGGTAATTTGAACTATGTAGTGTGAGCTTATTTTGTTGTTGATTGCTTGATCATAGTAGCCCATATGTTTCTGGAGCTCAAGCAGTCATATGCTCCTACTGTAATCACACATTTTGCCATTGTGATTAATGAAAAAGCCTTTTCTTCCAAAAAAAAAAAAAAACACAAGTTAAAATCTATTATTTAGGGTTAGTTCATTTAAATTTGTTTGAAATTGAAATCTAAAATTTTCAATCTAATCTAAGAATCCCAAAGAATTACAGAATATTCGGTTAATTGGAACTTGACTAGTATAGAAAAGAAAATGAATATTGTATGGGATTATCCACTTTTATGAAAAGAACACGTGTTTTCATGGCACTTTTAATCAGTCTACCAAAGATAATCAATTGTCCAAGTTACAATGCAATGTAATCAACCTTAGATAAAATATTGAACATTTACCTACAATTTACCTCTTTAAGAGATTTTAAGTACTCACATCAATTTATTATGAGCATTTGACTACATGAAGAAAGAAGAAAAGAAAAGAAACGAAACTAATCATGAACTACCTTAATATTGAAACTCATTGTCCCAAAGCTTCAAGGGAATGAAAGGGTATTTTAAAATTAGTGGACCAAAAGCATGGACTGTTGTATCTCTCATTTTGCCTTTGGGGTAGCAAGATAACTATATGGGTTAGTGTAAATTTGGAAGTTGTAGTATTTAAACTTCTCAGCAGAATAGTATACTGTCAACTTTTCGGCATCAGGAATCAACTGTTTTATACAAATCGTTTCGGATACAACAATAAATTGATGGTAATATGGCAAGCATGTACTTAAATGACACTAAGAAGCCTGATAAACTAAGAATCATTGTAATTATTATGGTTTTTGGTGATTTTTGCATGACACAATGTCAACTTACCAATGAATAATATCGAAGAAGAAATATTGAATCAAATATTTCCGAGATGCGAGAACCCTAAGTAATTCTAACTTACATCTTGGAATATTAATTAATTTTTTTTTATAGTACTGTATTTATTCCTTGCACAGCCATTGGAGTAAGTTTGAAGTGCTTCTTTCAGCTAGGTGGAGAAACTAAAATTCAGAAGGAAAAATATATATATAGATTCAATACGTCATTAAGAAAAAACTACCAAATGGCAAAGTCATAATAGAAAATTTCATAACACCTATTTTATTTCCCTATGAAAGCTAAACTCGAAGCAATTCAGACTTAGTCATTAAACTATCTTATATTTAAGAGGCTATCTCTAGCTTCGTTAGAATGCTTTAAAATGGTCCTCCGTCCACCAACCCTTATGATATCAAAATGTCGAATTATCTGGAAAAAAGATCAAAATAAAACCAAATAATTAAATGCATCTTATTACAATATAGTTTGGTGACCACTCCAACACTACCTAACTCATGAACTATCAAAGGATGTCTGCATTCAAGGTCAATATAAATGAACAGGTGAACAATCACATAATCAACACTATAGTTTTGAAAGAAAACACTAAATATATCTCATCAGATTAAATAAAGTAATAGATATTCATATAAGAATGAGACCATATATCTTACATAAAACTCTTCAGAGCAAACAATTGGTCATAATATACGTCTAAATAAAGTAATAATAATAATGCCATGAAATATCTATTTAATTGAATATTTTAATATCTTTAATTAGATCAATTTAAAATTATATATATTTTAATTTAAAGTTATAGTATAAAATCAGTATTTTAGTATTTTATAATTTATTTAGAATTCAACATCACTTATAATAAAAAATTAAATATATTTATATTAATTATTACATCTCTCAAGACAATGGTATTAGTATTTCCATTAATTATTGAAATAAATAATAAAAAAAGAATCTATTTTTTGAAATTAGTGTAAATTAAAATATTTTGAATGAAATTTTCATCTTGAAAAATATATTTTTATTTTTTTTACACTTTTCAATTCAAGATTTTCATGAGTGTTTAATTATGATATACACCCTTTATTTAATGTAATTATTTTATAATTTCTTTACATTTATTTATATAGGAAAGAGATATAAAAAATAGGATATGAATGATTAATTAATATGGAGGATTTATGTTAGAATTAGTCAAAGAAACAATTAATATAATAATAAATTGATGAAAGAGTAGTTCTCGGGGAAAAGTTTTGGAAAATACTCAATTTTAGTATATTATTATATATAGATATAAATTATTCAAGTCAATTCCTTTTAAAAACTCCATTACTTGATATGAGATCAGTTGGCTTATCAATATTTTTAACTTTGATGTGTGTTGTTTATTTATTTTTCTATAGACTTTGACGAGCACATATAAACAGGACATTTATGGAGACTTCGACGAGCACATCGTGCGGACACAAGAGTTGATGACGAGCACATCGTACGGACACAAGAGTTGATGGCGTTCCACGTCTGGCATTTCATTGACGACCCACATGGGACCGCTTTTAGTTTTGATGTACTAGATTTTAGGCCTCCCATACGGTATGAGGTTGTACTCGTATAGGTGGTATTATGATTGTACAATTCGGTTTCCGTGCAGCTATTCAATTTGTCAGCATGTGCACCATGATGCTAGTGCTCTATAAGTGATGGCTGCTGCACTACCCAAATCCCCAAAAAAAATGGAACCGAAGTAACAAACCCCAATCCCTAAAATCATGGACTCCAACAACCGCCCCTCCATAAATTGTTGAACAAATTTAAATTTAAAAAAAAATTATTTACATGGGCAAAAAATAATCTACATGGACAAAAGTCATCAATGACAAAAAAAAAACTATCTACTTATTCATCGTTTTCAACGTATATTGATATTTTTTGGTGAGAACGTATTGATATTTCAGAAAATTGCAGAAAATCATTATCTTTCTCATTGTGACGATGCCGGACAGCGAACCCTCCTTTCAACACAGACTTTTAACACAAACAATAATGCATGCCCCCACGTAAGTTGTAGACATCACTATCGAGTAACTACATATCACTTTTGTTAGCGGGTACATCATTTTTTTTATATAGCATCAAATGATATATCATGTGTAGCGATGTTTGTGGGTTTAAACCATACAGCTGGAAGTATTGTGTATTTGGGATTGCATTGTTGATCGAATAGATACAGACGAGCTTCACCTGGTTGATCGCATCATCCTGATTATGTAGTGATGCGTATTATGCTTAAACTGATGTGTTAATATACAGAAGTGATGTTTGCGACTATGGATTTGTCTGTAGTGGTAGTAGTAATTTTGCCTCTTCTATTTTGGAATTATTAGATTGATCTGAAAATAAAACATTATTTTGGAAAAAACACTCTAAATTAAATCCTACCGTTATATTTTAGATTTGAAAACTTTTAACAGGTGAAATGTGAATTTTAAAATAACAAGATATCATCTCTTGTGTTGTATTAAAAATTAGGCAAATAAGTTAGAATTCCGGCTGACCAAAATATTGTTCGAACTGAATTGCACTAATGCCTTATTATTTCTAAAAAATTAGCCCCCTTCAAAATTGAGAGGTAAGGTAAATACCAACCAAAAATTCAAGAAATTGTATTCAAGTTCATAAGATAATGCACTGTGGTAATCAACATTAACATGAAATCTCATTATGTGAAGAAACTCAAATGATTACAATTGCAGTGTACAATTCATTCAATGAGAATACTCACTAAACAATCAAAATGCTACAAAAAGGGATACAGTCATAAAATCAAGAGAATAGCATTCTGTTTTCTTTGTCAAAATCAAGAAATATGATAAGAAATATAAACATGGCAAAAAGGATAGCAAAGCACTTGCACAAGTGACAACATCCATAAACAACACTAGACGAAACAAAGCTAAACCAAAATACACATTGTCAATGGCATACACCACTATGGTCGTGGAGCAACCCTCTTTCTCGCAGATTGCTTGATACGAATGCGGCGAGGACCAACAAGCGGCTATATAGCATCCCCGGCTGTGGGAACCACTCGAACTAAAATCTTCAAATCAGGCAGGCTTAAATCTTCATTTTTATTTCCACATAATCATCAAATATTCAGCACACATCATAAATATGAATGCACACATCACTTCTCTTCGTGCATACATCACTTTTTTGTAATAGGGAAACCTAGAAATAACTTTCCAAAACTATTTTATTACTAGTAGTCCTGCACAAAATAAATATTTTTTTATAAACAATATACAATTGCCATCTTAAATACTGTGTGGAGGACACAATCAAGACAAATTAGACAGCTAACATATTTTAGCTTCGACAACAAATAACAATAATGGAAGCAGAAAAGTTTAGTTTAAAGATAAACAAAAATTAATACAAACAAAGTGAAAAAGAAAAATCAAATAAATTTCTACATAATTATCAAATATACAAATACACATCATATCTATGAATTCAAATATCACTTCTCTATATGTAGACATCACATATATGATATACCTTGTTCCACATACACTAGTCCAAATGTGCAATGCACCAAAACATTTTTCTCTTTCTTGTATATATTTTTAACAAATACTCAAAACTTCAACGTGATCACTATCTAATTTCAAGGAAAAGATGAGGACGAAGGTATTGCTGCTCATCCATTTATTTCCTCTATGTTTGGTCTTTTTTGACAGATATGAATCTCTGTTGTTACCCTGCACATATTTTAAGCATCTTTTATATATTTTTTTCTCCGAGAATTTAGGGTTATGCATTTTACACTCTTCATTACTTGTATATTGGATAATTAATTATTGTTTGATTTATTTTCCATTAAAATTTGAACTATTATATACAAAAACCTATGTGATTCGTGCATAGAAATTGAATGGCAGTGAGCAATTGTAGCAAAGTGCGATGAAGTCAATGAATTTCATTTACCTATTATATGTTCTGATGCAGATTAAATATCTCAGATTAATAGTATTTTATTGCTCTCAATCAAAAAGGTAAAGTACTTTCGCTAACTCGAGAGATCGTTTGCACATACAAATCAAAGCCTAAAGATCCCTCCTTTCCTTATCTTTGAGCAAATTCGGCATGAACCACCAAACCATAATCACATAATGCGGAAGTCAGAAAAAAAGAAAGCACACAAAAGATGCAACCATGATCATAAATTTCAATACAACAAACCATGGTTACAAATCAAGATACATAAAACTGATACAGGGGGTTGTCCACAGAGTTACACCTCACACGAAGAAACTAAAAGCAAATCGAAAAAAGTGATTTAATTTATGCCAATACACCCATCCCAGGAACATGAACGCACAAAAAGACCTCATTCAAAATTCTTCAATCATATTCAAAACCCACATTAGCACTTCATAGCAACTAAACACTAAAAAAACAATTAGACGAAAAATAGGGTTAAAAAAAACCTTGGAAAAATAGGCGAAAACAAGCAAGCCCCCAGCACCGAGAGCGTTGTGGCGATGGTGGATTTGACGACGCACATTGGAAACCCAATTGACGAGAGACTTTGGTGTGCGGCAATGAGAAACAAATCTTCTACACAAAATATGGAAACAAAATCTTTCTAGTTTCTAGATTGATAATTAATACTTAGTAATTAATAACAAACTGCGCAAAATGTGGGATTTTTTTGGATGCAGCAAAACTACCAAAACAAATTGTTGTAGGGACCACATCATATGAGCATGCCTATACATCATTTCTATCTAAACATCATTTATTGGGCTTGGCCATCATGGCTGCACATGCAGCCTTATGCACCCAAGCCAATCCCATGATTATTGTCTACAACTCTACATGGTATGTTCACTGAAAAATGAAAATGGTTTCTATAAACCTGCACTGCTTAAATAATGATGACATTACTCATTAGTAATGGCAATGATCATTAAGCAAACACAATATTCATGTTAATAATAATAATATATTAAAGATACATTATTGAGGGCGGCTTGACTAGCAACAGTATAAGCCTGCTACGCTTTGTCTATCCCTCTATATATATGTACTATGCTTTGATATGAAAATCAGACAACTCACTCCCTCTACTTTATTTTATTCCCTCTCTCCATTCCAATTTCCATAGTTCATTTCGCAGTCCATAATATCAGACAATTATTAGTGCTTCACCTCCTTGTTCTCTCTTTCAAATTCTGTGTTATAGATTCAATATGTAATATATTCTATACGCATATATATAGTACTGATAGGCATATAATTTATATACTATCACAACACGTTATCAGCACGAGCTACGAACGGAGCTCTGCCGGAATTTCTTTGAGGTAATATTTTGTATTTCAATAATTTTATTATGGCTAACCTGACAAAGCAGGATTTCAGACCACTGATGGTATCTGAAGATAATTATCTATCTTGGAAAATGGATGTTGAAATCCATTTGGAATCAATGGGTCTTGAAAAAATAATTGAAAAAGATAATCAGGCTTCAAACCAAGACCGTGCGAAAGCTATGATTTTCATCCGCCATCATCTTGATGAGGGATTGAAAACACAGTATTTAACGGTCAAAGACCCAATTGAACTCTGGGAGAATTTAGAAAAAAGATATGATCATTTAAGATCAATAAATCTCCCTTGAGCCCAGTATGACTGGTCACACTTACGATTCCAGGATTTTAAATCAGTAAATGATTACAATTCTGCTCTGTTTAATATCGTATCACAATTAAGACTGTGTGGTGAGACAATTACTGATAAACAAATGCTAGAGAAGACATTCTCTACATTCCACCCCTCCAATTCGGTGTTATAGCAAACATACCGAGCACAGGGTTTCACTGAATATTCTGATCTGATTACATTTTTGTTATTGGCTGAAAAGAATAATGATTTATTATTAAAAAATCATGAAATGAGACCAATTGGCAGTAGTCCATTGCCAGAGGCACATGCGACTGAATCTTCCAGCCGTGGTCGTGGCCGGGGTCAGAGACCTCGTGGTCGTGGGTATAACCGAGGCCGTGGGAAAAATCATTTCCGCAACAATGTTTACATTAGGCCCACGACAGACACACGTAATCAGAATCAGGGCAACACCAGAGGTGATGTCCAAAAACAGAATTATGAAGAAGCAAAATGCGATAGATGCGGCCTAAAAGGGCACTGGTACAAAAATTGTCGTACCAGAGATCATTGGGTGAAACTTTATCAAGATTCCCAGAGGGATAAAGGAAAAAGGGTGGTTGAAACAAACCATATTGACGGAATGAATTCTGAGGAGAATATGCCCAATATCCCAGAATTTCAAGTTGAAGATTTATATAGTGATTTAGTTTAATTGTTATGTTGTATTATTATTTTATTACGCTTTGAACTTCTGTATCTGCCTTTACTTTTGTATGTGTGCTATCTTATTATCTCTGTATTGTAATATTTCACTTATGTTAAATCTTATTTTAATATTAATTTATATCTTGTTTTAATTACAGCAAAATGGGGAATTATAAAGGTGATAATATATGTCTTATTGATAGTGCTTCAACGCACACGATACTAAAAGACATAAGGTATTTTTCCAATTTAAAAATGGGAGATACAAACATAAACACTGTGGTAGTGCAAATATTATACAAGGAATTGGCACAACCAACCTTATTTTCCCAGAGGGAACAAAATTAATTGTGAAAAATGCACTCCTATCTCCCAAGTCTCGAAGAAATTTATTGAGTTTTAAAGATATCCGAGAAAATGGGTATCATCTCGAGACATCGACTTCAGAGAATGTCGAATATTTATTAATTACAAATACCACACATGGTAAGAAATATATATTGGAAAAATTACCAGCTCTGTCTTCTGGATTGTATTTTTCAAAGATAAATACAATTGAAAATTATCACTTAGACCACAGGTCTAATATTCCCCAAATAAACCAGAGGTTTATTGATGGCCATAGGCCCACTAATGAATATCATCTCAAAATAGGCCAGAGGTCTATTGGAAGCCATAGGCTTACTGATGAATATATGATATGGCATGATCGCCTAGGCCATCCCGGCTCTACAATGATGAGGCGATTATTACAAATAGTCATGGCCATTCATTAAAGGGACAAAAATTGCTGCAACATAATGATTATATATGTGTTGCTTGCTCCCAAGGAAAATTAATTTCCAAACATTCACAACAAAAGTAGGAACTGAAAGCCCCAGTTTTCTTGAAAGAATTCAGGGCGATATATGTGGACCTATAGATCCACCATGTGGACCATTTAAATATTTTATGGTGCTAATTGATGCATCAACACGATGGTCCAATGTATCATTATTATCATCTCGCAACCATGCGTTTGCAAAATTACTTGCTCAAATTATTAAATTACGAGCACAGTTCCCTGATTATACAATAAAAAATATCCGATTGGATAATGCTGGTGAATATTCATCCCAGAGGTTTGATGAATACTGCGTGTCAATTGGCATAACAGTTGAGCATCCTGTTGCTCATGTCCATACACAGAATGAACTTGCTGAATCGCTTATAAAGCGTTTACAATTAATTGCCAGACCATTATTAATGAGATCTGGATTGCCATTGACAGCTTGGGGGCATGCAATATTACATGCAACAAAATTGGTGCGGTTAAGGCCGACACATTATCATAAATACTCCCCTATACAATTAACATTTGGGCATGAACCCAATATATCCCATCTCAGAATATTTCGTTGCGCTGTGTATGTCCCGATTGCACCACCTCAGCGCACAAAGATGGGTCCCCAACGTAGATTGGGAATATATGTCGGGTATGAATCACTATCGATTATTCGATATCTCGAACCATTAACTGGTGATTTATTTACTGCGAAATTCAAAGATTGTCATTTTGACGAATCTCATTTCCCGACATTAGGGGGAGACAGAAATCAACCAAAGAAAGAAAAAGAAATCAACTGGAAAACACCGTTAGATTTCTTTGATCCTCGTACAAATGATTGTGAACTAGAAGTACAAAGAATTGTACATCTGCAGAGTATTGCAAATCAATTGCCGGATGTATTATGCGACTCTAAAAGAGTAACAATATCTCTTATACCGGCAGCAAATGTTCCAATCAAAATTAATGTCCCAGAGGGACCAATTACAAGTGCCAAAGATGAATCTACTGCACGTTTGAAGCGTGGTAGACCACCAGGTTCAAAAGATAAAAATCCTCGAAAGAAAAGAGGATCACAAATAATTGAAAATGACAAAATTGCAGAAAATATTCCAGAGGAAAAAGAAGCTCTTGAAGAGCAAACTGCTCCAGAGGAGCATGAACTTGCAGTTCCAAAGGAACAGGAAATTGAAAATAATGAAATATCAATCAATTTTGTCACAAGCAGAAATGTTTGGAATCGAGATGCAATTATCATAGATAATGTATTCTCGTACCACATAGCACTTGACATCATAAATGATGACGAGGATCATGAACCAAATTCGGTTGATGAATGTCGGAAAAGAAAAGATTGGCCAAAATGGAAAGATGCAATCCAATCTGAATTGGATTCCCTGGCTAGACGAAATGTGTTTGGACCGATTGTCAAAACACCAGAAAATATAAAGTCAGTCGGATACATATGGGTTTTTGTAAGAAAAAGAAATGACAAAAATGAAATTATCAGATACAAAGCGAGATTAGTCGCCCAAGGGTTTTCACAGAGACCCGGATTTGATTATGATGAAACATATTCCCCCGTAATGGATGGAATAACATTTAGATATCTTATCAGTTTAGCAGCCCATCAAAATCTTGAAATGAGATTGATGGATGTTATTACTGCGTATCTATATGGAAATTTAGATACAAATATCTATATGAAGGTCCTAGAGGGATTAAAAATGTCAGAGACATATGAATCAAATCCTAGACATATGTATTCCATCAAATTACAAAAATCCCTATATGGACTGAAACAGTCCGGCGAATGTGGTATAACCGACTCAGTGAGTCATTGATACAAGAGGGTTATACAAATGACCCAATTTGTCCTTGTATTTTCATTAAGAGAAATGGACAAGGGTTTGTAATCATTGCAGTTTATGTTGATGATCTCAACTTGATTGGAACTCCAGAGGAGCTCCAAAAGGCTGTTGAATACCTAAAAAAGGAGTTTGAAATCAAAGATTTTGGTGAAACCAAATCATGCCTTGATTTGCAAATTGAATATTTAAATAATTGAACATTTGTCCATCAAACAGCTTATACTCAGAGAGTATTAAAGCGATTTTATATGGATAAAGCACATCCATTGAGTACTCCAATGGTCGTAAGGTCACTTGATATAAAAAAGGATCCGTTTAGACCACAAGAGGAAGGTGAACAAATTCTTGGACCAGAGGTCCCATATTTAAGTGCCATAGGTGCTTTAATGTATCTCGCAAACTGCACTAGACCAGATATATCATTGGCAGTAAATTTATTAGCGAGATTCAGTTCATCTCCTACGAGACGACATTGGAACGGAATTAAACACATATTTCGCTATCTCCAAGGAACTATTGATCTTGGGTTATTTCACCCAAATGATTCTCGACATGAAATAATTGGTTTTGCTGATGCTGGGTATTTATCAGATCCACATAAGGCCAAATCTCAAACCGGCTATGTTTTTACATGTGGTGGTAGTGCAATTTCATGGAGATCAATGAAGCAGACTTTGACTGCTTTTCATCAAATCATGCTGAAATTTTAACAATCCATGAAGCAAGTCGAGAATGTGTATGGTTGCGATCTTTGATGCACCATATACTGAAAAATTGTGGCATAACTACTGAAGAAAAAATACCCCCAACAATTTTATACGAGGATAATGCAGCCTGTATAGCACAATTGAAAGGAGGGTATATTAAAGGAGATAGAACGAAACACATTTCACCAAAATTTTTCTACACTCATGATCTACAGAAAAATGGTGAAATAGATGTGCAACAAATCCGTTCAGCTGATAATCTTGCAGATTTATTTACCAAGGCACTACCAACATCAACACTCGAGAAGCTCATGAAAAAAATTGGAATGCGGCGGCTTCGAAATTTAAAATGATGACCAAATCAGGGGGAGCAATGAATACAAGAATCATGTACTCTTTTTCCTGACTTGGATTTTTTTGCCCACAGGGTTTTTTCCAAGTAAAGTTTTAACGAGGCATATTCTTTGTATTGAAAAAATCCAAAGGGGGAGTATTAAAGATACATTATTGAGGGCGGCTTGACTAGCAACAGTATAAGGCTGCTATGCTTTGTCTATCCCTCTATATATATGTACTATGCTTTGATATGAAAATCAGACAACTCACTCCCTCTACTTTATTTTATTCCCTCTCTCCATTCCAATTTCCATAGTTCATTTCGCAGTCCATAATATCAGACAATTATTAGTGCTTCACCTCCTTATTCTCTCTTTCAAATTCTGTGTTATAGATTCAATATGTAATATATTCTATACCAATATATATAGTACTGATAGGCATATAATTTATATACTATCACAACATAATAATAATAATAATAATAATAATAATAATAATAATAAACATTCCCTACAAACTACATGTCGAGTTTCAACTTAGCTTAGAAAGTTGGAGCATTCCGCATGAGGCATGTTGCTGCCTTTGCCCCTCAAACTCCACAACTCCTACATCTCTTCCTTGCAAGAGGTCGTCTTTCCGTTGATGCATTTGGCTCAACCATCTTCGCATTGCACCTTTCCGAATTATGTTCCGCTCCATCACACCGAAGACATTTCTGAGTCCTCATTACACGCGTCCCTCTTTCGCTGTACCCGGCTTGCCCAGGATTGTCGTTGCACCCGGCTTGACTAGGATTGTCAGGCGCCAGGCAAACTGCACTCGCAATGAAATATGGAAGTAACCAATCTTTCGGGTGTGGCATTGGAACAACCCTTACACACCAGGTAAGCTTAAGTACTTTCAACTTGTAAAATTCTGCGACGTATACTGTTGGTTCATGTCTGAGAAACCTGCAGTTATACGTACTAAGTACCATATTTCAAACAACAAACAATAATAATAATACTAATAATAATAATAATAAAATTTGTAAAAGTAAATACAAACAACAATAATGATGAACATATCATACTAGTATAAAAGTAATACACACATACCTGATGACGGCAGCGGCGTGCGCACATGGGATTAAATCTTGTTGATATTTTTGACAGGAGCAAATTCTTTTCTTTGGTTCCACCGAGTAGGTCTTGTGCATATTAGTATCTGACACATGGTATTCACCCTCTGTATTTGATCTACTGACAGTCATGTTGGCCCCCTCATCCATAGCCTTTAGCAACTCCTTCTGCGCCCATTCAGTTAACTCGCCGGTGCTCTCCCGGGCGTCATTATAATGCTCGGCAAACCATTTTCCTACGAAGACAGGGATCGCATCAAACAACGCACATATAGGTAATCTGCGGGCCCAGAGAAGTCGCTTGTACATGCTCTTGACAACGTCCGATGTCATGAAGTCGTATCGACGAACCGGACTCTTGACTCGTGCGAATCGTGCCTCTCCGACGACATTCTTCAAGTGCTCATATGCGGGTGGACACATATTCCTTATTGTGTCCATATGCATGTTGTAGTCTGATTCTGTATAGCTGTACGCCGCAGCAGTGAATTCATCGACAACAGTTTTCCCGTACTGTGCCAAATTTTGTTGTATATGTTTGCAACACACGGCATGAAGGGCTGTTGGTAAAGCATCACCAACCGCACTGTTGATCACCTCCGAACCATGTGAAATTATCACAGTCCAGTCAGGCAACTTAAATGCGCGCCTCAATTGCAGAAGAAACAATTTCCACGATTCCCGCGACTCAACACTACCAACTCCAAATGCAAGAGGAAACATTTTATTATTTCCATCTTTCGTGACTGCAACAAACAGAAACCCCTTGTATTTCCCCTTCAGGTGTCTACCATTGATCACAATAATTGGCCTCGTGTGATGAAATCCAGCAATTGAAGCACCAAGTGCAAAGAATGCAAATTTAAACTGTCTAGTATTTTGGTCGACCACGTAATCAGTGACTGTATTCCGATTGGTCTGCTTCAACATATACAGAAAAGATGGAAGCATGTTGAACGAAGAATTCTCGTTGCCATATAGCCCGCTCCACCTTATTTCCCGTGCTAGCTCCAACATCATATGTTGATATTGAGTTTGAACTGATTTAGCAGCACGTGTTGGGTCTAAAACACAATTATGTTCAACAAATTTGGAGACTACCCATAATGAGTCGTTGACTTGTGCACGCATCTCAAATTGGCAATCCTCAATTGTACATCTCACCCAATAACTTTGTCGATTTGACTTGTGTGTTCTGAACGCAGCCTTCCCCCTCATACGTTCCGCCAATTTCATCAGCAGTTCTAATTTACAGTTGAAGACTGATCCGACCGCGAATAGTATATCAACGGTTGGATCGATGTGCATATCAGCATGAGGAGGAGGCAAATCGTATGATGGTCGTGGCAAATTCCACATACCTCGGTTCAATTGAGGGATTGAAGAATCATCCTCAACTCTTTCCCATTGCGGAATTTTTTCCCTTTCTATCCCTTTCCCTTTTCTCTGGACAACGTCCATCTCAGCCACCTGACCCTCTTCATCGTGTCCCTCATCCTCATCCGCCTGCCCCACTTCTTCACTTTCCTCAGCCTCATTGTTCTCAAAAGCTTCTTGTCTTTCACCCCCTTCTGTCTTATCATCCACATTCCTAACATTGCTATCACCATCACCAACACCGATGTTACTGTAATCACCTCTGCTGTTATTTGCTTCAACGACTATTTGCTTAGCCATTATTTTGCCTAAATGCTTCGAAGGAAATGTCAGAGGTGCAGCGCATGTTGGGTCTAAAACACAATTATGTTCAACAAATTTGTAAACTACCCATAATGACTTGCTGCCTCCTGCACGCATCTTCAACTCACTGCCTCGTGCACGCATCTCAAATCGGCAATCCTTATTTGCACATCTCACCCAATACCGTCGTGGATCTGACTTGTATGTTTTGAACCTAGCCTTCACATCCATCAAATATTCAACCAATCTCTCCTGCATTTCTGATTTACTGTAGAAGACTGATCCGATCGCCAGCACTTGATTTGGATCGATGTCAAACTCTACGTGACGAGGAGGCAAATCGAATGATGGTCGTGGCAAATTCCACATACCTTGGTTCAATTGAGGGATTGAACAATCATCCTCAACTCTTCCCCATTGCGGATTTTTTTCCCTTTCTATCCGCTTCCGTTTTCTCTGGACAATATTACCTTCCCTGCGGGCAATGTCCATCTCAGCCACTTGACCCTCTTCATCGTGTCCCTCATCCTCATCCTTCTGCCCCACATCAATTTCCTCAGCCTCATTGTCCTCAAAAGCTTCTTGTCTTTCATCCCCTTCTGTCGTATCATCTACATTCCCAGCATTGCGATCTCCATTACCAACACCAATGTCACTGTAATCACCTCTGCTGCTATCACTGCCACCAACATGCCACCCCCCAGTTCCGTGTAAATTTTGCATATTCCCGGCACCATATAAATTTTCATTTCTATTCCAATTTCCACTGCTGCTTCCAAGATAATTTCGAACTACATTCGTGCCACCATACATATTTTGCACCACATTCCGGCCAAATATATATTCCATAACACTGCCTTGATTAAAACCCCCATATGGTGGAAACTGATATTGTTGGCAATTGCTTGAATTTTGTTTGGCTTGAGTACCTTGCATTAAATTTAAAATAAATAAGTAAATCAACAATGTAGATAAATTACTCCAATACTTAAATAAACATGTCAATGTAGACACTTAATTAAATAATTAATCAAGTTAGGCAGCATAATAAAAATGTATATCCAAATAGATCTCACATTAAACATGTCATTGTGTACTATATCCCAACAAAATTAAAACTTAAGTTTTTTCCTTTTGTTGGTTTTCCTTTTGCCGACGCTTGTGCGTCACCCCACCAAAAAAAAAAAAAACAAAATTAAAACTTACGGTTTATTTCTTCTGTATCTGGATATCTCATATTGCTTGCACTCCAATCACCCTTGTACCAATTATTTGGATTTTTTGGATCAAAGCCAGACATTATTTCGTGGAAATAAAATGCACCTATGCAGAAGCGACAATTATCTGTTTCAGCCATAGGCGGGAACATTCATTATAAGAAATAACTCATCAAAGCTCAAGAGTTTACCTCAATGTTGCTCGGTTATGCAAATACTGATGAGTGCAGAGTAACTTGATAAAGCTCAAGATTTTACCTCAATATTGATCTGTTACATGAACACTCTTACCCTATCTCCCTGTTCACAAGCAAAACAATAATTGCAAAAAGTCAGGAAGTGAATGTCATTTGTATCAAACACAGTGGCGGATCTAGAAAAAAATTTAAGCGGGTCACAAAAATAATAATTTAAATTTAAATTTAAATATATTAAATATAATATTTAAATTTAAATATATTAAATATAATAATTAAAACATACTACCTCTTACAAATACTCTATACGATATTTCATACTTTGGAATCGACTAATAACAGCTTCATTCATAACATTGAGGAGAGCTTCTTTCTCTATAGCACAATATAAGAGAATCGTTGATCAAAAAATCATCACCTATTCGATTTCGCAAATCAGATTTCACAAGCTTTTGGGGTCCCTACAAAAATTTAAGCGGGTGCACTAAACTAAGCATAAATATTTTTTTACCTTACAACACAAATTTAAGCGGTGTCCCGTGCCCCCGGTAAACCTAACGTACGTCCGCCCCTGATTAAACAATCTATAAGTAAAACAAGATAATGTTGTTTTTGCTTCCAAAAGCATTTGATACATCCTATATGTAGTGTACTTTCAATTAGCTACAAAAAATGAATAAACATTATAAACTAGCAAACCTTAATGCAACATCACCAATATAAATTATGTTACTGGCAGGAACTCCAAAATTTTAAGCTGTAAAATTCATTTACAGAGCCCAAAAATCCTTTCACATAGAAGAATACATAAATCAATGCATGTCATATGAAACAATATGCAAAAAAAACGTTAAGATTGTCAAATAGGTCATTTAATTAAATATTTGGTATCAGAGACAATCCAAAGCCAACACTTTGAGAAAGCATACCATGGATTTGGGGGGAAGGATTACACTTCAACTTGGCACGAACTACGCCGGTGTTGCCATGGGGACACTTAAATTTCCCCCAAATACATCAACAGTGAGAGCAGTTCTTCTTAACCTTGGGTTTGTAAATGTACGCCAATCGCTTCCAGAGGTACCACCCCACTTCCTCGGTTGTGTTGACGCCCTCTATCTGTATCAATGATGTGTTCGGATACTGATTTCACTAAGACCTATTCTGTCCAATGACATCGACAACAAAATTACACATTGCATCCCGGCCAGAGTTTACATATTCATGGAATTAAAACGACATATCAACGGCGAAAAGCCAAGATATGAGAAAAGGCACGCTTTTTTTTTAAAAAAAAAAAAAAAAAAAACCCAAGAATTGTTCCACGAACATATAATGTACATGGTTAAGAAGGAAAAACATTAATTTACAAGCGAACCAGCACAATTTGCATATATACGGTTGCGCAAAAAAATTTATGTGAGGGCTATAGCAAACAACACACAAACCTGACACATTCTCCCTGGCGCCCCTTCACCGTTGTTGCTATATCAGACCCTCGGCGGACTGAAAACTGAGAAGCGAGAGAAGAACGATTGAAGCCCTAGTTTTAAAACTGTATCTTTTGTTCGGGTTTGCAGTAGCCGATGAGGCGCCAGCTTTTGTGCTTTTTCCCTCGTAATTTTTTTTTTGTTTTCGCGCACAATTAAATGGAGTACTAGATAATTTTTCCCGGGGTTAATTTCTTTTATTCAAATTAATATTAAATCGATTTATTTAAAATGATAGATAATATTGTTTTAGTATATTTATGAAAAAAATTATCAAATGTAATTTCTATTATTGTTTTTTTAAATGACAAAAGAAAAATTTTTATTAAACTTTTTTCATAATAACATACAAAGCTGCAGAGCATAAATTTAAAATTTTATTCAAAAGAAAACATAAATAGAAAAATTAAGTGGAAATTTGAAATAAATACCTCCCACCTCATTTTATTTAAAATTAATTCATTAATATTATCATCTCCTAATTATAAATATAATAGTTATACCAAAAAAAATTATAAATATAAAATATGTATAATTAGAATAATTAAGGATATTAAAACTTTCATCTTTGTAACTCATTCTTAATCACCGGCAAAAAATATGTTTGACTAATAAAAACCTATATAAAAGATAAATTATCATAATATTAATTATGTACACAAAATAGTATATATTGAATTTTTCGTATTGATTAATTATAATTTAAAAGCGCAATATAGTAAGCACAATAAAAATATGGTTTCAAAATTTATTATAGCATAAAAAATAGATATATAGCATAAAAATTTATTATTAGGAATAAATGGTGGTGATCAATAAATTGGAATCCTGCTGTTAGGGGTTGATTAATGAATAGTGCTACTCGTAATCGACTCGGAACTCGGCTCGAAAAAAATTCGACTCGTACTCGACCATTGCTACTCGACCCAAGCTCGAACTCATATCAAGTCAAGCTCTAGTATTTTAGTACTCGAGCATTTGAGCTCAACTCGACTCGATAACACACTTGACACACATTTTAATTAATTTTAATCTCATACTTTCCTTTACACTCCACTCTATATTCTATTAGAAAACATATCACTTATTTAAAATATCTAAACGATGAAAAATAGTTACTTTTAAAAAATTTAAAAATATTTTTAAAGAATTTTAGGTCTATCTTAATTGTACAATAATAACCAATACAATATTCAAATATCAAATTGAATGGTGTCTGTTAGATTATGGTTAAAAATTCAAAATGAAATGTTAAGAAAAAAATAGAACAAAATTCAAACTTAAGCTACCGACTCAAGCTCGAGCTTGGCAAAAAAAAAAAAAAAATACTCACGAGCTACTCGAACTCGATGATGCCCAAGCTCGAACTCGATGATACTCGAGCTCGAATATCTGCCGTCAAGCTTAAGCTCAAATACTATGATACTCGAGCTCGACTCGACTCGATATCACCCATACCTACTGTCATTGAATTTTAGGATTAGTGATTTTACTTTCTAGAACTTTGATATGTGTCTTTATGATAGATATGCATATCTTTGAGGTAAAATTACTGTTTAAACCCATATTATATAATTTTTATAAAGATATTAATTACTTCTATAACTTAAAAGGAAAATAGTCGACACAATAATAATATGGTTTCAGTATTTATTATAGTATAGATAGAAGATGACATGGATTTCAAAATTTGTATAAGTAAAAATTATATAAAATATATATTTTAAAATTATATCACACTTTACTATTTTATCTTCTTATATCAATATAATAAAGTTGGGTCAAAGTTAAACAATTCTCCCTCCGTCCCATTATTTATATCTCAGTTTCTCTTTTATCCGTCCCAACACTTTTGCCACATTTTCATTTTAACAAATAATTATATACTAATCACTAAATTTACCCTCATCACATCACATCACTAAATAAATATTTTAAAATTTCAAACACACTATACCATTAATAAATTCAAACACACATCTATCACATCACACATAAATAAATAAATTTTAAAATTCAAACTCATTACATCACTTAAAATTCAAACTCATTACATCACTTAAAATTCAAACTCATTACAATCACATCACATAAATTCTTAATTTACCCCTACTTATATATTAATCTACCCATACATTAAATACTAATAATCCTTACATAAAATACCGTACCCAAAAGTTTTGAAATACTATAAATTGGACGGAGGGAGTAAATAGTATAAGCCATCTCCAACCCAACCCTCCATTTTTGCAGGAGCTGCAGTGTAAATGTCTATTTTTGCAGGATAGCTACAGTAATTTCATCTCCAACTCATCCCTCTATTTTTGCAGAATAAATGAATATTCTCTATCTATTCCATTTCAAATTACTTTAAATGTTTAAAAAAATTAAATTTACAATTCATCCATAATTTTTAATTGATAATATTTTTACATTAATTTAGGATAATACATAAATTTAAAAATTTTTAAAATGAAGAAAGAAAAAAATGCATTTTAAAAAAAAATGCAGGGTGTGAATAGTGCTCCTCTAAAAAATGCAGGGTGAGAATAGTGTTCCCCATTTGGGAGGGTGCTATCTGCAAAAATGCGGGGTGGATTGGAGCCCCACCCTGCACTCCCACTCTTAAAAAATAGCAAAATGCAGGGTGGATTGGAGATGATCTAAAAAATTAAATGAAGCCACAATTATTAAGACGGAGAAGTAATATACTAGAGTATTTACATGGAGTATATTTTCTTCTTCTTCTTCTTTATAACACTCCGTAAAATTTTATATAAAAATTTAAATTTAAATAAATAAATATTCAAATTTCCCATAAGATTTAAAATTTTTATTTTTTTTAAGAAAGGGAATGGGAATTTTCAAAGCGGTAGATTAATTTAGTCGATCCTGATTGTGGACTAACTGTAACGCCCCAAAAATTTAAAACCAAATTTCTGTGACGTCACTGCCGTGTTACCTCTCTTAAACTGTTGGCCAATCAATTTAAGATCAATAACACGTAGCCAAGTAACAGGAAGCCAATGAATCATAATACAAATCCAGAAAGGAAACCTCACATCATAACAGACGTCCGGCTTACAAGCCTTATTCATGCGACATAACAGTCGACATATCAGTCTCATCTCAACCTGTCAGAGATATTAAGTAACACACAAGACAGAACATAATGTACCGATCGGTACCACAAGCAGTACGAGACAAGGTAATAGAGTCATAGCATATTATTCAAGACAAGCACATAAGTCCACAACATGCAAATGCATCTCTAGGTAGATCACTCATCCCCAAACCCCACATCGTGCTCAGGCTCTGCGTCCTCCCCGGGAATATCTATACATAAAAACATAGCAAGGGTCAGTACAAGGTACTGAGCAAGAATAGAAGAATCGGCATAAGGGGAAACAAGAATTAACTTGATTCCCTAGAAATATATTTATACATATAGGTGGAGATATATTCCGTTTTTAAACATTTGTTAGGCATAACATAAAAATTAGACAGTGCAAATAAGTAAACATCACACCGTCCCATACCGGTGCTTCAACCACTGCAAATAAGATGAATGATGTATGATGAGATGAAATGTTATGACCTAAAATGTCTATCTACCCTAAATGCAACACATAAGCATGTCTAGCGCGCACCTAGGTACCATGGTCGGTATTCCCTCCCATATAAGGGTCCACTCCCCTTAATGGTCGAGAGACATACCCACAGTGCCCCCGCCGCGGACACTAACAGCTGAGATCGTGGCTTACGGCAAGCGGGTCAGGCTAAGGGTCATGAGCCCTTTCTAGCCAAATACAGACTAGGATATAAATCCTTTTCAGTCTCAATGCCCCGGGAAAGATACCATTATGCCCCATCGGATACCGATTCGTAAGCATAGGGTATCCTACCCGCGTAGCATTATTTTTCAGTTTCAACATATCATCACAGATATTCAGATTCAATTTCACACATGTCAATACGTAAATTACGCGTCATGACAAAATAAACAACTCATCGTGAGTTAAGTGTAATCAGGGGTGTGCCAAGTCCCGCATATCGGCATCAACTCTCACATTGTCATAGAAGCGAAACAAGATTCGATCTTAACTAAGGCATAGTAGATCACCGCTAATCGCAACTAAGTTCAAAGATTGTGAGCATAATGATAGTTATGGCATGCTAGAAGCATAAGAAGAACTAAGGAAACACGAAGGACGAAGAATCGGAAAAACGAGCGAACGAATCGCGCGGACAGGGGAGTGGCGCGCACCCCGCGCGGGCACGGACGTTGTGACGTTCGTGTCGCGCGCTGCTCGCGCGCTGTTTGGCTAAAGGGCGCGCCAAGTGCGCGCCGACACACCAGAAACGATGGAAATGGCGGTTTCCGGCCATTCCACCGATTATGCCCCCATTTAGGCCTATCTCTACCCTTGCCTGGTATTGAGGTGGTCCAAACTCTTCCAATACAGCTCCCCAACTCCTCCAAACACCAATACCAAGCTACATAACAAGAAATCAAGTCAAATCATCAAAACTCATCTTCAAACATGAGTTCTTCCAACATACATCCAAAGAGTACCAAGAACTTGAAATCAACAACACCAAAATGATCTCAAGTACTAACCTTAGCTTCCTTCAACACAAATTCAGCTTCCAAACAAGAATCCAAGCTCCAAAAATCAAGTCAATCTACAAAAGATCCATCTTATACTTCATTCCCGTCACCACCAAAACCCCATCAAAAACTAGCTCCAACTTCATGAAAACAAGAGGTAGATGATGGAAAACACTTACCTTAGGTTGTAGTATGAGATCCCCACTTGATTTTGCACTCAAAGCTCAATTTGTGCAAGAATTGGAAGAACCCTAGTTCCTCCTAGAGAGGGTGACGGGATTTGGGGGTGTGAAGGGTGGAAATGATTTTCCCCCAAGTCCAAAATCTGATTTTTAACACCCAAGTGGATCCGGGTCGGGTCGGAATGTGGGTTAAAAGGGTTACACCACTTGTCTTGACCACATTGCACCCATTTGAGCACTTGACTCTTATTATCTAGTGAGTTGAACTCACTTATTTCCCCCACTTAAATCTTCATTCCCTACAAAATAAGTCACATACTAAGTCTTTTGTTAATTAACCATAATTAAATTAATTAATTATGAGTTAATTAAATCGGGGTGTTACAATCTCTCCCCCTTAGGATCATTCGTCCTCGAATGAAAAAGTATGGATTAAGGTCATTACTTCACTGAATTGGAGTCAAATCCAATTCAGGATAACGCCCAGCCATGCTTTCCTCTGTCTCCCAAGTGGCATCCTCTACGCCATGTCTCGACCAAAGTATTTTCACCATTTTGATCACCTTATTGCGAAGTACCTTTTCTTTAGTGTCGAGAATCGCCACGGGGTATTCTTCGTATTCTAGGTTGTCATCCAACTCCACCTCATCCGGTTGTATAACCTTGTTAGGATCCGAGATAAACTTCCTCAACTGAGAGACGTGGAAAACGTTGTGCACCTTTCCCACCTCAGTTGGCAATTCTAACCGGTAAGCGACCTTCCCAATCTTTTTAGTGATCTCATAGGGGCCTATAAATCTGGGACTCAGTTTCCCTTTCTTCCCAAATCGTCTCACGCCCTTCATGGGTGACACTCTCAAAAGTACCCAATCTCCAACCTCGAATTCAATGTCTCTCCTGGACAAATCAGCATAACTCTTTTGACGATCCTGAGCTTCCTTCATTCTGTCTCTGACCACTCTTACCACTTCAGTGGTCTGTTCAATGAGTTCAGGACCCATCACCACTCGCTCTGAAGGATCACTCCAACACAAGGGCGTCCTGCACTTTCTTCCGCATAAGGCCTCGAAAGGCGCCATACGAATACTCGCGTGATAGCTATTGTTGTAAGAGAACTCCACCAAATGTAGATGTTCCTCCCACGATCCTTGAAAATCCATCACACACGCCCTCAACATATCCTCCAAGATTCTAATGGTCCTTTCGGTCTGTCCATCAGTCTGAGGGTGCCACGCAGTACTCATACTGATCTGCGTCCCAAAGACTGTCTGCAATTCCTTCCAGAACCTTGACAGGAATCTGGAATCTCTGTCGGAAATGATTTCTCGAGGAATACCAAAACGTCTAACCACATGTTGGATGTAAGCGCCAGTCAACTGTTGCATGCTCCAGTTCAATCTCATTGGTATAAACACAACACTCTTGGTTAGTCGGTACACAACTACCCTAAATAGTATCAAAACTGCTCTGTGTCCTGGGTAGCCCGGTGACAAAGTCCATAGCAATGGACTCCCATTTCCAAGTGGGAACATCCAAAGGTTGTAATAAGCCTGAAGGTCTCATGTGCTCGGCTTTCACCTTCTGGCAAGTGGAACACCTAGACACAAATTCTGCCACTTCCTTCTTCATGCCTTTCCACCAATAGTTTTGCCTCAAATCCTTGTACATCTTTACTGCTCCCGGATGTACGGAGTAAGGTGTGCAATGTGCTTCCTCCATAATTTTTCCTTTCAGCGCCTGATCTTTCGGAGGCACACACCAACGGTCCCCAAACTTGATCATATTCTTGCTATCAATCACAAGGCCTTCCGCTTTACCCTTACGAATCTGAGCTTTCAAATGCATCATCTCTTGACTTACAGCTTGACTTAGTCTGAGTTCCTCGAGTAATGATGGCACCACCGTCATAGCATTCACCCTCGCTATCGTGTCGTAAGGAAGAACCACAACACCTTCCTTGTCTAACTCTTGCCTCAACTTCCAAGGGAGAGTAATTGAATTCAGTACATGTCCTTTCCTACTTAGTGCATCAGCCACCCGGTTGGCTTTCCCTTCTATGTACTGAATACTCGTGTCGTAGTCCTGCAAAAACTCTAACCACCTTCTTTGCCTACCGCTCATCTTATCTGCAGTGTAGAGACATTTAAGGTTCTTATGATCCGAATAGATTTGACACTTGGCTCCGTAAAGATAATGCCTCCAAATTTTTAATGCATGCACGACCGCTGCCATCTCCAGGTCGTGAGTCGGGTAATTCAGCTCGTGAGGCTTTAATTGCCTAGATGCATATGCAATCACCTTGCCATACTGCATAAGCACACACCCAAGTCCTCGATAAGATGCATCTGTGTATACCTCATATTCCCCCGATTCATCAGGTAACACTAAGGCCGGAGCCTCTGTCACCTTCTTCTTCGGTAAAGGAAATCCTTGGTATCCCGCAGTCTAATCTGGCTCGGTACTTAGACAGTCAATCCATTCCCAAAATCACGTCAAAATCGGCCAAATCTAGCACCACTAGATTCGCTCTGAACTCTCGCTCTTTGATGATTATCTGTGCATCGGGTTTAATCCACTGGCTCCGCATGAGGTCTCCCGAAGGTAGCGTACAGGGAGTTGATAAGCCTCCAGTGGTCCCATATCATTATTAGTTACGAATTCCGATGATATAAACGAGCATGATGCACCAGAATCATATAAGGCATAAGCAGGCACATTATCAACTAGTATAGTACCTACGCATTTAATAACATAAGGCACTACCTGGGGCACTTGTTACAGATGGTTAAGTCGATCAAGATTGAAATTGAACAATGGGCAACTTACCAGTCATGACATCATCTCGCCCATCTAGCTCAGCCCGCTCAATCACATTGAGGCGGCCCCCACGATCCCCCTGTGGTCCACGACCTCTGTCTGCACCTCGTCCACGCGACGCATTCCCACCAGACGCATCTGAAGTAGATCCTCCTACTCGACCCACCAACTGTGGGCACTGTGGCCTCAAATGTCCTTGCTGTCCGCAATTCCAGCAGTGGGGTCCGCTTCTATACGGTGGCTGTGCATAAGTCCGAGGCCTAGAGGTCTCTCCACCGCTTCTCGGCCTCGTCTGCCTATGATGGGGTCTAATCGGCCCCCCTGACTCCCTGCGACGAGCGGCCCACACGCGCTGCACATCAGCACGAGCTCTTTCAATGAATAAAGCCTGATTATATGCTGAAGCTAAGCAGGCGTGTTGGTTGCTAAACCCAGTCCGGATCTCAGCCTTCAATCCATCTACAAACTTCGAAACCTTATCTTCCTCATCAGCAACTAGCATTGGTACGTATGACATGAGTTCCACAAAACGACCATAGTACTCAGACACTGTCATATTTCCTGCTTGCTCTAAGTTGAGAAATTCCCTCTTCTTAACATTCATCGTCTGCGTAGTGAAAAAGTGGAATCTCAAAGCATGACAGAAAACTTCCCATGAGAAGTTGGGTCTCGCCATAAGCTCACTCTTACGCGACCTCCACCAATGGAGAGCTGGTCCAGTAAGATACTGCCGCCCCACCCTGACCTTCCAATCCTCTGGGCAGTCTATATTCTCGAAGATCTCCTCCATATGATAAGTCCAAACAGTCAGAGCAACCGGGTCTACTCCTCCACTAAAGACCGGCGGTTGATAATGCCTTGCTAGATGCACGTAATCCACGGGTCTGGGTGGTGGTTGTGCAGGTTGATTCGCCTGCCCCTGATACATCCCATACATAGCACTAAACATATATTGCATAAACTGAGGGTCAATGGGCATCTGCACAGGTGGCGGTGGTGGTGGAGGCACTGGTTCGTCCTCATAGTTCCAGTCATCCTCCACCTCTACAGGTTCCTCAATTGGAACATCTTCCACATGATCATTGCCAAGTCCACCATTCTCATGGTACTGTCCATGACCCCCAAAAGCTGGCCCCGGATTCCTACGAGGCCTTCCCCTCCTCCTGGGCTTTCCATCCCTGCGCGGCGGCATCCTATATTCGTAACGTAACGAGATATTCAGTAACACTCGGTAAATAAGAATAATTCTTTACCGAACAACAATTATTAAGTATAGAATTCCCGGAATATCCCCAAAGATTGATCCTGGTTTGACTCACAAACCACAATCCACCCTATAGGGGACGCAGATAACCAGAAACAATGCAATTAACAAGAATATAAGCAGAACCAGATGCAATTCCTACACTATATGCTTTCCCCCACACATCTCACCACATGCTTGTGTTAGAATTCTAAGCACATACGAGCAGACATGGCTCTGATACCAACCTGTAACGCCCCAAAAATTTAAAACCAAATTTCTGTGACGTCACTGCCGTGTTACCTCTCTTAAACTGTTGGCCAATCAATTTAAGATCAATAACACGTAGCCAAGTAACAGGAAGCCAATGAATCATAATACAAATCCAGAAAGGAAACCTCACATCATAACAGACGTCCGGCTTACAAGCCTTATTCATGCGACATAACAGTCGACATATCAGTCTCATCTCAACCTGTCAGAGATATTAAGTAACACACAAGACAGAACATAATGTACCGATCGGTACCACAAGCAGTACGAGACAAGGTAATAGAGTCATAGCATATTATTCAAGACAAGCACATAAGTCCACAACATGCAAATGCATCTCTAGGTAGATCACTCATCCCCAAACCCCACATCGTGCTCAGGCTCTGCGTCCTCCCCGGGAATATCTATACATAAAAACATAGCAAGGGTCAGTACAAGGTACTGAGCAAGAATAGAAGAATCGGCATAAGGGGAAACAAGAATTAACTTGATTCCCTAGAAATATATTTATACATATAGGTGGAGATATATTCCGTTTTTAAACATTTGTTAGGCATAACATAAAAATTAGACAGTGCAAATAAGTAAACATCACACCGTCCCATACCGGTGCTTCAACCACTGCAAATAAGATGAATGATGTATGATGAGATGAAATGTTATGACCTAAAATGTCTATCTACCCTAAATGCAACACATAAGCATGTCTAGCGCGCACCTAGGTACCATGGTCGGTATTCCCTCCCATATAAGGGTCCACTCCCCTTAATGGTCGAGAGACATACCCACAGTGCCCCCGCCGCGGACACTAACAGCTGAGATCGTGGCTTACGGCAAGCGGGTCAGGCTAAGGGTCATGAGCCCTTTCTAGCCAAATACAGACTAGGATATAAATCCTTTTCAGTCTCAATGCCCCGGGAAAGATACCATTATGCCCCATCGGATACCGATTCGTAAGCATAGGGTATCCTACCCGCGTAGCATTATTTTTCAGTTTCAACATATCATCACAGATATTCAGATTCAATTTCACACATGTCAATACGTAAATTACGCGTCATGACAAAATAAACAACTCATCGTGAGTTAAGTGTAATCAGGGGTGTGCCAAGTCCCGCATATCGGCATCAACTCTCACATTGTCATAGAAGCGAAACAAGATTCGATCTTAACTAAGGCATAGTAGATCACCGCTAATCGCAACTAAGTTCAAAGATTGTGAGCATAATGATAGTTATGGCATGCTAGAAGCATAAGAAGAACTAAGGAAACACGAAGGACGAAGAATCGGAAAAACGAGCGAACGAATCCCGCGGACAGGGGAGTGGCGCGCACCCCGCGCGGGCACGGACGTCGTGACGTTCGTGTCGCGCGCTGCTCGCGCGCTGTTTGGCTAAAGGGCGCGCCAAGTGCGCGCCGACACACCAGAAACGATGGAAATGGCGGTTTCCGGCCATTCCACCGATTATGCCCCCATTTAGGCCTATCTCTACCCTTGCCTGGTATTGAGGTGGTCCAAACTCTTCCAATACAGCTCCCCAACTCCTCCAAACACCAATACCAAGCTACATAACAAGAAATCAAGTCAAATCATCAAAACTCATCTTCAAACATGAGTTCTTCCAACATACATCCAAAGAGTACCAAGAACTTGAAATCAACAACACCAAAATGATCTCAAGTACTAACCTTAGCTTCCTTCAACACAAATTCAGCTTCCAAACAAGAATCCAAGCTCCAAAAATCAAGTCAATCTACAAAAGATCCATCTTATACTTCATTCCCGTCACCACCAAAACCCCATCAAAAACTAGCTCCAACTTCATGAAAACAAGAGGTAGATGATGGAAAACACTTACCTTAGGTTGTAGTATGAGATCCCCACTTGATTTTGCACTCAAAGCTCAATTTGTGCAAGAATTGGAAGAACCCTAGTTCCTCCTAGAGAGGGTGACGGGATTTGGGGGTGTGAAGGGTGGAAATGATTTTCCCCCAAGTCCAAAATTTGATTTTTAACACCCAAGTGGATCCGGGTCGGGTCGGAATGTGGGTTAAAAGGGTTACACCACTTGTCTTGACCACATTGCACCCATTTGAGCACTTGACTCTTATTATCTAGTGAGTTGAACTCACTTATTTCCCCCACTTAAATCTTCATTCCCTACAAAATAAGTCACATACTAAGTCTTTTGTTAATTAACCATAATTAAATTAATTAATTATGAGTTAATTAAATCGGGGTGTTACACTAACTCTGAGAAATTTAATACTTTTAAAGTGCAAGACTTTTAAATTATTTAAGTCAACCAATTTATTTATAAGGATCGAATTAAAACATACTAGAAACAGTGACATTTACTAAATTTACCCGACGGGATTTTTCGGACAGAAATATAGTTTAAATACTAATACTAGACAAGTTTGCTACTGTTGAATTTTATATGTATAAATCCCAAGTTTGTAGCCAACCAAAGTTTTAGGATTAGGATACTCTAAAACCGTTGGTCATTAATTATAATCCGACTTGCGTGACAACTATGGAAATATCAGATAACGTAATTTTAATTTAATATTGATAAATCAAGTTTATAAGTGTTCATATTGGATTATAGGTCGAATTGCCCAATTGTAAGACATCAAGGATAATTATTCTAATTTTGGATAACTAAATTAAGGAGGCTCATAAAACCCCAAAAAACCAAATTCAACAATCAAATATAATTAAATCCGAAGAGTGCGGCAATAATTTCGGAAACACTAGGTTAATCTCTAGTTCAATGATTTACTTATAAGTGTCAGAGTAAATAATATTAAGCACGGATTAAATTATATAATTAAGTCCTTATAATTTAAATTTAAAGACTACAACTAATGAATAGGGAATTCATGGATTGTTCGATTTTAATAGCAAATCATCAAGTATTGGTACTTAGTATTTGTATTATTTAAACTATGATATCAATTTATTAAGTAGTTTAAGTCCAACAAAATTAAATTATAAATGTAAGATCATTGGATAATTATTAAGTCCATGAACTAGCAAATTGATTGGGCTACTTATTTGATTTTGAAGAGCCAAAATTAACAAGATTTAAGTCCAATAAGCAAAGGTAATTAAAAGTAGCCCAAACAAACCCTAAGCCCAAAAATCTAACCAAACCTTAACCCTAATTTTGTCACCTTGTGGCCGCCCTCCGGCGCCGCCACTGCCGCCGGCGATACCTCCGGCAGCCGATCGCCACCATCTCCGCGCCCCAAATCCAAATTTCTCCACCACCCGCAACACTCGTCCGCCCTCAACCACCCACCACCACCGCAACCTAGCCACCGCAGCTCCTCTGGCCTCCTTGCGCCGCCACTCAGCCTCGACACCACCATCTATTTCCACCTTCTACCCGCGGCCAACGGCCCTCTTCCATTTCGTCGCCGCCATACCCTTGCCACCACACCTGCAGTACCATCTCCCTACCGGGCCTCAACCTTAGACGCCGCCACTCATTTCCTCCACTGCTGCCGCCCTCCTCCACCATCATCTCATCAACAACCACCACCACCTCTCTGTAAATCTATAAATCGGAATCCAAAACAAAAATAGAAAGGAAAGGGAAAGGAGAGGAGAAGGGGCGGGCCGACACCCACCACCGCCACCATCGAGAAGCTGCCGAGCTCGCTGCCGCCGGCCACGCCCGCCGTCCCTCTGGCCGTTGCCTCGCCACCATCTCCCACTCCCTCCTTCCATCCCCATTCATCCATCATCAACCCACAATCAAAGCCAAACCAAAACAGAAAAAGGAAAAAAGAAGAAAGGAGGAATAAAGGAGAAGAATGGGAGAAGGAGGCCGAAGCCCTCCCCGCCGCCGCTTCCCTGCGTCTGCAGGAGCCGCCGCTGTCGCCGCCACCTTCGACATGCACTGCCGCCGCCGCCTTCAACGTGCTCCACCACCACCGCCGCCATCGCAAGTTCATCGTCGTCCCTCTCCGCCACCGCCGGAATGCGCCAATAGCAAGACAAAAAAGTTTAACGGTTGGTGCAGGATTGGTACAAATGGGGAGGGAGGAGACAAGGAAATGGCTAAAATGGGAAGGGGAAGGGAGGACGATGGATGGGAGTACAAATTATTAATGTGGTGCAGTGGCACAAATGAGGAAATGGGGGTATCTGAAAGGCTGGAATAGGACAGATGTTTGTTTTTTTTTGCCACCAATTCTATTTAAATCCTTCCTCCCGATCCACTAAAGCCCATGCCATCAGCTCCATTTTCCCTCATATTCTATTTTTTTTAGTGCCTTGCTGTTAGGATTTAGGTGCTTGTTGGAGTAATTCTTGAGCAGTTGGGTTTCAAGGTTTTTGGTGGAGCAAGTTTCAGTTAAGGATTTAAGAGGTGAAGTTTCCTCTATTTAGTTATTTTTTCTTTAGTAATTTTAGCTATCTTAGTAGTAGTAGTAGTAATTAAAAATAGCATTTCAGGCAGTTCAAGTTATTGTTGCTTTAAGGGTTTTCTGCTCGTAGGCCGTGCGTGTGTTATACCCATTTCATTCACGGTGACAGTAAGTAGATTTTTACTCCTTAGAGACGTGCCTAAATTATTTTTGAGCTTAAGCATGATTTACAAATTTCATTTTATTATTTTAAATTTATGCTTATTGCTCTCTACTGCTTTTGGAATATTGGTATGCTCTTTTACTGTGTTTATTAATTTATGCATCTATTCACAAAATCCTACGGATTTTTGAGCTCATTGTTACGGGGATGGGGCCGTGCCATATCGTTGCTGCCCAACTCCCACGTTGTTGTGCACATAATAGCCACACGGGGACCACTGGGACTTCCAGCTCGGCGCCATTGGTCTTCTCTCATAGTGGGTTTGAGGAAATTTCTTACCTCCCCCACACTCTTGAGTGTATGTGAGATTTGGGCCCTACGGCAGGGAACCTGCACATCACGATGGCTGAGATACTTCAATCTCAGTAATGCGTAGTGTCATATTATCTGTTCCCGGGTTATAGATTAATATCGCATTCATGTATAAATTATCTCGTTTTAGCATACATTTACCATAACTGTTGCTTTTAAATAATTTCTGCAACCTATCTCCTCCGGGAGTAAACGTCTACTTACTCAACGATTGTTTTCGCTGACTCTACACTTGTTACCATTTTCTTTCAGGTTTTGAGATCTGCAAGGTTCGGTAGAGCATCATTTGCAGGGGCACGGATTGGGGTATTATTTACGATAAATACATATTTTAAAATCCCCTTTGGGATAAAACTATATTATTTGGCATAGATAATTTTTATGAGGCAAAATTTTATTTTGGATTCATCCCACTTGTGCAAATATTGTGCCCTACAATTTTAAATAATGCGTGTCACGCTTTTAAAAGTATTTTGAAAGGTGAGGTAACAACCTCTTTTAAAATAAAAACTTCCGTGAATTTATTCCATTATTGCCGTTGAGCTCCATTGAGGAATGCGTTCCTCCATTTTGGTTGTACCAACCAAACATTTTATTAAGCTTATTTTATACTTTTCACAGTATTATAAGATTCTTTGCGAATTATATGCTAGCTTGTCCGGAACGTGGTTAGCATATACATTCAACTCTGGTTTCTGCAAGTTTTGCCTGCTAGCCTTAGCGTATTCCGGACGGCCCGGAATACGTGGCGGTAGCACCGGCCTATTGTTCTCGCATTTTGCTTCCGCTGTTCGTTTAGGGAAAATGGGGGTGTTACATTCTTCTTCTTCTTCTTCTTCTTATTATTATTATTATTATTATTATTATTATTATTATTATTATTATTATTATTATTATTATTATTATTATTTCACAGGCCTTAAATGACTTAAAAGACAAAAGAACTAATATTATGGCTCCATTTAGGAAAATATCCTTGTGTTTGCAGTATCCTATATACTTTCTTTATTTTTTAATTTGTTGCGGACCCACCTAGCATGCAGTTTAATGCATATTTTAAACTATTAATAACTCAACTTTGATATAAGTAAAAATTTTAAAAATTCAATATTTAAAAATTACACGACGAAACGAATCTAACAAGATCCCACTTAGCTATATTTTAATTTTTATAACTACGATAAAAGTTTAAGTGAAACTGTATATGTGAATATTACCCGAAGCCCCAGTGGGGCAAAAAAAAAAACACAAAAAAAACGGAGAAAGTATATAATAAATGCTATTATTTTTAGTATCCTTCAACTTTTTACATCTAAACTTTGAACACTCATCTCTCAAGAGTTTAGCTTTTGAAACTCTAAACTTTAAACTCTAATTTTTAACTTTATCACCAAACATATTTACTCAAAACAATTTTAATTTAAAGCTATTTTTCACCACTAATTCAAAACTCCAAATTTTAACTCTACTTATTTCTAAAAACACCATATAATATAATACTGCACGTATTACCTAGGAGTAGTTTTTTTTTGCTCAACAACCTATACAAGCTAAGAAAGGGGTGGTGGGAGCCCATGCCACACAAATTACAAAGGGAATAAAAGGGAGGGATAGGGGGTGGGTGGGGATCGAACCTCCAACCTACTGTTGGAAGTTAATGGACTTAACCACTTGAGCTGAGTCCTCATCCCCTTACCTAGGAGTAGTTGATTATTATAAAATAATAGTGACAAAATAAATTGGTATGAAATATCACAATTCACAAACCCTAATTTTTATTGGCGTATACTGGGTATTCCAGGCCACATTAGGTCCAAGATTAATCACTCGAGAATCCGGTGGGCATTGAAGGGCTGCTTCTCCTAAAGCAGAATTCTGCATACACAGAGGCTCGAATCCAAAACCTTTGCCAATTCACAAACCTTAGTTGCTACAAAGAATCAATTAGGACCCGTTTGACAAAACAACTACCGAATCAGCTATTTTATGAGACAATAATATATGAGATAAATTAGCTTATTTAAAAATACAAAATAACTTAAAACAATGTTCAATAAGCTCTTTTTGAAACCCCTGCAAATAGAAGTATTTTGAATTTTAGTTTATGTTAGGCAAAAAGTTAGCACAGATATGGTAAAACATCTAATTTTAACTAATTATAACTCACAAAATTAATTAACAACTAACAGTTGTTCCCAAAAAAGGTCCTAAATATGAGGTTTGTTCACCAAAAAAAAAAAAGCATCAGGTTTTTGGATGAAATGCCCATTGATCTCTACAGTTGGGATGTGTGATATTTTAGGCCAAACTTCGCCATTTGGTTTTCTGTATCTCTTTCAATTGTGGGGAATCACTTATTCCCAGCTCTTTCAAAGACGACTTTATAAGGCTATGTGTGAACGAAGGTGCAATGAGTTAATGGAAAAATCGCCAAATACGTCCCTTTTGTTTCTTTTTTTACCAATCCGGCTGTCGAAATTTTGGCCCCAAATAGTCCATTACAATTGCTAGTCCTGGCAAAATCAATCCTGCAAGCCCTAATGATCAGTAATTATAATACGTGGCAATGGATTAAGTGGGTAATCGTTAGAAGGGCACACGATGGACCGATGAATTGCCACATATGAGACTCCAAACACTTGCCCGTTTTTTCCCCACAGCAGACGACACTTTCACACTTCCCAAACACTTGCCCTTTTTCCCCCCAGAATCTCGAAAAGAACCAAGGAAGTAGTTTGGTAAAAATAGCAATTCCGACAGCTTAAGCTCGGTGACAATGGGGAATGTCGGGTCACAGCTAAGGCCCCAAGAAGAAAACAATTTTTCCCCACCCGATTATGGTAAAAATTTCGCCTATTTCCATCCTTTATGAAGTGTTTATGGGTTTTTCATTTGGGTTAATGGTTTTAAGGAGTTTCGTGCAATGTGTAAAGTAGTTTGGTAAAGTGAATGTGAAAATGTTAATAATGGCGAAACAATCGGTGGAGGTAGCTAGTAGCTTTTAATATCATGTGGTCCTGTGGTGTTGGGTGTTGTAGCCTGAAATCCGATAAGAATATTCGATGGGTCCAAGTAGCAAATGGTTATTTACTATGCAAACTTTGGCTTTATTTGGCGTATTGCAGCTGGGTAGGGCACAAGGTTGGTTTTTGTTTTTTCATTTTTTTGTTTTTTTTTTCTTTTGTTGACTAGTTATGGAATGGAGTGTAGGGTTTACTCACTGTAAGGGTAGGGCTTTAATATTTGTTGTCTTATTTCCTTAGTTTGTATTTAAGTACAATTTTGTTGTGTTCGGATATTTATTGTGATGTTGAGAACTGAAAGGGAAACTCCAGAAAATGGTGAACTCCATAGATGATTGAGGTTGTTGGTGGGTGATATAAATTATCTGATTTTTGTTGTTTATCTTGTTCTTTTTCAGAACCGGACAATGACCGAGTGACAATGGCGTTTCATTTTGGGGGCAAGATAGCAGGGGGTGTACTATGAGGAAGGATGTGCAATAAGTATCAACAAATTTGATCATGTTCCTGTTCGACTAATAAGTGTGGGTGCCATGAGGATGCATGCAAAGAAACAATTGAGTAGGGATGACTTCAACCTATATTTGAAGGACAACAGTGGGATTAAAAAATTAACTGAAGATCTTCAGGTATTCAAAGCTATCGAGAAGTTAAAAATGTTATAGAATGTACAATATGTGTTGTGGTACAGTCTGCAATTAATGTTGATGTGGGTGAAATTGTGGAGGGCACCAATGGGGATGATTCTTTAGCAAGTCTAAGTGATTTTAGTGACTCGGATGCGGAGTATGAGTATGACATGGGTGAGAGTGAGGAGTCGGAAGATGATTGGATGGATAATATATTTGTTAATCCACCCGGAGATCCCAAACCATCAACTTCAAGGAGGAACAAAGGCAAAGAAAAGGTCGTCGAGAGAGTTGAATCTGCTGTTGCAATGGAAGATGAATCCGATGAATAGGACTGTGTCAATGAGAGTGATGATGACTTGAATACAGCTAGAGAATCCGATGATGAGGGATCAAACCGACTGAATTGTCAAACTTTCAATCAAAGCCAGAAATTTGCCCGGAAATTGTGTTTGGTAATGATTTTCAGAGATAAGGAGCTGAAAATGACCATCCAATCACTGGCCATAAATGAGAAGAGGAATGTAAAATTCCCCAAAAATGACAACATCCGGTTGTGGGCCAAATGTGGTGTAGCAGACTGCCCTTGGATGATTCGGGGTTTAAAGTTGAAGAATGAGAAAGCCTTCCAGATTTCAAAATTTGGTAAGAGGCACAACTGTAATCCATCATTCAATGTGAAGAATTTGACATCTACATGGCTAGCAGAGAGGTATTTGTATAACATTAAAAATGATCCAAGAAGAGATTTGGAGGCGTTTAGGATCGAGTCTGTCAAGGAACTGAAAGTGGAAATATATGAGCAGCAAGTGATTAAGGCAAAGAAAAAACTTTTGTGTTGCTTGAGGGGAAACCTGACACACAAACCTATGTGGTGTATTTGGCTGGATGTGAATGCTATTTCTTCACAATTGCATTGCATAGGTTTGTGGCCATTTTTTTTCCCTCCTTTTGGGTACACAAACCTATGCAAAACTTTTGTATTTGTCAAACTCTAACTTAAGCCAATGGCACATTTACATTGTGTAATACATGCCAAGTTCCTTTGGTCAATGAAGTAGCTATTCTATTCTAATGTCAATCTTTGATTTACTACCAAAGTTTATCGTCTACCAACTTAAAGTAAGTGGTGACCATGTTTGTTTGCAATTTTTTATTTTATTTTTTTTTTATTTTCATGTCTTACTTGTGCCAAAACAATACAAACTCTCAAATTTCGATACCAAACATTCTCAAACGTGTAATGCCAGAATGCACCAAAAAAGGGGTTGGAAAGTGCTGCTCAATTGCAAGAAATAAAGATCTTATAATACACAACAAACCAAGCTTCTCCATTGCATATCAACAGCCAAAATCGATGGAGATTACATTGTTATCCATACATTAGGCCTTGGCCTACAAGCATCACAAAATATTCTAGATTCAAACTCTAACATGTCACAGTCTCCATAACTGTGTTTACCTAGAAGCCAACCTTCCAACACATTTTTACTTCAAAATTAAAACAACTAACAGTACAATGACCACCAACAAGCAGGGAATCGTCCAGTCTATGCCACCGCCACCATTTCTTCTGCCCACCACGTTTTGACGCACATTATCATCCTCTGGCTCCGCCATCGTTCCCACACCTCGACGAGCACCAAACTGCAACCCATCTTCACTTGGATGCCTTACGGGATCACCACTAGGTTCCCATTATACCCTACTCAGAGACACCCACCCAAAATAACGACACTGATTCCTCCCACAAGAGTAATATAACTTACCTTCGTAGAAATCGAAGCTTATTCTGATGCAGACTATGCTGGATCAAAAATTGATATGAAGTCTACTTCTGGGTATTGCACTTATGTTGGAGGCAACCTTGTAAAATGGCGGAGTAAGAAACAACTTACAGTGGCTGGTTCAAGTGAAGAGGCTGAATATAGAGCCATGGCTCACACAGCTAGAGAAATCCAATGGTTGAAAAATTTGTTGGGAGAACTAGGGTATGTCTACAAAGAGGCCACTCCTATGTACTGTGACAATAAGGTAGCAATTCATATAGCAAGTAATCCAGTTTTTTAACGAAGTAAACACATTGAAGTTGATTGCCATTTTATTCGAGAGGCTGTGATGAATAAAAAGATCTCCACTCCTTTCACACCCTCTTCCCAGCAAGTAGAAGATATCTTCACAAAGGCGTTGCCAACCAAGCGCTTCAAGGAGCTGTGACAAGTTGGGCATGACAGACATATATGCTCCAACTTGAGGGGGAGTGTGAAGATATTTATAATATCTTTACATTTAATTTTTATATCTTGATAGTTAATTATTGATTGTATATTATTTCCTACTTAATGTTTAGGAGATTTGGTTGTCTTTATCCATTTGTATATACTCCTATATAAGTTTAGATTATACATTACATTTCTTCTATCTCTGAACACTAACATCTTTCAGCGATTTCAATCTCCATATGGTCCAATATATTTAGCATACTTGAGCTTCATGAACCAATTCTGCATTGGCTTGCTCATATGTTGCTTGATCTCATTATCTTCCAAAACACTATGCACTCTCAAATGAGTGATTTTGAGGTGTTCGATCTCATCCTTTAAGTTCCATAAGAGGCAAATGTCCTATTTTATAATTGTGCTCAAGCATCCCACTACTGATGACAACAACTGAAGGGTAGGATCCGCCATTATAGGGATTCGCAGATGCAGATTGAGAGAGAGGATAATGGGAATAGTTTAACAAGTGAGCAGTAGAATGAGATAGATCAATAATTGCAATTGCAAGGGGAGCTAGGACGCGGTGTTGTGTTAGTATCATATAGTAGTAGTAGTAATAATTTTTCTAGAGCTGTCCAAATGGGCGTTGGGCAAGCCCGGGGCGCCTACTCTAAATGGTGGGTTGGGTTGAACAAATATACACCCGTCTGGAAACGGGCCTAAACGGCCAAGCCCGTTCCATTTTATTTATTTTTATTTTTTAGTTTGTAATGAAACCTTAATTAACATAATCAGTGCATTAATGTTTGTTTGTTATAGGTTATTTGAAATCATATAATGTTAAATTGTTTTGATAATATATAATTTAATAATTTTATATTTTTCTAAAATACTACTCCCTCAGTCCCACTCAACGCGTTATGTTTGACTTTTTGACACTGTTTATTGTTCAGCTTTGACTCAATATTATCGCAAGTATATATTTGGAAAAAATAGTCGAGTTGAGTCTTGTTAGAATCGTATAATCATGTAGTTTTAGAATATATATTTTACATAATTTTTCATTGTACATATTTTGAGATATTAACGATTGAAAAAGTGCATTGGATTGTGTGCAAAAGTCAAACAAGACAAGTTAAATGGGACGGAGAGAGTATTAAAGAATTATAAAATTGACTTGATGTTGACTAAATTTAAACTAAAAATAATTTTAATGCTCATTATATAATTAATGGACTACTTAATAGTATTACGTTTTATACTAATTTGACGTTATTTTTCAAAAATAACATTTTAAAAAATTTAAAAAGTCAATTTTAAGTTATTTTAAAAAACATTTTTAATTTTAAATTAGATAATATATTAATTTTAAATGAATAATAATTTTATATAAAAAATTAAATTTATTATTAATTAAATAATAATTTTATATAAAAAATTAAATTTATTATTAATTAAAAAAACCGCGGGCTAGCCCGCCTGGCCCGCAACCTGCCGGTGAGTTGGTTTGGATTGAGGTAATTTTAGCCTGCCACCACGTGGGCCAGCCCATCTCAACCCGCCAAATGGTGGGCTGAAGTGGGTTCGACCCGTGTCGCCCTGCCAGCCCGTCTTGGCACCTCTAAATTTTTCACTATTGCTGCACCAATATTTTGCAAACCTTGAAAGGAATACGACAAGTTAATCAAAAAGGCCTACCTCAACTCAAACAAAGACAACCTCAAATTTAAAAATAGCATACTGAAACACAGAAATTGAAAAAGCATAACAACCTCGAATCCATTAATTCGAGGGCTAAAATGAAGTTCAAAGTATTAAGGCATGATTATAGGGACTCTATTACTATCATATTAATACAGAATTATAGGTAGTTAATATCATTCATTGATTGTATATTTTTCGTACTTTCTCATTTGTATCTTTATATTGAGAATCTTATCCCTTGTGAAACTAAGACATATTATTCCCATTTCATAATCTTATATGGTATCAGAGCATATTACGATCCATTTTTTTTTTCAATTGTTTGATTTACCATGGCTGATGCATTATCTTCACACACCATTGAACTCACTTCTCCAGTTATTGTCACCACACCATTTCCAACATCCGACAAATTAACACGTTCAAATGTTCCTCAATGGCTTTCCCTTGTGACAGCCATCCTCAACGGACATGATCTTCTTGGATATGTGAATGGTTCTACACCAGATGCTCTTTCCACTGATGCCACATATTGCCTATGGTTTTGCCATGATCAGTTGGTATATGCTTTTCTCCAAGGCTCTCTGACAGATGAGGTATCTCCATATGTTACCTCTTACACATACTCTGCATTTGCCTGTCGTGGTCTTCATTCAATTTTCGCAAGCAAATCAAGGGCTCGTGTAATGCAATTGAAGAGTGATCTTCAATCCGCCAAGATGGGCACCCGTGGAGTTGCTGACTATATGCACTCTCTCAAGGAAAAAGCTGATGAATTGTCTAGCATGACTCTCCCATTTCTGATGATGATTTCACATTATATGTTTTAGGCAGCCTCAGTCCAAAGTTTCGAGACATTGCAGCTTTAGTTCGTGCTCAAACAAACTCGATCTCATTTTCCCAACTCATGGATTTTTTGATAGCACAAGAAAAATTTGTTGACACTCTAGATGATTTGAAATCTGTCTCAGCTAATATAGCTCAATCCAGATCTAATCGCAACCAACGGAATTCACACACTGGCTCATCTCGTGGATCCGGCCGTGAAAGGGGTCGTGGTTCCTTCTCTAGCTACGTCATTCTGGGCAGGGGTTATCTAGTTTTCGTACAACTTATGGAACCACAGCTCCGCGTGTCGTGTGTCAACTCTGTGAGATTCCAGGACACACATCAAAGACATGTTGGCAATTTACTTCAACAGTGGCACCTAGTGCCAACCATACCCGATCTTCTCAAAACCTTTATAGTAACTCATGGGTCATGGACTCTGGTACTTCACACCATATTACAAATGATTTGGGTAATCTTTCGTTGCACTTAGAGTATGATGGCACTGAAGAAGTTCATCTCACTAATGGACACACTACGCCTATTTCCCATAACGGTAAATCTTCTATAGCTTCTCCATCTCGTACATTTCATTTACATGATGTTCTATGTGTTCCCCAAGCTGAACAAACCTCCTATCTGTGAATCACTTCACTAGAACTAATAATGTGTCTGTGGAATTCTTTCCAAACTTATTTATTGTGAAGGATCGAACTATGAGGGCACCTCTAGCACAAGGCCAGTGTGACAAGGGTATTTATTGCTTAAATTAGTCTCCAGCAGTGTTTGCTCACTTTAATAATTTTGGTCTGTGCACCTGTAACACCCCGGTTTTGGTAACCCAGGCCGGGATGCCACCGCCATACATTCCCAAGCAAGACGCGAACCAATTCGAGCTTACTTGAGAAGATGCTAAGGCTAAGTCGCATCAAAAAATTTAAAATAAACTTTTCTAAAATATTTTGCCCGAATTTAAAAATATTCATTACTCCTACAGCATGCATAAATTATAAATAGTGCGGAAATAAAGGATAGAGCCAAACACGGCCAAAACGCAAGTCCAAGGTCCATCATTAAAATAATAAAATGCAAGATGTCTTCAAAGATCATGTCCCTCCCATACATGAGTTCCGTGCAATTAATCCGCAAAATCTGTAAAAGAGAATACAACATATTTATCAGTATATAAGAATACTGAGTAAGTCAACCTCTCTATACCAAGTAATGGGTTTAAAACGGATGACCTTAAGACAATATTGAAAAATTAAATTTTATGCTTATAAATAATGCACAAGTTAAATTTAATAATTTAAAAGCTCGTTATAGTAATAATAACAATTCCATTTCTTTTACCATTAGCTCTAGAGATCGAGGACACCATTCTATGGGCATAAAACCCATCATCTACGGGAATCTAACCCATCATCTATGGGATTCAACCCATCCTATGGGAATAAAACCCATCGCAAAGTGAATGCAGCGGACCCTATACAGACACACTCCGGTGCCATAGATAACCCATACGGATACATCTAGGAGTATAGACTCATACATCACAAATAAATAAATGTCGTTTTGGCTACGAGAGGGGGTGGCAAATACATGTTCCACCAGGTGCACATACCCTCAAGAATATAATACATGGCATACAACTCAATCCTTAGTGCAATGGTTTAAAATAATACATATACTTTTATCAAAGATCTTTCTCATAACTCATATGGAGAATATTCATTTTGTTAATTAATTTAAAAACTTTGCAGTACTTAAAAATTCTCCTTTATCTCATAAACTTCATAAACATATCCATGTATACCTTAATATCATAACATAGCAAAATTTCAGAAAACCCTAACTTTTCGGATACACATGTGCAGAGATTAATATTATGAAAATAATCTAATCAACCAAAAATTATAAAATTTTACAGGAGCATTCTAAACTCAAAAAGGAACATTTTTCGTTAAGAAAACTAGTAGAAATTCTGAGGGAAACATTGTCAATAATTCAAATAAGTCAGTGCATCAGCATTTTGTATTTCCATCTACAGTCATGTAATCAATAATTTCCTGAGGACAATCTGTTTCGCCAAAAATTCTGAAATTTTATACAGAGATCCATAACACAATAATGAACATTTCTTGTGAAGAAAGTTAAGTCGAATTTGAAGTTGAAGGTCGAGAAATCATAGCATTTCCAACAAGGACTAAAATCGCAGATTCTGAATCCTACTGTGCAGTGTTTGTATTTTTAAGACTGACAGTGACTCGGTTGTCCAAAAATTATGAAATTTAACCTTATATCCATGACACACAGATCTACAACTTTTGTGAACAAAGTTTTCGGAAATAAACAACAGAAATGGTTCGAAAAGATGGGCTTTTGCACAGAACTGAAACTGGGAAGGCTGCAGCTTTAGTAAAGATGATGAAATTCGAATTTGATGCACAAAACACAAGGATTGGATCTCCAAAACTTAATATAGGGAGGATAACTTAATGTTCTATGGATTTGGAAGTGGATAATCCGAGAGTGATAGGTTCTAGTGGATGCGAACACGACGACGCCTCGAACGGCTGCGTTTTTGGTACATGTAGTAGAAGAAACCAATCCTTTAATGAACATGGGATTGAATCGAATCCACAGAATTGAAAAGAAAAAGGAAGTAAACTTACTGATCTCGAAGTTAGAATCGGCGGAATGTTGAATACGGGACTGCTACAAGAAACGTTTCTCACAGACACTCACAACTCACTTTGCTTCTTTCCACTCTCTCTCTCTCTCTCTCTCGCATCTGTTGGGATTCGCATTCGCAGGTTTTGGTGTGGAATTGGAATACTTGGGGGTTGTAAATGGTTTGAGAAGGCTGCTATAAGAAACCAACTCCCGTAAGTTTAAAAAACTCTCCACTATTCCTAATTGTGCTCAAAGTTAATAACTCCTAAAACTACCGAGTATGCCATACTCCAATTCAAATTCAAATTCTAGTCTTGCTGTAAAATAACTCCCTGGCCGCACTATCCTCTTTCAATTCCAAATCTTTTGTCAAATAACTTCATAGTTGGTCCACATAGGCTTTAATTAGAATATATATATGCTCCTAACATTGATAATAATAATTATTATAATAGTGACAAAAATAATAATTATAATATTAATATTAATAACAACAACAAACAACAACAACAACAACAACAACAATAATAATAATAATAATAATAATAATAATAATAATAATAATAATATGTGAAATATGATTCTTTCGGGTGATTTTTCGGGTATTACAGTTTACCCTCCTTAAGAATCAACTTCGCCCTCGAAGTTGCATGTGATAATAAGGTCATTAGCATGCAAATGAGATGTTAATTGCATGCGAAAGTCAGGGAGTAGGGCCTTTAATTGGAAAAAGTTTGAACGTACCTTGGCGAAGGTTTTTATTGGGTGGTGTCCCCGTAATTGTCGTCGGGTCGCTTTGGAAGAGATTAGGGTAACGTTGCTTCATATCTGACTCCAACTCCCATGTTGCTTCTTCCACACCATGGTTGGACCAAAGAATTTTAACCATTCTCGTGGTATTATTCCTTGTTGCTCTTTCCTTGACATCAAGTATTTGGATTGGAAATTCTTCATAAGTCAAGTCATCGTCCAACTCAATCACTTCCAGCTGAAGTACATGAGTCGGGTCGTGTACATATTTCTTTAACTGTGAAACATTAAACACGTTATGCACCCGAGACAACTGTTGTGGTAGGGCTAGACGATATGCTAGATTTCCAACTCGATCTAGAATTTCATAAGGTCCTATGTACCGAGGACTTAGTTTTCCTCGTTTGCCAAAGCGCATCACTCCCTTCATTGGTGGTATCTTTAGCATAACCTTATCTCCAACTTGAAATTCTAAGTCTTGCCGTCTCACATCGGCATAACTTTTCTGCCGGTCTTGTGCAGCTTTCATCTTCCCTTGGATCACCTTGATTTGTTGGGCCATATCCTCAATAAGTTGTGGTCCCACTACCACGGCGTTATCATTCTCTTCCCAACATAACAGACTGCGGCACTTGCGCCCATATAGTGCCTCAAATGGCGCCATGCCAATACTAGCATGGTAGCTATTATTATTGGAAAATTCAATCAATGGCAAATGATTTCCCAGCTCCCCTTAAATTCCAGGACACATGCCCTCAACATGTCCCCCAGTGTCTGAATCGTCCTTTCTGTTTGTCCATCTGTCATCGGGTGAAATGCGGTACTCATCTTAATCTGTGTACTGAGGGATTCTTGCAGCTTAGTCCAAAAATGTGAGACAAACCTACTATCTCTATCCGAGATTATATCATGTGGTACTCCATGTCGTCTGACCACATTGTCAATATAAGCTTTTGCTCACCGATCCATGGACCAAGTATCCTTCTGGAATAAATATAGCAGTCTTTGTTAACCTGTCGACAATCACCCAGATTTTGTTCGTCCCTTTTGGTGATCGCGGTAACCCTGAGACAAAATCCATTGAAATGCTATCCCATTTCCAATTCGGGATTTTCAATGGTTTCATAAGTCCTAAGGGCTTTTGACATACGGCTTTGACCTTTTGACATGTTAAGCATCGGGCCACAAATTCAGCTACCTCATTTTTCATCTTTGGCCACCAATAGACTTTCTTAAGGTCCTTATAAAGCTTATCACCCCCTGGATGTACTGAGTACGGGGTGTTGTGGCCTTCCATCATTAGTTTTTGCTTCAAATTCCCACATTTGTGTGGTACACACCACCTCCCTTTAAAGCGTATGCTTCCATCCTCGTGGATAGCAAATCCGATCGCTTTTCCTTCAGCAATCTTCTTTTTGACCCTTTCAAGCTTTACATCGCCTGGTTGAGCAGAGCAAATCTCGTCAAATATCGTAGACTCAATTGCCATGGCATTAATAACTTGTATCGCCGTTCCATAATGGACTAATTCAATATCCAACTTGACTAAGTCCATATACAATTCTGGTGGTAAAATCAATGAATTCGCCACGTGTCGGGTCTTCCGACTTAGTGCGTCTGCTACAACATTGGCTTTTCCTTCGTGGTAGGAAATTTCTAGGTCATAATCCTTGATTAACTCTAGCCACCTTCGTTGTCTCATATTTAACTCCTTTTGAGTAAATATGTATTTGAGACTTTTGTGGTCAGTGAACATCCGACATTTTTGCCCATAGAGATAGTGTCTCCAAACCTTTAAAGCAAACACGACTGCTGCTAATTCTAAGTCATGTGTCGAGTAGTTCTCCTCGTGAGGCTTCAACTGTCGTGATGCATATGCAATAACCGTCTGTTGTTGCATCAAAACACATCCTAATCCTTCCTTCGAAGCATCACTGTACATTTCAAAATCCTCGTTCTCCGATGGCAGTGCTAATACTGGTGCCGTAGTGAGTCTTTTCTTCAATTCTTGGAAAGCTGCTTCACATTCATCCGTCCACACATACTTCAAGCCTTTCTTTAATAGTTGGGTTAAGGGTCGTGCTATTTTCGAAAAATCTTTCACGAATCGCCTATAATACCCAGTTAATCCAAGGAAACTCCTCACTTCTATTTGGCTTTTTGGTGACGGCCATTCTGTTACCGCCGAAATCTTTACTGGATCAACTGAAACTCCTTCAGCCGATACGATGTGACCAAGAAACGCCACTTCCTTCATCCAAAAATCACATTTCGATAACTTGGCGTAGAGTTGATTCTTACGCAATATTTCCAATACTTGATGCAATTGTTGTGCATGCTCTTCTTCATGCTTTGAGTAGATCAAAATGTCATCGATAAATACGACAACGCATTGATCTAACAGCTCTCGAAATACATTATTCATGAGATTCATGAATACTGCAGGTGCATTCGTCAATCCGAAGGACATTACTTGAGAAGATGCTAAGGCTAAGTCGCATCAAAAAATTTAAAATAAACTTTTCTAAAATATTTTGCCCGAATTTAAAAATATTCATTACTCCTACAGCATGCATAAATTATAAATAGTGCGGAAATAAAGGATAGAGCCAAACACGGCCAAAACGCAAGTCCAAGGTCCATCATTAAAATAATAAAATGCAAGATGTCTTCAAAGATCATACCCCTCCCATACATGAGTTCCGTGCAATTAATCCGCAAAATCTGTAAAAGAGAATACAACATATTTATCAGTATATAAGAATACTGAGTAAGTCAACCTCTCTATACCAAGTAATGGGTTTAAAAAGGATGACCTTAAGACAATATTGAAAAATTAAATTTTATGCTTATAAATAATGCACAAGTTAAATTTAATAATTTAAAAGCTCGTTATAGTAATAATAACAATTCCATTTCTTTTACCATTAGCTCTAGAGATCGAGGACACCATTTTATGGGCATAAAACCCATCATCTACGGGAATCTAACCCATCATCTATGGGATTCAACCCATCCTATGGGAATAAAACCCATCGCAAAGTGAATGCAGCGGACCCTATACAGACACACTCCGGAGCCATAGATAACCCATACGGATACATCTAGGAGTATAGACTCATACATCACAAATAAATAAATGTCGCTTTGGCTACGAGAGGGGGTGGCAAATACATGTTCCACCAGGTGCACATACCCTCAAGAATATAATACATGGCATACAACTCAATCCTTAGTGCAATGGTTTAAAATAATACATATACTTTTATCAAAGATCTTTCTCATAACTCATATGGAGAATATTCATTTTGTTAATTTAAAAACTTTGCAGTACTTAAAAATTCTCCTTTATCTCATAAACTTCATAAACATATCCATGTATACCTTAATATCATAACATAGCAAAATTTCAGAAAACCCTAACTTTTCGGATACACATGTGCAGAGATTAATATTATGAAAATAATCTAATCAACCAAAAATTATGAAATTTTACAGGAGCATTCTAAACTCAAAAAGGAACATTTTTCGTTAAGAAACCTAGTAGAAATTCTGAGGGAAACATTGTCAATAATTCAATTAAGTCAGTGCATCAGCATTTTGTATTTCCATCTACAGTCATGTAATCAATAATTTCCTGAGGACAATCTGTTTTGCCAAAAATTCTGAAATTTTATACAGAGATCCATAACACAATAATGAACATTTCTTGTGAAGAAAGTTAAGTCGAATTTGAAGTTGAAGGTCGAGAAATCATAGCATTTCCAACAAGGACTAAAATCGCAGATTCTGAATCCTACTGTGCAGTGTTTGTATTTTTAAGACTGACAGTGACTCGGTTGTCCAAAAATTATGAAATTTTAACCTTATATCCACGACACACAGATCTACAATTTTTGTGAACAAAGTTTTCGGAAATAAACAACAGAAATGGTTCAAAAAGATGGGCTTTTGCACAGAACTGAAACTGGGAAGGCTGCAGCTTTAGTAAAGATGATGAAATTCGAATTTGATGCACAAAACACAAGGATTGGATCTCCAAAACTTAATATAGGGAGGATAACTTACTGTTCTATGGATTTGGAAGTGGATAATCCGAGAGTGATAGGTTCTAGTGGATGCGAACACGACGACGCCTTGAACGGCTGCGTTTTTGGTACATGTAGTAGAAGAAACCAGTCCTTTAATGAACATGGGATTGAATCGAATCCACAGAATTGAAAAGAAAAGGAAGTAAACTTACTGATCTCGAAGTTGGAATCGGCGGAATGTTGAATACGGGACTGCTACAAGAAAAGTTTCTCACAGACACTCACAACTCACTTTGCTTCTTTCCACTCTCTCTCTCTCTCTCGCATCTGTTGGGATTCGCATTCGCAGGTTTTGGTGTGGAATTGGAATACTTGGGGGTTGTAAATGGTTTGAGAAGGCTGCTATAAGAAACCAACTCCCCAAAGTTTAAAAAACTCTCCACTATTCCTAATTGTGCTCAAAGTTAATAACTCCTAAAACCACCGAGTATGCCATACTCCAATTCAAATTCAAATTCTAGTCTTGCTGTAAAATAACTCCCTGGCCGCACTATCCTCTTTCAATTCCAAATCTTTTGTCAAATAACTTCATAGTTGGTCCACATAGGCTTTAATTAGAATATATATATATATGCTCCTAACATTGATAATAATAATTATTATAATAGTGACAATAATAATAATAATAATAATAATAATAATAATAATAATAATAATAATAATAATATGTGAAATATGATTCTTTCGGGTGATTTTTCGGGTATTACAACACCAATCTACATACTTGGCATTCACGACTTGGACATCCATTGAGTCGTACAAGAAAATTTATTATCTCGCAAAATGATTTACCAACTGTTCAATCTAATGAGAAGGATTTTGCAAGTGATTCTTGTTTATGTTGCAAAACTCATAAGCTCCCTTTTTCCACTTCTACTCTACATGCGAGTAAACCACTACAATATGTGTATGCTGATGTATGGGGGCATACTTGTGTGTCTATTGATGGATGCCGTTCTTATTTATTGCTGGTGGACTCTTACACAAAATATTGTTGGATATTTCCCATGGTATGCAAGTCTTATGTCAAAGAAATTATTGAGAAGTTTCATCCCTTGGCTGAGAAATAATTTGGGGTTCCTATATGCAATTTTTATAGTGATAATGGTGGAGAGTTCGTCGCATTAAAGTCATATTTCAAACTCATGGTAGTCCATGGCTCATCCAACATCCCTTGATTGGTTAGGGGTCAAACGCATTGTACACTACCTCAGAGGCACAATTCACCATGGTTTATTACTTCGCACACCTCAGACATTAACACTTGTGGCTTATTCCGATTCCGATTTTGGTGGAAATGTCTTAGATGGGAAGTCAACCTCGGCATACATTATTTTTCTTGGGTTCATCTCCAATATCCTGGAGATCGCGAAAACAAACTAGTCTTGTACGTTCTTCTACTGAGGCTGAGTATCGCGCTCTTGCCTCGAGTGCCTCTGAAGTATGTTGGATATATCAGCTATTCCATGAGCTTGGCTTGTCACTACAATCCATTCCTAAGCTTCTATGTGATAATCTGGGAGCCACACGCCTGGCTCTCAATCCGGTTTTGCACTCCAGAATGAAGCACATTGCTCTAGATCTTCACTTTGTGAGGGATTTGTCAATAAAAGGCATCTTCAAGGTTGTATATGTCACCACTACATATCAATTGGAAGACTTGCTCACTATGGTCTTTTACGTTCCAAAATTTCCGTGGCCAATGGCACGTCCAATTTGCGGGGGCGTATTAAGGCATGATTATAGGGATTCTATTACTGTCATATTAATACAGAATTATAGGTAGTTAATATTATTCATTGATTGTATATTTTTCATACTTTGTCATTTGTATGTTTATATTGGGAATTATACCCCCTGTGAAAGTAAGACATATTATTCCCATTTCATAATCTTATACAAAGTTCCACTCATATTAAGACGAAGGAAAACGAGTATCACAAGGCAAGGATTCATTAATGTGGAAAATTCGGAGGAAAAAATATTCATAATATTATTGTACAATTTTTTCTAACTTTCCGCATCTAAAAAAATACATACACATATTCAAAAATTATGAAAAATAGTTTAAAAATAGGCCGCAAACCATTTTCTTTAATATAGATGTATACTATTATTATTATTATTATTATTATTATTATTATTATTATTATTATAATAATAAAATTTTACGCTGCCAGAACCTCAGACCAACTGCGTTTGGTAGTATGTAACTAGAATCATTTATTAAATATACTTGAATTTAAATTTGAATATTAGCAATTGAGATTCTTTATAAATTTGTGAGATGTTTACTAAAATTTGTTATTTTTAATGTAAATAATGTGTATTATGATAATAAAAATATTCTCTAGGGACAAAGATACATACATGTGTGTACATATATATTTTGGTGATGATTGAGTGCATACATTTGCATTTGCAGACTCTATACATGTGATGGAAGAAGTGTTTCATATAATGGGATAATGTTCTATGGTGTATGATAGGAGAGATATTGTATGTGATCAGCGAGATGTTTTATGTGATGAGATAGTGATTTTATATGTGTATGCAATCACAGACTTTTCGAAGAGTTGTACCGTAGCCGAAATTTATTTGTTTATATACTGATCCATTTCCTCTATTTTCTAAAAAAAATAGCACAAATTTTGTTTAGTATTAGTTATTATCCAACATATTTAAATGTTTCATTTCTGGAATAAAATGGTATTTCGCTCCATTTTTAGACAGAAAAAATATTTAAATGCAATTTTTTTAAAGTAAATAACAGGGTATCCTCAATCCTCATTGGACCTAAAACTAATTCTTCGAGGATCGGGTGGGCATTGAAGGGTTGCCTCTCCCAGAGCAGAATTCTGCATACACAAAGGCTCGAACCCGAGACCTTTGCTTAAGCTGCCAGAGTCCCATACCACTCAGGCCAACTGCGTTTGGTATTTTATCATATCAATATGTTATAATATTTAGTGGATGGGGATTTACGCTAGTGGTTAAGTCCCTCAACTCTCAATCTATAGTTTGGGGGTTCGATTCCCCACCCAGCCCTTATTCATCCCCTTTGTCCCTTTATAATTTGTGTGGTATGGACTCCCACCACAATTTCCAAGCCTGTATAGGCTGTTCATAAAAAAAATTAATAAAATAATTGTCTTTAAAAGGACCATACAGGTAGTATAATAAAAATTATGATTCCAGCTAGGGGTGTAAATGAGACTGATAGGCTCGTAATATATTCGGGCTCGACTCGATCAAAGCTCGACCAAAGCTCGACTCGAAAAGGCTCGGCTCGAATTCGAGATCGGCTCGAATATTAATGAGCTCAAGCCGAGTTAACTAATACTCGGCTCGAAAGCTCGATAATAGTCTCGAATATTATATACATATGTATTATTTCTTTCTTAAAAATATAGTATATTTTCTTTCATAATAAATGTGAGGAAGAGGAAGTCCAACAGTAAATTCACTCCTCCTTTTATTTAATAATATAGTACATTATATTTTATTATGGTTAACACTAAATCAAAAAAACTAAATAAGAATCTCCTTCCAAATTGGGACTAATATAAGGAATTATGAATAGTTTAATATATTTCTACAGAACTCCATCTTTCAAGTTTTTAAGCTCATTATTGAGTAATTTTAAAATTTTTTAGTCTTGAGTTTAATGTGGTCTAGGGATACCCGGTTAAAAAAAAACTGAAATTTATGTCGAGCTTTTTTGGCCCTTCGAGCCGAGCTTCAACATATTGTGTCGAGCTCGAGCCGAGCTCAATTTTTAAAGCTCGTCGAGCTTCGAGCTCGAGCCGAGCCGAACTTATATATAACCGAGCCGAGCTCGGCTCGTTTACACCCCTAATTCCAGCATTCATATATTATATTCTAGATTTTTTTCCCACGCTCCGCATGGTGTTGGGTTTTTTTTTTTTTTTTAATACAAACGAATATTAACTTGATTAATTTAAAATGATAGATGATATTATTTTAGTTCTATTGTCATACCCCCTAATTTTTCGTACCCCCTAATTTTTCGTGCATTTTTGTAAACTTTTGAACTACGTTATGGCTTGATCCCTTTACCGGGTACGAAGGCAGCTTAGAAGTTTTAATTCTAAGTTCAGTCACAACATAATAAAACAAACACAAGACCTTAGCACGAGACGAGAAAAGCCGAAACACAACTTCGAGGACGAAGTTGATTCTTAAGGAGGGTAGACTGTAATACCCGAGAATTTTCCAACATAAAATAAAACAATAATTAAATAAATAAATAATAAATAAAATAAATACTATAAATAAATAAACAAATCCAGCAAATAAAAGAAATAAATAAAGATAAGGAAATGAGAAATGAGATTTTTACTTAAAAAGGAATTAAAGGAATTTAATTCAATAAAAGGATGGACAAATGGTACACCAAAACCCGACACTAATGAACTCGAGTATTCTAGTCCAAAACATCCAATTAGACTGAGAATAAAATTAGAGAGAAAGTATGAGCCCGAATATACCCCGGAAATCGGAGTACGGGAGCATAGAGGGATAGGAACCCGAAAGAGAGGCGGAAAAGCACGACGGATCGCACGACCCGCCCGGACCGAAGTCCAGGCGAAGTCGGCGCGGTGGCCGCGCGGTGAAGTGGCTTTAGCGCGCCACGACCGCGCCACCCCACAGATTCGTTTGTTGCGTGAATCTCTCGCCCGAACGCGGATTTTTCGACTTTCGGTTGAACATCTCTCGACTCCAGACCTTTAGGTCGGTTGTGGACGCCCTAGGGATTGAGAATTCTATAAATAAGCCCCTTGGGAGCCCCAAACAAGTTTACGAAACCCTACAATCTTCTATACGTTCGAAACCCTAAATTCGGAGTCGACGGAAAGCACCAAACGGAGGCAGCAGCTTTGGACGAAAATCCAAGGTCTCCAAACGTTGTGGTAAGCTCTAGTCCAATAAATCTTTTCACGTTTCAATCCGAAAACGGATTCTAACTTCGGTTCTTTTCTTTCTACACCCCGTATCGAATCTAGATCGTAGAACCCGACGAACGGAGAGGAGAAACGGTGACCTGGAAGCCACGCCTCCGAACTAGATATCCCCGACGTTCATAGACACTGTAAGTTAACCTTACATGGTTTTGGGAGATTTTAAAACATTCGAAACCTAAAAGATTCAACAAGAACCATAAATCTGTCCACTTTTGTTTTTCTACCGACGCAACAGATTTGGTGAATTTTTCCGACCCTTAAAACGAACTCAAACGGAAAAACTTAAAACACTAAAAACGTTTCTAAGACTTAGACCTAGCTACTGTAAAAATTTGGGAATTTTTGGAGTTGATTTGATATGTGAAAACCCGTTGAAACCGAACTGTTTGAATCTAGATCTTGAAATCTTGGGCAGAACTTAGGAATGATCTTGATCACGTTTTTGAGATAGGAGCTAGGCTGTTTTAGATCTTTGGCCAAACATGAAAGTTGTAGATAAATGTCTTAAGATGATCCCTGTCAAATTTCATTAAATTTGGAGTTGAATTGATATGGTAGAATTTGAAATCTTTGAACTGTGGTGTATTAAACTCGGACAGATTTCTTCTTATGCAAAAATTGGCGATTTTGACCTACTTAGGTATCTCGGATTGAAAAAGTTAAAACACAAAAGTTGTAGATCTTGATGTTTCTGAGTCAGATATGAAATTTTGGAATTTTTGGAATTAAATTTGATTTTAGACGAATTTTGGAGTAAACTGTGATTTACCGAAACGAAATCTTGAAATCTTGTTGAAACATGGAATTAACCTTTAGGGTTGAAACGAATTGAGATATTATTTCTAAATAAATACAATGGAAGGCAGATTTTTAAAAACTAAATCCCCTTACAAACTTGATAAATTAAAATTAGGGGTGAGTGCTCTGCAGGGTGCCCCCTAACGATTCACTTCGTGCCGTAATGGACGATGGTGACCCCGCGCGCTAAATTTGAGATATGGATTGCCTAAATGGCGAAACTTAGAGCCTACACTCTCGTGAATATCCGTATGGGTTTCCCGAGGCTCCGGAGTGGTACTGGGTATGGCTGATACGGTTGCGGCCGCCGGGCTACCGGCTAAACTTGTTGACATCGCGATGCTATCGTGAAACTTTGAAATACCAAATCGGGAATGTAATGGGGATTCTAAATTAAATTAAATTAGGTTAAATTATGTTGTTGAATTATCTAAATGCTTTGTTTAAATTATGGCTTTTATTATTAAACCATGTGATATGTGTCATTAAATAGAGCCTGAGATAAATTATGCTATTGGATATGGATTAGATGAAATTAAATATTATGTTATTATCATGCTTTGTTAAATTATTAAATTAATGGCTTTTAAACCCTACGATCATGCATGTGTTAACTTACTCAGTAATTTTGCTGACCAAAACCATTTTTATTCATTTCTTTACAGAATATGTGGAATGAGCATGTGTGAGCACGAATCATGCATGGGATTTTGGGGATTGTTATTTTGCTTTTAAATTTCGTACTTAGACTATATTATGAACGGGCCTGTTTAACCCGTGTTCTGGCCATGTCGGCCCTTTTTATATTTTCCGCTGCGATACTGTACTAAACTAAATATTTCCGCTGCGCTATGCTATTATTATATTCGAATTATATTGTATGGGCTATTTTGAATGCTTTAAATGTTTTAAATACTGCAATACCTAGCCTTGCATCTCTTTAGTAAGCTCGGAGAAACCGTGTCTTACTAGGGAGATGTGGCGGTGACATCCCGACCTGGGTGACCAAAAACCGGGGTGTTACAAGTTGGTATCAGAGCCCGGCTATTTTTAAACTATTATTTTTAAACCCTTACTATTTTTGGACTATTATTAGTATTTTGACTATTCTTTTAAATTTTAAATTATTATTTCCATGGAGAAATGTCTTTTTAAAACCCATCGGAAAAGTATATATATGGTGCATTAAATTATTATTTGGGGGGGGGGGGGAATATCATTTGCATATGCATGCTGCATCTCTGCTATGAACTTATAATCTTGGAAACTTGAACTTAGAATCTTGGCGAAACTTGAACTTAGCATCTTGGCGAAACTTGAACTTAGAATCTTGGAAACTCGAACCTAGAATCTTGGCGAAACTTGAACTTAGAATCTTCGAAACTCGAACCTAGAATCTTGGCGAAACTTGAACTTAGCATCTTGGCGAAACTTGAACTTAGAATCTTGGAAACTCGAACCTAGAATCTTGGCGAATATTAACTTAGATCTCTTGCTTGCGCTAGATGGCTAGTCAAGACATGATGCAGTTGATGGTCAGGATGATGAGTGTTCATCTCGATTCCCACCAGACCCTAGAACAAATGAAAAATCGTATAGCTCACTTGGAGGCAAATCTGCACCAAATGGGAGACTTAAGGGAAGCTGACCTCCAGCACTTCCTGAACTTGAGAGCCGCTGATCAAGATCGCATAAAAGACTTAGAAACTCAAGTGCAAAAACTCACCGAACGAAGCGATGCTGTGATAGATAGAGTCGAGTATCTAGGGACGGACCTGCTTGACCTCACTGATATAGTAGTACCATATAGCCCTGTGGAAGACCACTTGATGGGACCACGAAGCCTAACACCCCCAGTGGAGAGCCCGTCCGGCCTTATCCATGGACGCTACGGAACCCTTGGGCTCTGGCCCCACATGGTCCGCCCATTGCCAAACCCGAGCCCCGTGGAGAACCATCCGGAGGAGACACCGGACCCAGTTCCGGAAGCCGTCGATCCACCATCCCCAGTGTTTCATGGACCTTTGGGCACCGGCCAGGTCTCTGATGAGGATGACCCTATGGAAGACCCCGCTACTCTGCCAGAGGACGCGGAGATCTTTTAGATACTTTATCTTAGATAGTATATTTATTTTGCGCATCCTATTACTTGTATTAAATTTCTTTTAAAGGAATAAAATGTGAGTTGATTTTTTTTGAAATCCTTCAGCCCAAAATTATCGAAAAAAAAAAGAAAAAAAAAGGAAAAAAAAGAGAGAGACGAACCGGAACAGTTCCACCGCATTTTCTCTAAATGACAACAGTCAAATCAGACAACTGAACAAGGATACAACGGGAACATAAACTACGAAACAAAACACAGCAAGATCATCCTTGTACAGTCCATAAGGAAACAACAAAATAAAACACTACTACAGCAAGCCTAGATGGGAATGCGGAAACAAAGGATCACTGGTCGGGAGGCGGGAACTGACGACGCATATACTCGTCCATCTGACGCATGTAGGCGTACATGTCGGTCATGGAGGCCTGCTGCTCCATCTGTCTCGTAGTGATCGTATCCATGCGAGCCTGGTACAGATCCATCCTGGCATCCAGAGCGTCGTAGCGAGCCTGCCCGGCTGCAAACCCCGCATCCATACGGGCAAACCTCGCATCCATACTAAGCTGCATACCCTGCAGCATCTGAACTATCTGCGGCATCTCCGCACCCTGCTGGGGAACCTCGGGAGGCGGAGGTGGCTGCTCAGGAGGAACAACTAAAATCAAACCATCACCGTTGGGCTCCGGGCGAAGGACAGCCGGAGGAGCCCCACATCGAAGAGCACTGCGTCGAGGGGCGTAGCTAGGGATACGGTAGTGGCCGCCAGCGGATAGCTCATAAGGATCCGTCTCTGGTGACGTACGGATCCCCTGAGCCGCACACATGCCGCAAATAAGATGAACATGGGTAATCACCCTGCTTCCTCGTCCTCGGCGCATACCCCTCAGGTTGTCCGCGATACAAGGCCCAACATTCACCCTACCACCCCGGGCGAGAAAGCAGATGGTCTCATAGACGTGGTCGATGACAATGTGGCTCCGGGTGATCGGCCGGACACGGCCTAACCATATCTGAGCTAGCTCGCGCCACGGAGAGTCCATCGTCGTCAACCTCAGCTCGTGATCATGCTCGAGCAGAGGAGCCGTCAAGGTGCATAAAACGCCCCACGCAGGCGGGGGTATACGACCCTCAGGCTGTGGCCGGAACACGCCGTCGTCAGGAAGGCCAAAGTAGACGTTGATCGCCCGAGCACTGAAATCTAGATGGCGACCCCGAACCCAGACTTGAGACAAGTCACTGTTCTCCCCGAGACCGCCAATGTTGGCAATGACCTCCATAGCTAAGTACCCAGAAGCGACGCCCTCGGGATGGCGCGCAAGCCCTGTCCACTGAAGAAGATCCAAAACTGGACTAACCCTGTCGTCGTCCATATGGCGAGGATATATGCCTCTCTCCGGGACATAAGACCTGTTTCGACGAAGCTCGTCGAAGTAGAACTCCTGAGAGGCCATAGTAGCGAACCGATACCTGTCGTGTCGACGGGGACGCACCTCGTCGGGGAGACCCCTGAGCTTAGGGCCCCGCTGCTCCTCGTCCTCCTCAGACTCGCTCTCGTCAAAATCAGACATCGCCGGAGCGGCAGTGCTAGGACCAGCCTCATCGCGCTGAGCAACTCGTCTCCTGGTCCTCGGGGGACACATGAGTGACGCCAAAACAATCCACAGAAAAAGCAGCATCCTGCAAATATCAAACCAATACCAAATGTAAGGATAAATCCCACACGGCGATTACACGAAGCATAATCTAGAAAACACGAGAACATGAAGTGGGAGCCCTAACACGAGCGATCAAGAGGGTAACCAAACCAAGACTATGTCTAGAAAAGTCCCAAACCCCTTGGGACATTTCGTCGAACACGTTGAGTGCGCGATAAATCAAGACCAAAGTTTACTTGTAAACACATGGGGAACGTCCCCAAAACAAAACAATTGTTTAGACAATAACTTATCAACATAATAGGGCACAAATCGACAACAACAAACTCATCCGCATGCCCACAATACCAATACAAATCGGGAAATTCATGCTTTCCTTAAAATATGGAATCTAGTAAAACTTCCTCAAACTAGGCATGCATGGTGGCACAAATACTTCCTAATCAACAAAAATAACACCAAGTATCGCCCGAACTCGCTAATTGCATGAATTAAGTCTAAAAACAACAAACCCCCAATTCTTGTCTCTAAACCCTAATTTTGAAATTCGCCCAAAGATTAGGGCTAATCAAGACATAAAATCTGAAATTGACAGGTAGAAGTAGTAGATGCATACCTTGCAAAGGAAAATCGAAGCCGGGAACGAGAGAATCGGGGGATGGGAGAACGAATTTGAGAGAAAACTAGAAGAAGCCTCGGAAGTGGAAATGGGGCGGAATGGCTCGCGCTCCGCGCGAGCCCTTTTACTCGAACTGCTAAAGCCGCGCGGTCGCCGCGCGCCACCGCGCGGGCACCGCGCGAGCCTCAAAGTTAGTTTTTTTTTTTATTTTTTTTTTACCTTCTAGTGTTTACTCGATGAGCTATACAGCAAGCTGTCGAAATGTGACTTCTGGCTGAAAGAAGTGGCATTTCTCGGACACATAGTATCCGCTGATGGAGTATCAGTGGATCCGGCAAAAGTTTCTGCCGTAACTGAATGGGCAACTCCGAAAAGTCCAACGGAAATAAGGAGTTTCCTTGGATTAGCCGGATATTATAGACGATTTGTGAAGGAATTTTCAAGGATTGCACGTCCTTTGACCCAGCTACTAAAGAAAGGAGCAAAATACGAGTGGACCGAAGCTTGTGAGATTGCGTTTCAAGAGCTGAAGAAACGACTCACAACCACACCCGTATTAACACTGCCATCAGAGAATGGTGACTTCGAAGTATATAGCGATGCTTCGAAGGAAGGTTTAGGTTGTGTTTTGATGCAAGACTCGAGAGTCGTAGCCTATGCATCACGCCAACTAAAACCTCACGAGGAAAATTATCCGACACATGACCTGGAGTTGGCAGCGGTCGTTTTCGCTCTAAAGATATGGAGACATTATCTTTATGGGCGGAAGTGTCGAATGTTCACCGACCACAAAAGCTTGAAATATATATTCACTCAGAAGGAGTTGAATTTGAGACAGCGAAGGTGGTTGGAACTCATTAAAGACTACGATTTGGAGATAGCATACCACGAGGGGAAGGCGAATGTGGTAGCCGATGCCCTAAGTCGGAAAACCCAACACGTGACAAACTCGTTGGTAATTCCGCCGGCATTGTACATGGATTTGGCAAGATTGGAGTTAGAACTTGTGCATCCTGGCACAGTGAGAGAAACGGTCAATGCCATGGTCGTAGAGACTCCAATACTAGACGAGATTCGACTCGCTCAACCGGGCGATCCGAAACTCGAGAAGATAAAAGGGTATATTGCCGAAGGAAAGGCAATAGGATTTGCTGTCCACGAGGATGGAAGCATCCGTTTTAAAGGTAGATGGTGTGTGCCTCTTAAATGTGCCGAATTGAAGCAAAGGTTGATGGAGGAAGGGCACAACACGCCATATTCTGTACATCCCGGAGGTGACAAGCTATACAAAGATCTGAAGAAGATCTATTGGTGGCCGGGAATGAAGAAGGAAGTGGCAAATTTCGTGGCGAGATGTCTCACCTGCCAAAAGGTTAAGGCAGTGCGACATAAACCCTTAGGATTGATGCAACCACTAGAGATTCCAAGTTGGAAGTGGGATAGCATCTCAATGGACTTTGTCTCGGGATTACCCCGATCACCTAAAGGCATGAACAAGATTTGGGTGATTGTGGATAGGCTAACGAAGACAGCCATATTTATCCCAATGAAAGACACGTGGACTATGGACCAATTGGCCCGAGCCTACATTGATAACGTGGTACGACGACATGGAGTACCACATGATATCATTTCCGATAGAGACAGTAGATTTGTCTCTCATTTCTGGACGGAGTTACAAAAAGCTCTCGGTACTCAAATCAAAATGAGCACCGCATTCCATCCGATGACGGATGGACAAACCGAAAGGACAATCCAAACACTAGAAGACATGCTGAGAGCATGTGTGTTGGAATTCAAAGGAAATTGGGAATCTCATTTACCCTTGATTGAGTTTTCCTATAATAATAGCTACCATGCTAGTATCGGCATGGCACCTTTTGAGGTGTTGTATGGACGAAAGTGCCGAAGCCCATTGAGCTGGGAAGAAAACGATAAGTCCGTGGTAGTGGGACCACAACTTATCGAAGACATGGCTCAACAAATCAAAGTGATCCAAGGGAAGATGAAAGCCGCTCAAGACCGTCAAAAGAGTTATGCCGACGTGAAACGATGAGACCTAGAATTTCAAGTGGGAGATAGAGTCATGCTAAAGATATCACCCATGAAGGGGGTGATGCGCTTTGGCAAACGAGGGAAGTTAAGTCCTCGATACATAGGACCTTACGAAATTCTAGAACGAGTCGGAACTCTAGCCTACCGATTGGCTTTACCGCCACACTTAGATAGAGTTCATAATGTCTTCCATGTCTCGCAACTAAAGAAGTATGTGCCGGACCCGACACATGTACTTCAACCGGAGATAATTGAGCTAGACGAAGATTTGACTTATGAAGAGGTCCCGGTGCGTATTCTCGATACTAAGGAACGAGTAACGAGGAACAAAACCATCAAAATGATCAAGGTTCTTTGGTCAAATCACGAAAGTGAGACGGCAACTTGGGAAGTAGAATCCGATATGAAGGAACGATACCCGACACTGTTCCAAACCGATTCCGACACAGTTATGGAGACATAACTGCAATCTTAAGGGGGAGAGGATGTCATACCCCCTAATTTTTCGTACCCCCTAATTTTTCGTGCATTTTTGTAAACTTTTGAACTACGTTATGGCTTGATCCCTTTACCGGGTACGAAGGCAGCTTAGAAGTTTTAATTCTAAGTTCAGTCACAACATAATAAAACAAACACAAGACCTTAGCACGAGACGAGAAAAGCCGAAACACAACTTCGAGGACGAAGTTGATTCTTAAGGAGGGTAGACTGTAATACCCGAGAATTTTCCAACATAAAATAAAACAATAATTAAATAAATAAATAATAAATAAAATAAATACTATAAATAAATAAACAAATCCAGCAAATAAAAGAAATAAATAAAGATAAGGAAATGAGAAATGAGATTTTTACTTAAAAAGGAATTAAAGGAATTTAATTCAATAAAAGGATGGACAAATGGTACACCAAAACCCGACACTAATGAACTCGAGTATTCTAGTCCAAAACATCCAATTAGACTGAGAATAAAATTAGAGAGAAAGTATGAGCCCGAATATACCCCGGAAATCGGAGTACGGGAGCATAGAGGGATAGGAACCCGAAAGAGAGGCGGAAAAGCACGACGGATCGCACGACCCGCCCGGACCGAAGTCCAGGCGAAGTCGGCGCGGTGGCCGCGCGGTGAAGTGGCTTTAGCGCGCCACGACCGCGCCACCCCACAGATTCGTTTGTTGCGTGAATCTCTCGCCCGAACGCGGATTTTTCGACTTTCGGTTGAACATCTCTCGACTCCAGACCTTTAGGTCGGTTGTGGACGCCCTAGGGATTGAGAATTCTATAAATAAGCCCCTTGGGAGCCCCAAACAAGTTTACGAAACCCTACAATCTTCTATACGTTCGAAACCCTAAATTCGGAGTCGACGGAAAGCACCAAACGGAGGCAGCAGCTTTGGACGAAAATCCAAGGTCTCCAAACATTGTGGTAAGCTCTAGTCCAATAAATCTTTTCACGTTTCAATCCGAAAACGGATTCTAACTTCGGTTCTTTTCTTTCTACACCCCGTATCGAATCTAGATCGTAGAACCCGACGAACGGAGAGGAGAAACGGTGACCTGGAAGCCACGCCTCCGAACTAGATATCCCCGACGTTCATAGACACTGTAAGTTAACCTTACATGGTTTTGGGAGATTTTAAAACATTCGAAACCTAAAAGATTCAACAAGAACCATAAATCTGTCCACTTTTGTTTTTCTACCGACGCAACAGATTTGGTGAATTTTTCCGACCCTTAAAACGAACTCAAACGGAAAAACTTAAAACACTAAAAACGTTTCTAAGACTTAGACCTAGCTACTGTAAAAATTTGGGAATTTTTGGAGTTGATTTGATATGTGAAAACCCGTTGAAACCGAACTGTTTGAATCTAGATCTTGAAATCTTGGGCAGAACTTAGGAATGATCTTGATCACGTTTTTGAGATAGGAGCTAGGCTGTTTTAGATCTTTGGCCAAACATGAAAGTTGTAGATAAATATCTTAAGATGATCCCTGTCAAATTTCATTAAATTTGGAGTTGAATTGATATGGTAGAATTTGAAATCTTTGAACTGTGGTGTATTAAACTCGGACAGATTTCTTCTTATGCAAAAATTGGCGATTTTGACCTACTTAGGTATCTCGGATTGAAAAAGTTAAAACACAAAAGTTGTAGATCTTGATGTTTCTGAGTCAGATATGAAATTTTGGAATTTTTGGAATTAAATTTGATTTTAGACGAATTTTGGAGTAAACTGTGATTTACCGAAACGAAATCTTGAAATCTTGTTGAAACATGGAATTAACCTTTAGGGTTGAAACGAATTGAGATATTATTTCTAAATAAATACAATGGAAGGCAGATTTTTAAAAACTAAATCCCCTTACAAACTTGATAAATTAAAATTAGGGGTGAGTGCTCTGCAGGGTGCCCCCTAACGATTCACTTCGTGCCGTAATGGACGATGGTGACCCCGCGCGCTAAATTTGAGATATGGATTGCCTAAATGGCGAAACTTAGAGCCTACACTCTCGTGAATATCCGTATGGGTTTCCCGAGGCTCCGGAGTGGTACTGGGTATGGCTGATACGGTTGTGGCCGCCGGGCTGCCGGCTAAACTTGTTGACATCGCGATGCTATCGTGAAACTTTGAAATACCAAATCGGGAATGTAATGGGGATTCTAAATTAAATTAAATTAGGTTAAATTATGTTGTTGAATTATCTAAATGCTTTGTTTAAATTATGGCTTTTATTATTAAACCATGTGATATGTGTCATTAAATAGAGCCTGAGATAAATTATGCTATTGGATATGGATTAGATGAAATTAAATATTATGTTATTATCATGCTTTGTTAAATTATTAAATTAATGGCTTTTAAACCCTACGATCATGCATGTGTTAACTTACTCAGCAATTTTGCTGACCAAAACCATTTTTATTCATTTCTTTACAAAATATGTGGAATGAGCATGTGTGAGCACGAATCATGCATGGGATTTTGGGGATTGTTATTTTGCTTTTAAATTTCGTACTTAGACTATATTATGAACGGGCCTGTTTAACCCGTGTTCTGGCCATGTCGGCCCTTTTTATATTTTCCGCTGCGATACTGTACTAAACTAAATATTTCCGCTGCGCTATGCTATTATTATTTTCGAATTATATTGTATGGGCTATTTTGAATGCTTTAAATGTTTTAAATACTGCAATACCTAGCCTTGCATCTCTTTAGTAAGCTCGGAGAAACCGTGTCTTACTAGGGAGATGTGGCGGTGACATCCCGACCTGGGTGACCAAAAACCGGGGTGTTACATCTATATCGTTATTTTTTTCAAAGTGCCAGAAGAAACAAATGTTTAATTTTTTTTCATTATATGTACTAAGTATAAATTCAAATTTTTATGCAGAAAAAAAACTAAACGCAGTTGACCTGAGTGGTATAGTGCCCTGACAACTTAAACAAAGATCACGAGTTCGAGCTTTATATTGGCAGAATTCTGCCTTGGGAGAGAAAATTCTTCAATGCCCACCAGATTATCGAGGGATTAGTATTGAGCCCAATATGATCCACGGATACCCGGTACACGTAAAAAAAATTTTATGCAAAAAAATATAAATAGAAAACCAATTCATGCATGTAGATTAATGACTAATAAGAATAAGAATATATATAAAAGATAAATTATAATGATATTAATTGTTATGTATACAAAATACTTCTATATTGAAATTTTATAAAAAAAATTAATTATATCCTAAAAGAGTAATATAGGCATCACGATAAAAATAGATATAAATTATAAAAATATGCATCAAAATAATGTAAAAAATGAGATTGACTTTGCTGCACTTATAAAAAACATAAATGTAGTATATATAGAGTATATACGTCTAAAGCTCAAATCTCTGATTAATTAACTAAAAGAGCTAAAGATTTTTTAAAGACATCAATAGGTATGTAATTCACTTTTGAGCCACGAAAGATTGAATCATGAAATTAAACCACGATCAGGAATTCAGGCTGGTTTTTTAGGCCAAATTGACCAAGTCAACGTTTCAACGGGCCGTGTGTGCGCCACTCACTACACACTCTCACGCGCTGGCCTAAAAAGTTGCAATGGTCACCTTTTGATGGCCTATTTTAAGTTTTTTATATTTTCTATTTTTTTAAAATTAAATTAAATAATACTTCATCCAACTGTTTATTTATGTTTCACTTTCCTTTTTATTGTCCGTCACAGTATTTTTTTTCATTCAAAATTAAATTTATTTTTTAGATTTAATTATTTAATTATTATTTTAGGTTAGATACTTTAATTACTTCTTGATATTATTAATACAATAAATTCTACTTATTATTTTGTCAATTTTTAATTTTTTAATAATATATATTTGTTTTATTTTTTATTATAATGAATGTTTATTTCACGTCATGATATTTTGACAACGGTATTTTATGTGGTGATAGACCATATTTTTTTTTGGATGAGCCATTGAAGGCCTGGGAAAGGGGTGGTGGGAGCCCATGCCACACAATTACAAAGGGGAATAAAGGGGAGGGATAGGGGGCCGGTGGGAATCGAACCTCCAACCTTCCGTTGGAAGTCAGGGGACTTAACCACTTGGGCTAAGTCCTCATCCCTGATAGACCATATTTAATGTAGTGTATATTAGTAATTGTTTTTTGGAGGAGCCATTGTAGGCCTGTATATTAGTATTTATTGTAGGATTAAACTAGAAATTTATGTGACATAATTATATTAAATTTGAGTTTTTAATTAATTTAGTTATGTGTGATGTGTGGTCGTGAGTTGGAAGTTATTAATTGTCGTCAGAAATTTTAATTATTGATGTGATGCAGTAGGTTGGTTTTTTTTTTTTTTTTTTTGCAGAACAACCCATACAAGCTAAGAAATGGGTGATGGAAGCACATTCTACATAAATTACAAAGGGACAAAGGTGAGGGATAAGGGACGAAGTGGAGAATCGAATTCCCAACCTATAGGTTGGAAGGACTTTTTTTTGGTGGAAATTTTCTTTATTAACATAAAAAGAAAGCCAAAAGGCTAAGTACAATTAAATTTCCGTCCCATCCCGGAGCCAAAAGAATTAGTACAATTTTTTTTTTTTTTTTAGAGAGAAAGAATTAGTACAAATTACCAACCCATTCCAATACATAGACAAATTGAATACACTCAACCGACTATACAACATAGAAACTGAAAGACCTGCAAATCAGCTACATCCGACTTCGCAACCGAGCACCCTCAATTCTATCACCTGCTTCATAACCATCCTTCGATTCTACTTTCCCCGGCCGCCCCTCGCCTGGCCCAAATATCCGCAAGCTCGTTTCTTTCCCTCAAAATGTGACGCGCTTTAACAAATCCCCTGCACTTGAAAACAGCCAACACAGGTGCCAGGTAGCAAGAAAATCTCAATGGGGCCTTGTCCGGCTCCTTTAACCACCTAACCACATTTTGCGAATCACGTTCGAATACTAGCTTAGGTAATGGGAATCCTTGGTCCCGGATTAACGCTAAACACACCATGTATACTGCAACCAGTTCCGCTTCATTCGAGTCTTTATGTCCAACATTATCCGATAGAATGAAAATCACCACACCTTTATCGTCCCTTATGACACCACCAACTCCGGCCGGACCCGGATTGCCAATTGACGAGCCATCCTTGTTGACGTTTCACCACCCCACCTCGAGTCTCTCCCAGACTAGGCTTTGGCGAGTTCTCCCTTTAACACCAACGGTAGATAGGAACCGAACTGTCTCACGACGTTCTAAACCCAACTCACGTACCACTTAAATTGGGCAAATCCAAAATTTCACTTTGAATTTCGGACCTCAACATCCTGCTGCTCATGGTGTTTCACGATTAGTATTGGAAATGAACGGAGAAGTGGTGGAACGTGCGGAACCACATATTGGATCACTCCAGTGCGGCACGAAGCCGCTGATGCCGAGTCGGCTCCTATGCCGCTAGCTATGCCCTTGCCCTAGCAGGCTGCTTCAATAATTTTCCTGGGAATTGCAAGTCCAATCTGAGAATGTTTATATCCTCTCCACCATCGTCTGCAAGCCACCATTGCCCCACCTTCGATGTCTTCTCAATTTCCTTGAGAATCAAACTATTCGCTGCTTTCACCGGCAAATTACCGATGAAAATGCCAACAAGTTTCTCCGGCCTGACCGCAATTGGCTCCGCCCATCTCCTGTCCGCCCGAATCCTTTGAAAGCCTTGCTGTCGGCGCCACCCTCTCCGTCTCCGCCTTAACAAGTTAATCATTAATCTTTTAGGTTGGAAGGACTTAAGGTAGGTTTGGTGATTAATATTTAATTACTCCGTCCGTCCCATTTAACCTGTGTTATTTGATTTGTGCACACATCCGATGCAAATTTTTAATAGGTAATATCTCAAAATATGTACAAAAAAAATTATATAAATTATATATTCTAAAACTACATGAGTTACGATTCTAATAAGACCCAACTTGACTATTTCTTTCTAATATATACTTGTAATAACATTAAGTCAAATTTAAATAATTAACAGTGACAAAAAAATCAAACAAGACAATTAAACTGGGACGGAGGGAGTATTTACTATAATGAAAATGTGACAAAAATGTTGAAATAGACAGAAAAGAAAAGTGATGCATAAATAATGGAAGGATGGAGTAATATTTTTTTTAATTACCAAAAAATAAAACAGGCCATCAAAAGGAGACAATTTCCACTTTTAGGCCATCGCGTGGTGAATGGGTTGCACGCAGCCCGATTTTGTGTGCTATTGGTCAAATTGGCTTTACATTCGGCCCGAATATATGCCTGTTGGTGGCTCAATTTCATAATTCAATCTTTTGTGGCTCAAAAGTCACTACAAGAAATTGCGGAATTCCCGACCGACAGGATGCGGTCGGCATTTCCGACCGCATCACCGACCGCAATCCGCGGTCGGAAATTTTGCCGCGTTTTGCATTAGGCGGTTCTTTGCCGACTATATTACCGACCGCAACAACGTTGGTCGGTATTACTGACCGAATTACCGACCGCAATGGCGGTCGGAAATTTTTTTCCAATTTTTTTTTAATTTTTTATTAGTTTTTTATGAAAAAATACAATTTAGCGACTGGCTTACCGACCAAAAATTCTGTCACCACCGTTACCGACCGAATTACCGACCGAAATTTGGGGTCGCTAAAGGTTTTCCCCATTATTTTATTTTTTAATTTTCTATATTGTTTGTTTTATTGAATATTTTTGAATATAATTTAATTTTTATTTTTTATCAAAATAATTAAGTAGCTTTTTATAATTATTTATTTTAATTTTTAATTAAAATTTTCTTTTAATTAATTTATTCATTTTATATTTTATTTTATTATTTTATTTAATTACTATAATTTTATTTTTTATTTTATATTTTAATTTAGTTTATTATTAATTTAGACATTTATATGTATATATATGTATATATAGGTTATATATAATACAATCCATACAATGACATGAAACATGGGCTATACTAATGGCACACGCGCGAGGGAATAAGGAGGGTGACCCGAGTTCGAGCCCTATCTTCAACAAAATCATTCACAACATATTTGGGAATGTATACTATATATGACACATGGCGTATTGTGATTGATTGTGTATGGAGCTTGCCAAGCTGGTTAGTGTTGAGGTTAGTTAATGGGAGGTATTGGGTTCGAGCCCCCCTGACCACATTTTTTTTTATGAAAGAGGATTACCGACCGCAATTTGCGGTCGGTAATTCGGTCGGTAAACTTCTCCGGGACCTTATGGGACTAGATAGTACCGACCGGACGTGCGGTCGATAATTCGGTCGGTAATTTTACCGACTCACGTGTGGTCGGCAACGCGGTCGGTAGGTCCCGATGACAAAATTTTTTGGTCGGCGGAAAATTCCATACCAGCAGATTACCGACCGACTTTTGCGGTCGGTAATTCGGTCGGTAAAGGCCGAAACGACCCGTAAAAGAGGGTTACCGACCGCATTTTTCGGTCGGGAATTCGTTTTTTCTTGTAGTGAGTGAATTACCTGCCTATTGATGGCCTAAAAGAATATTTAACTCATAATATAATAAAGATAAACAACATGTTGGCATTCGTCTCGCAATCCGGTTTCTGTAATGGCATAACAATTGCCAGCAGGTGCAGGCAGCGCTAAAAGCACTAAAAATAATGTGTAGCCCTTTGTAAAGTGATGTATAAGCCTTATAAAGTGATGTATAGACGATAGTTTATTTTTTTATTAGGTTTTGGTTCATAACATCTATCCATCACTTTTTTATACTCACAAATCATTTCCTATACGCATACCCATCACTTTTGAAGGTGCCAGCACCTACAGGCCGCCAGCACCCAAATGATTTCCTTCGTCTCGTTAGATATGTACACATTTATTAAAAGATGAGGGCATGAGGCTATAAAATAGGAAATTAAATGCTCAAAATTACTTAAATAAAAAAACAAATGAACAAAAGACCCTAGATTATCTCCGAACTTGTTCTAAACCCTACATTATCCCAAATCTCTTCTAAATTCTAGTAATAAATATACATCAAGTTATATACTGGGTGTGGCTTGTGTGCTGTGAACAGCACATACAGACAATATGGAATGATGGCTACGCATAGAAAAATGATGTTAGAGCAATGAAAAATGATGTCTGTGTGAAATGATGTGTGCGTAAGAAAAAAAATGATAAAATATTATAAAATGGACAACATAATTTTTCATTGAGTTAAGATCATTTTTCGTAGCGTGGACATCATTTTTAGCCCTGCCCGTACCTGCTGACAATAATAATGCCAGCACCAAAACCGGACTGATACTGCTGTATATCTTTTTGAAAAAAAAATATAAAATATTCAAAAGAAAATAGAATCTAAGAATTTCAATTTTAGCTCAAGAAATAAAGATATATTGAAAATCCCATTAATGTCCGCAACTCTACGTGCTTTGGTGTAGTGAGCAGTTTTGTTTCTCTTGGCCCCCTAAGATTTCGGCCACAAATTTAACTATCTTATTGTTCTCCGAATTTTCCACAACGAATCCCGATTCGGATTTCCAAACGCAAACATATCTTCGAAAATCTCTCCTCTGAATCTTGAAGTTGTAATACGAACCAAATTCCTGTTCGATGATGGCTATATTATTACCAAAGCTGTCGACATGAGTAATCGAAAACTCCCCGATTCTCCACGCAATGTCAGCCGCCGCCGCCGCCGCCGCGTTCACACACCAACGCCGGAGGGTTGCCGACGCCGCCGGTGGAGAAAAGGACAGAGAGAAAGAGAACACCGGTTTGCCTCATGGTTTGGAACATAGCAAATTTGATGTCGACTTGGAGGCGTTGCCGACGACCCATTACGGCGATCACCGAGCCGGACGGAAAAGGATTATCCCCCGGAAACTTGCCCTGACCATCGAGGATTTGTCTTTTAATCTTTCGAGGGTATTTCGGTCCTCCGCCGGGATGCTGCGCGTGGTTTGCTTTATCGTTCTGGTCTTGATGGCGTTGTCCGTCGGTTCTAGGCATTTGTTCCACGGCCGTGATGGCGGCGGTCCTGGTGACGTCAGTGGCGTTGATCGGAATTTTTTGATGAGCGAACAGGCGATCGTGATCGTTCAGGATTCGAAGAACGATCCTCCGCCGTCCGATTTGGGTACGGCGGTTTCCGACTCATCACCTCCCGTAAGGCGGATTGAGGACTTCCCGGTTAGTTATTTACGCATATTCTCGTTATCATCCATTTTCTTAAATAAATAATAAATGAAATATATAGTATGAAATTTGTAGTAACTGTTAGTCATTTAAGGCGACATTTATTATTATTATTATTATTATTATTATTATTATTATTATTATTATTATTATTATTATTATTATTATTATTATTATTGTTGTTTTTTTACATTTGAAAAATTTAAACTAATTGGGCAACTGCAAGTTTTTAATAGCTAAAGGAAAAACCCTAGATTTTATTTCCCATAACTAGTATTTAATGTAAGGGCATATTAGTGTTAAAGTATGAGTAAATAAGAAATTTATATGATTTGATTGTAATAGTTTTGATTTTTTAATTAATTTATTTATGTGTGATGTGATAGTTGTGTGTTTTGTAATTTTTAAAAAATTATTTATTGATGTGATATGATTAGAGTGAGTTTGTATTTAATTATTTCTTAAAAAAGGAAATGAGACGGTTGAAGTGGACGGACCAAAAAGGAGAATGTGACAGAATTAGTGGGACGGAAGGAGTATTTTTTTTTTTAAATTTTACAAAATACCCTTCAATTATTTCTTAATTTGAGATGTGGACTTGCCCAAATAGCTAAATTTCTGTTTGATTATGCACCCGATTCCCTATCTTCCCCTTTATCTTTGTAACTTATATGACATGAGCTCCTCCATCTCACTTTAATCACCCTAACCAAAGTTCTCTCTAATGTTGGGTATAACTAAGGTGTGTTATGTACACTAATGTTGTTGTTTGGACATCAATGTTTTTTTAGGGCAATACACCTTTGTAGTTAAAATTGATTAAAATTTATAGAAATTGTTCCCTGTAAATTTTAAGCTTGAGCAAAGTGAAAAAAACCATTAAAGATTGAGAATTTTTTTTGTTTGTAATTACTCCTTTTTCTCATTTTAAAGTAATCTGTCGAATTCAACAGGATCCTAAATTATGGATGAAACCCCAAACTGACCACATCTTCCAATGCATTGCTCGGCAAAAGAATCCATATGGTATGCCAAACCCTAATTATTTATTTATTTATTTATTTATTAATGATCTAGTTTTGTTCACTCATTTAATGATTCAAACGTGTACAAATTTTGCAGATGCAGAGAAGTTCAGAAATGGCTACATTAAGGTTCAGGCTAATGGGGGCCTCAATCAAATGCGAATTGGAGTAAATACACACCCACCCTTTAACATTTCCCCTTCTTTCTTATTGAATTCATGGCATTAATGTTTGAACTTTTGGGATTCATTTGAATCCATCAGATATGCGATATGGTAGCTGCCGCAAAGCTGATGAATGCCACTCTTGTCCTTCCTTCCCTCGATCACACCAGCTTCTGGAACGATCCTAGGTATATATTTGTGCTAATTTATTCGATCATTAAGTATTGTTATTCGAACTGACGACATAACGTGCAAAAACAGTGACTTCAAGGACATATTCGACTGGAGGCATTTCATAGATGAGTTAAAACACGATGTCGAGATTGTAGAGGAGCTGCCTGAAGATGTCGCATATGTGAAGCCTACGTTGAAAGCTCCCGTTTCATGGTCTAAGGTATATAGAATATGCAGATTGATGATCAATAACTAGGGTTTCTTTTTTTTTTTTTTTTTTTCTTTTCATGACATTTGGTGTAATTTTTGTCAGACAAGTTACTACCGAGTTGAGATGGTGAAGCTACTAAAAAAGCGTAAGGTGCTCACTTTCACCCACGCAGATTCGCGCCTTGCGAACAATGGCCTGCCTCCATCGATCCAGCGCCTCAGGTGCCGAGCCAATTATGTGGCGTTGAAGTACGCCCCAGAGATCGAGGAACTCGGGAGAAAACTCGTTGATCGATTGAGTGGCAACGGCGAACCTTATGTTGCCCTTCACTTGAGGTACGAGAAAGACATGCTAGCATTCACAGGATGCACCCACAACCTGGAAAAATCGGAGGCAGAGGAGCTCCGTGACATGAGGTACAGCGTGAAACACTGGAAAGAAAAGGAAATCAACAGCGAGGAGCGAAGACAACAAGGAGGTTGCCCATTGACACCACGGGAAGCAGCCCTTTTTCTCAAGGCCATGGGGTTTCCCTCGTGGACCAAAATATACATTGTGGCCGGAGAAATCTATGGGGAAAACAGCATGGACGCATTTAGGGCTGAATACCCCAACATATACACTCACCATACATTAGCCACTCGCGAAGAATTGGAACCCTTACGGCCTTACCAGAACCGGCTGGCGGCCTTGGATCACATAATCGCATTGGAAAGCAACGTGTTTGTGTACACGTACGACGGGAACATGGCCAAGGTCGTCCAGGGGCACAGAACGTTCGAGGGTTTCAGGAAAACTATAAGACCCGACAGGTAAACGTACATGTTTTTTTCCACATTAACAGAGCATATATTGTTTAAATTAGCAAGCTGTAATTCATATAGTTAAAAATGCAGGTTCAATTTTGTGAGGCTGGTGGACATGTTGGACAGTGAGGCGATGAGATGGGATGACTTTGAGGCGAATGTGAGGGTTTTGCACGCGGATAGAGTAGGGGTGCCGTATCTTCGAAAGGAAGGGCTGGCGGTGAGGCAGCAGGAGAATTTTTATGCAAACCCTTATCCAGGATGTCTGTGCAGCAAATCGGCAGAGGGGCTATGAGAGGAGAATGCAATAATGTATCATAGATTGCAATGATAGGGGCCACGCTTTTGGTAGCGTTTAGTTTTGCTTGAAACTTTTGGGGTTTGGGAAAGTTACTACTCCCTCCGTCCCACGAATTGTGGCTCGTATTCCTCTTTCGGCTGTCCCACGAATTGTGGCCACTTTCCCTTTTTAGATAAATTTAATTAATATAAATATAATTAGAATCTTAATGGTTTCTAAATCCCATTAAAAGTAATCACTTTTACTATTCTGCACAACTCCCAATACACTTTTATTTTTCTACACAAAGTCCCTTGCATTTCTTTAATTCTTCATATTTTAAAATTGGTACAAATAAAAATTATATAAACTATATATTCTAAATCTAGACGTCTAGACGATTCTAACAAGACCACACTTGAATATTTTTCTCTAATTAAATCATTACAATAATATTTGTTAAAGTTAAACAATAAAGAAAGTCAAAATTCATTAAAATTTTAAATACAAATACCCACATTACTTTAACCACTAAACCTCACCACACCCCACCACATAAATTACCGTGCCCAAAAGAAACGAGCCACAATTCGCGGGACGGAGGGAGTACAACTTACTGTATAAAGGTTTTGCTTTCCTATATATAGTCGTTCATGAGGGTTTTCTGTCCTATGATCTATCTATATAAGTAGAAAAAATGTATATAATGGTCCTTTTTTCTTTCCCAAATTTCTAAAATAGTTTCTTTTTTTTTTTACTAATTAAATCCAATTTCATTATTTTGTCATTAATTCAATATTTTTGTTTGATGTGGAGATTTAAATACTTAATTATGTCTACCGTTGCATGCATGTTTAAAAATTGAATGTACGCCTAGCATGCCATATCGACCGGGTTCATGGGCTTGACCTGACTCGTGCGACACTTGAATTAATCCATCCCATTGACTTGAAACGGGCTGGCCCGTGCGGGTCCCGCGTTTTTCAGGCTTGAATGGGGCGGATCTAAATGGGGCGGGCTCAAAATGTCCAGGCCCGACCCACCCCACACGCGGGCCGCATGTTATGCGAGCCGACCCGCGTGCTTTTTATTTAAATAATAATATTATTTTTTTATTTGTAAAAAACATAAAATTCGAATATATTTTTTAATGTATATTTTAAAAATGAAATAATGAGATTTATAATTGGCATTTATGATTATAAATAAGTAAATGTGTATTTATTGGCACAATTATTTACTTTAATGTGAGTTTGTTGACACTACAAGAAAAAACACGATCACCGACCGCAACCACCGACGTCAGTAGCCGGGTCGGATTCACTGACCGCAGCGCCGACCGCATGGTGCGGTCGGTGAAATGTAACCGTTATGGGCCCGGGCATTAAGAGATGACGCCCCCACCGACCATATTATATCAGTCGATGGTTACCGACCGCATCACCGACTGGGTGTGCGGTCGGTAACCTAGGCCAGTATAATTTCGCCCAAATCGCGATTTCAGCCACTTTCACCCTCCTCCTTCACCATTTACACCGCGCCCCCACCCCCCCAAATCCGACCAAAGCTTCCCGACCACCACCACCGGCTATTCCGACCACCCCTCCTCCGACCGTCCTCTTTCTCGAGCGAGCCACCATTCGTGCCTCAATCGAGGCACTCCCGCGGCCATTCAATGTAACACCCCGAAATTCATCCTCATAAGGTTTCAGAATGTTACCGCCACACTTGTCAGTCAGGCTCGCCCTTTGGCTAACTTAATTGACAAGTGCTACGGCTAAATATCTTCACATATAAATTTTTGTAATATGGACTTTAAAAATTATTGCCAATTTTATAAAATATAGTCATAAGAAAATTTAAAGTACTTAATACCAAAGCCATTGTTCTTTCTCACGCGGAAGCATAAACTAAAGGCAATATATAAGACATTAATAATTAAAAGTACGTGGTTCCTTAAAGCAACAATCTTTTTGATGAAAGGTAATCCCATCCCCAAATGCTCATGTCATGAGATGCAGTTCACATGTCAGCTCCAATATCTGTAAAAAAGATAACACAACAACTTTTTATCAGTACAATGGTACTGAGTAAGTCAACCCGCTCCACTTTAAGAAGTGGATTTTAAAATAATGGTTGACACTCATTTAAAAAAAATAATTTTCACCTTTTCTTTTAAAAAGGATCACACACATTACCTTTAACAAAATAAATAACTTTCATTCTTACCATTGTAGCAACTATGCACAAGAGGACACCATTTTCCATATATCGTATCATATCATATCATATCATATCGATCATAAGTCATGATCAGCATGCAGCGGACTCATATACAGACACACTCCGGAGCCTTGGGTAACCCATCACGGATACACCCAAGAGTATAGACTCATACATGCAACAACGCCGTTTTGGCACAATTTATCAACAATGCCGTCTTGGCATATTTAGAGGGGGAGGCCCCGCAAGACACATCCCTAGTGCATTAGCCCTCTATCAAGTATGGCATTTTACTCAAGTTAATAGTGCACAATGGATTTAAAAGAGTTTTTCACAATTTTTCCACATAATATCCTCTTTAAAAGAGTTTTCAACAATTTCACGGGAGTAACCTCATAACAAGGGCATTCAATAATGCCAAATATCATTTCAACATTTAACTCCCATATCAATATCTCATAGATATGAAAATATCATTTCATGGATCTCAAAATCCAACAATTTCTCATTTGGACCAAATATCAAGTCCAATGTCGCAGTTTACGCCAAGTCAGTTTAAAAATTCATATGAAAGGCGATTGCTTTGAAATTTAAACTGTAGATACTCAACACATAGTTGAACAAGTTTCATGTTTTACACTTTTCAAAATAAGGTATGGAAATAGTTCAAAAATTGAGTTCTTTTCAGAACATGTATTCTGTCAGAAATTCAATGGTGACTCTATAATTTTCAACAGGTTTTAAAAATAGTAATTTGCGACCAAAAATTCTAAAATTTTACTACAAGGTAGATAACATATAGATAAATATTTTTCATGAATAAACCATTTAGGTTTGAAACACTTAAGACCTTCACAAATGAGGATTTCAGAAACACTATCATTTCTTAGATTTCAACAAAAAGAGATTTCGACCTTTCGATAAAGCGGATCCCATAACTTTTTCATATGAGTTCTAAAAATTATAAAAGTATCCAGAAATATACTCAACTCAATAAGGAACAAGTTTTATGAAGGAACCTTTGAGGTATAATGAACCAAAATATTTTAAAAAGATGGATCATTACGTAAACGAAAAACGGACAGATTTTGGTATAATGAGGGAATTCTAATTTTGTACTCTTAAAACATGGATGAGGATCTCCAAACTTAAAGAGAGAGTGTTAACTTACAGAATAGATGTATAAGACCAAGGAGATTCAAAGATAATGGCCGTTATAACACAAGATTCGCACCACAAATTACGGGTTTCGCTGAAATTCGACAAATAGAGGGAAATCAATTTATAGTATAAAAATAAAAGATTTAGATCTCTAAGATACAAGTTTCAAGGATGATATCTTACTAACCAAGTGTTGAGAAGAATTAGAACTCTTAGAATGATGAAGGTTGCCAAGCCTACAAGACTCCACAATCCTTAAGATATGCTCACTATGTGGGAGAACTTTGAAGAATAAAATGGGTAGTGAATTTGGCTAATGAGATGGATGAGATTGGTGTGTTTGAAGGCTAGAAACTCCCTCTATTTATAGGCTAAGATTTGAACAATTGAACATGACACATTGTGAGAGTGATTACAACCTCACCAATCATCCAATTAAGTGTGTCTTGAGCAATAATGGTTAGAGTATTTGTATCCACTCATTTGGTCCTTATAGCCTAACAAAGAGGCTATTAATTTGAGAGGCTATTAATTTTGTCCATCATGTTGTCTATTAACATAATGGTTTGCCTATTATGGAGGCTATTAATCTTGGTGGGTTCAAGAGATAATTGATCACCTTTCTTTGCTAGCCATTCATCCAAGACACTTGTTAATCATGTTGATTTTTCATCTATTTGTTTAGGAAGAAAATTTCTTGCAATTGCTTTTTAACCTTATATTTTGTAAGTAGTGTATCATGAAAATGATTGAAGTATTAGCTTGTCTAGAAAAATCATTATTCTTGCCATTATTTAGTGGCATGCATTTATACTCAATGAGTTGGATATGATAATATAATATTTATTTATTTATTTCAAGTATTGTATTTATATTAATGTGCTTTCAAAAAGATAATAATAATATACTTGCATGGTTTTATTCTATTCATAACAATACTCAAACCACAAAGTCTTCATGTCATCATTAAATAAAAATTATAATCTATGAATATATTTTCTTATATATAAAAGTTAATTCTCATAGATTCACATAAAAACTCATACTTTTATTTTTATAAAAATTTATTCCATAATGAATACCAAAGTACTTAAAATATTCACATACTATCCTCATAAAAATTTTCAAGACCAATGTGTATATATATAAAAACTTATATATATAATTTAAACAATAGATTTAAAAACTATATAATTCTATTACCCTTGATATTGAAATTCATATTTCTTTTGGAAAAGACAAATTTACATATATAGTTTTTCAAGTGTTGTTTTGTAGAAAAAAAAACAATATAGTAATTCTTTAAGCAAGTGATTAAATATTTAATAAAAGTCTCTTTAGTGAATTACAATTATTTCGGGTAATTTCTATGGTATTACAATCCACCCTCCTTAAGAATCAACTTCGTCCTCGAAGTTTTAATGAAAAATACTATGGCAATCTAATATGCGGAATATAAGATAAAAGTTAATGGAAAAGAAAAAAAAAATAGGAGATTTTGAACATACCCTATCAAGATTGTGTCGGGTGGTTACATCCTCCTCCCCTTAAGCCTACAGTTATGTCCCCATAACTGTTATTTGGTCGTTTAAAAAGAGATTGGGGTAGCGTTGCTTCATATCATCCTCTAGTTCCCATGTTGCTTCTTCCGTACCATTTGGACCAAAGTACTTTAACAATCCGGGTGGTCTTGTTCCTTGTCGTTCTTTCTTTGATATCGAGTATTTGGATTGGATACTCTTCATAAGTTAGATCTTCTTTGAGTTCAATTACTTCCTGTTGAAGTACATGGGTTGGGTCACGCACATATTTCTTTAACTGTGAAACATGGAACACATTGTGCACTCGAGATAGTTGTGGCGGTAGGGCTAGTCTGTATGCCAGGGTTCCGACTCGTTCCAGAATGTCATACGGTCCAATATATCGAGGACTTAACTTTCCTCGCTTTCCAAAACGCATCACTCCTTTCATAGGTGATATTTTCAGCATAACCTTATCTCCAACTTGAAATTCTAGGTCTTGTCGCCTAACATCGGCATAACTTTTCTGTCGATCTTGTGCTGCCTTCATTTTCCCTTGGATCATCTTGATCTTTTGGGTCATGTCTTCAATGAGTTGCGGCCCAACCACAATAGAATTCTCACATTTTTCCCAACATAATGGGCTTCGGCACTTGCGTCCATAGAGTGCCTCAAACGGTGCCATACCTATACTAGCATGATAGCTGTTATTGTAAGAGAACTCTATCAAAGGTAGATGCCTTTCCCAACTTCCTTTAAATTCAAGAACGCATGCTCTCAGCATGTCCTCCAGTGTTTGGATTGTCCTTTCTGTTTGTCCATCCGTCATCGGGTGAAAAGCGGTGCTCATTTTAATTTGGGTACCAAGAGCTTCTTGCAACTTGGTCCAAAAATGAGAGACAAATCTGCTGTCTCTATCAGAGATTATATCATGTGGTACTCCATGTCGTCGAACCACGTTATTGATATATGCTCTTGCTAATTGATCCATAGACCATGTATCCTTCATTGGTATGAAGATCGCAATCTTTGTCAATCTATCAACAATTACCCAAATTTTATTCATTCCTTTTGGTGATCGTGGTAGTCCTGAAACAAAATCCATTGATATACTATCCCATTTCCAACTCGGGATTTCCAATGGTTTCATGAGTCCTAAGGGCTTCTGACGTACTGCTTTAACCTTTTGACAGGTTAAACATCTAGCCACAAACTCAACAACCTCATTCTTCATCCTTGGCCACCAATAAACCTTCTTTAAATCCTTATAAAGCTTATCACCCCCTGGATGTACTGAATATGGGGTGTTGTGGCCTTCTTCCATTAATCTTCGTTTTAGCTCTACGCATTTATGCGGTACGCACCATCTTCCTTTGAAGCGAATGCTTCCATCCTCATGGATTGCAAAACCAATTGCTTTTCCTTTAGCAACCTTCTTCTTGATCCTTTCAAGCTTTATATCGCCTGGTTGAGCACTGCGTATTTCATCAAATACCGTAGATTCAATGGTCATAGCATTAATGACATTTTCCACAGTTCCATAATGGACTAGCTCCGTATCTACCTTGACCAAGTCCATATACAGTTTCGAAGGTAAGAGAAGAGTATTTGCCACGTGTCGAGTCTTGCGGCTCAACGCATCTGCGACCACATTAGCTTTCCCTTCATGGTAGGCGATGTCCAAATCATAATCCTTGATCAACTCTAACCATCTGCGTTGCCTCATGTTTAACTCCTTCTGAGTAAATATGTACTTAAGGCTCTTGTGGTCGGTGAATATCCGACAAGTTCGTCCGTACAAGTAGTGTCGCCAAATCTTTAATGCGAACACTACCGCTGCTAATTCTAGGTCGTGCGTCGGATAATTCTCCTCATGAGGCTTCAATTGTCGTGATGCATATGCAATGACTTGTTGTTGTTGCATTAAAACACACCCTAGCCCCTCTTTTGAAGCGTCACTATACACTTCAAAATCTCCATTCTCTGTTGGCAATGTTAAAATTGGTGCTGTTGTGAGGCGTTTCTTTAACTCTTGAAATGATGATTCACACTTTTCTGTCCATTCATACTTCAAGCCTTTCTTCAAAAGTTGAGTCAGAGGTCGTGCAACTTTGGAAAAGTCCTTGACGAACCTCCTGTAATATCCAGCCAGTCCAAGAAAACTTCTCACTTCTGTTTGATTAGTAGGCGTAGGCCACTCGGTGATTGCTGATATTTTTGCTGGGTCAACAGAAACTCCATCAGCCGATACAACGTGGCCTAAAAATCCTACTTTTTCTAGCCAAAAGTCACACTTGGACAACTTGGCATAGAGTTGGTGTTTCCTTAATGTCTCTAGCACCTGATGCAAGTGTTGCTCATGTTCTTCATTGCTCTTTGAATAGATCAAGATGTCGTCGATGAAAATGACTACACATTGATCTAACAATTCTCGAAACACATCATTCATGAGATTCATGAATACTGCTGGGGCATTTGTTAGCCCAAAGGACATCACTGTAAATTCGTAATGTCCATAACGTGTCCTGAAAGCAGTTTTCGGAATATCCTTTTCAGCGATTCGCAGTTGATGATAACCGGATCGCAAATCTATCTTGGAGAATACCGTTGCACCTTTAAGTTGATCGAAAAGGTCATCAATCCTAGGTAACGGGTATTTGTTTTTAACCGTTACCTGATTTAAACCTCTATAATCGATACAAAGACGTAACCCTCCATCTTTCTTCATGACGAATAAGACTGGTGCTCCCCACGGCGACGTGCTAGGTCGTATATACCCCTTTTGTAATAATTCCTCAAGTTGCTCCTTGAGTTCATTCATTTCTAGGGTTGCCATGCGATAAGGAGCTTTTGATACAGGTTCTGTTCCGGGAAGTAGATCGATTGTAAACTCGACTTCACGTTCTGGAGGCATTCCAGGAATTTCTTCTGGGAATACATCTGGATACTCCCTCACTACTGGAATGTCATCAAATTTATTCTCCTTTAACTTGAGGTTATGGATATAGCATGCATAAAGCATATATCCTTTCTGCATAAGACTATAAAATTTTAAGGCATTTACTACCTTAGTCGTACGTTTGGGGAGTTGGACATAGTAGTTGACCTTTTTGCCTCTCGTCTTAGACAGTGTAATTTTGTGTTTCTGACACTCAATTACAGCTTTATATTGGGTAAGCCAATCCATTCCCAATATAATATCAAAATCTTTAAGGTCAAATTCTACTAAGTTTGCATAGAACTCAAGATTCTTAATGACTATAGGAATCCCATCGTATCGTTTGGTGCACGATACAATTTTTCCCGAAGGCAACTGAATTCCTAAGTTAATCATTTTAGGTTTTGGCATCTCTAATTCAGGCAAGATTCTAGAAGAGATAAACGAACAACTTGCTCCAGAATCGAATAAAACCTTAACAGGCACACTTAAAGCCGTAAATGTACCTGTTATCACATCCCCTTGAGTTGAAAGATCTGCCTGATTAATAACATTGAGCCGCCCTATAGGTGCTCCATGGTTCCCTTGTTGGTTTCTATTTTGCTGAGGCCTCTGTCCTTGATTATTTCCGTTTCGCACATCCTGATTATTTGGCTGAGTGGGGATATTGATAAGGTCATCTCTTTTTGTAATATTTTCAATGCGGGTCTTACACTCCTTCCTCATATGACCTTCTCGGCCACATCTATAACATGTACCCGGCTTGGGGCATCCCCTAGCCAAGTGGGGCTTGTTGCATTTTGGGCATTGTGGTATGTACCCTTTATGGTTTCTAGTACCATTGTTGCCCCCTCCTTTGTTTCCCTGGACGGGTCGATTCTGCCCACCTCGAATATTGCCTTTATTGTTGCTGAGGTGGTTGTTGTTGCTGTTGCTTCCTCGGTTGTCCCGAATCCTCTTGTCCTGTCCTTGGAACCCGCGGCTAGACTCCCCGGCTTTTCTCTTCATCTGTTGTACACGAGAAACTGCGACAGCTCGATCGTAGATCGCTTGGAGGGTAGGATACTGAACTCCAGCCACCACTTCTCTAATGGAGAGGTTTAATCCCATTTCGAACTTCTGTGCCTTCTCGGCATCGGTGGAGACTAACTTAGGAGCAAATCTGACTAACTCCTTGAATCTGACATAGTATTCTTGTACAGATTGTGCTCCTTGTCGTAACGATAGAAACTCTTCATACATTGCTGCTTTGGTACTCATCGGGTAAAACCTTTCTCTTAGAGCTTCTGTAAAGTTTTCCCATGTATACTCCTCATCATCATCTAGCTCTCTCTTCTGTAACTGCCACCAGTCATCTGCATCACCTCCTAAAAAGTACGAGGCTACAGTAATCTTCTGCTCATCTGGGCAACGAGTCGCTTCGAGTAGCTTGTTGAAACTTTTTATCCAATCCTCCAATTTAGTAGGGCCCTCCTGCCCATCATAACGAGGTGGTCTGTATTGGTTCACCACTGCTAGGTGATTGAGCTGGGCTTGAGGTGGTGGCACAGCTGCTGTGGCTTGATTAATTTGACCCTGACCCAAGGCAATGAGCATTTGCTCAATGATCCTTAGGCGATCATTGTCAAGCGAGTTTGGCGTGTTTCGATTCTGAGGGGTTTGGTTGTTGGGTGCTCCCTGATTAGGAGGTACCATGTTGTGTCCAACGCCCTGATTGTTGGTGATGTCAGGGTGATATATGTTGTGTGCAGGTGGTACAGCTTGTTGATTGGATACACCCGGTGCTGCTGGCACTTCGTGGTTAGTCATGTTCGGATTTTGGTGTGGCTCTATGTTGTTGAGGGCATTAACACTTCGGAGGGTTTTTCTAGTCCTTGCACGGGGTGCCATTCTGCTAAGGATGGTTAAGCAAGAGTGAGTTCAAGTCTAAGGGATGATTATGTCCTAAAACTCGTTAGGTCATAGTATAAGGATGAGTTAACGCAGAAATGTCTAAGTTAGGAGTATGACTTTATTTAGAGATTAACCAGAAGGAATGAAATAACAAGATTTATTTCATAAATCTAGAGAATATTACAAGATAGAGAATTTAAAAAGAGCACTTATAATAAGGTCAAATGACTTAGTATATCATAACAATATATATTTTTTTTTTAAAAAAAATTTTATAAAAAAATGATGCATGCTCATGAATGCATATGTCCCCACCCCAAAAATAATTTCAAAGTTTCAAAATTTAACATAGCCCATATGGGCCTTTGAAAAATATTTTGCATATTTCTTTCTCAAAATTGACTCTTTTTTTTTTTTATATCCATAAACCGGAGTTAAACTGTCGCATCCCTTAGTCAAGCTCGCCTTGTTGCTAACTTAACCAAGAAATGCTAAGATTAGAGGGTACCGCCTTCTAAGTAATTTGCCAACTAGTTAAAATATAGAGCTACAAAGTTGATTCCCAGGAAAGACTGGTAGAGCCACCGGCTGACGGGCAATCTTTAAAAACCAGACTCCTTAGACAGAATCAGCTAATGCAGTTCTATATTTAACAGTTTACAAATACTTAGAGTTTAAAAATACGCTCTGATACCACTCTGTAACACCCCGAAATTCATCCTCATAAGGTTTCAGAATGTTACCGCCACACTTGTCAGTCAGGCTCGCCCTTTGGCTAACTTAATTGACAAGTGCTACGGCTAAATATCTTCACATATAAATTTTTGTAATATGGACTTTAAAAATTATTGCCAATTTTATAAAATATAGTCATAAGAAAATTTAAAGTACTTAATACCAAAGCCATTGTTCTTTCTCACGCGGAAGCATAAACTAAAGGCAATATATAAGACATTAATAATTAAAAGTACGTGGTTCCTTAAAGCAACAATCTTTTTGATGAAAGGTAATCCCACCCCCAAATGCTCATGTCATGAGATGCAGTTCACATGTCAGCTCCAATATCTGTAAAAAATAACACAACAACTTTTTATCAGTACAATGGTACTGAGTAAGTCAACCCGCTCCACTTTAAGAAGTGGATTTTAAAATAATGGTTGACACTCATTTAAAAAATAATTTTCACTTTTTCTTTTAAAAAGGATCACACACATTACCTTTAACAAAATAAATAACTTTCATTCTTACCATTGTAGCAACTATGCACAAGAGGACACCATTTTCCATATATCGTATCATATCATATCATATCATATCGATCATAAGTCATGATCAGCATGCAGCGGACTCATATACAGACACACTCCGGAGCCTTGGGTAACCCATCACGGATACACCCAAGAGTATAGACTCATACATGCAACAACGCCGTTTTGGCACAATTTATCAACAATGCCGTCTTGGCATATTTAGAGGGGGAGGCCCCGCAAGACACATCCCTAGTGCATTAGCCCTCTATCAAGTATGGCATCTTACTCAAGTTAATAGTGCACAATGGATTTAAAAGAGTTTTTCACAATTTTTCCACATAATATCCTCTTTAAAAGAGTTTTCAACAATTTCACGGGAGTAACCTCATAACAAGGGCATTCAATAATGCCAAATATCATTTCAACATTTAACTCCCATATCAATATCTCATAGATATGAAAATATCATTTCATGGATCTCAAAATCCAACAATTTCTCATTTGGACCAAATATCAAGTCCAATGTCGCAGTTTACGCCAAGTCAGTTTAAAAATTCATATGAAAGGCGATTGCTTTGAAATTTAAACTGTAGATACTCAACACATAGTTGAACAAGTTTCATGTTTTACACTTTTCAAAATAAGGTATGGAAATAGTTCAAAAATTGAGTTCTTTTCAGAACATGTATTCTGTCAGAAATTCAATGGTGACTCTATAATTTTCAACAGGTTTTAAAAATAGTAATTTGCGACCAAAAATTCTAAAATTTTACTACAAGGTAGATAACATATAGATAAATATTTTTCATGAATAAACCATTTAGGTTTGAAACACTTAAGACCTTCACAAATGAGGATTTCAGAAACACTATCATTTCTTAGATTTCAACAAAAAGAGATTTCGACCTTTCGATAAAGCGGATCCCATAACTTTTTCATATGAGTTCTAAAAATTATAAAAGTATCCAGAAATATACTCAACTCAATAAGGAACAAGTTTTATGAAGGAACCTTTGAGGTATAATGAACCAAAATATTTTAAAAAGATGGATCATTACGTAAACGAAAAACGGACAGATTTTGGTATAATGAGGGAATTCTAATTTTGTACTCTTAAAACATGGATGAGGATCTCCAAACTTAAAGAGAGAGTGTTAACTTACAGAATAGATGTATAAGACCAAGGAGATTCAAAGATAATGGCCGTTATAACACAAGATTCGCACCACAAATTACGGGTTTCGCTGAAATTCGACAAATAGAGGGAAATCAATTTATAGTATAAAAATAAAAGATTTAGATCTCTAAGATACAAGTTTCAAGGATGATATCTTACTAACCAAGTGTTGAGAAGAATTAGAACTCTTAGAATGATGAAGGTTGCCAAGCCTACAAGACTCCACAATCCTTAAGATATGCTCACTATGTGGGAGAACTTTGAAGAATAAAATGGGTAGTGAATTTGGCTAATGAGATGGATGAGATTGGTGTGTTTGAAGGCTAGAAACTCCCTCTATTTATAGGCTAAGATTTGAACAATTGAACATGACACATTGTGAGAGTGATTACAACCTCACCAATCATCCAATTAAGTGTGTCTTGAGCAATAATGGTTAGAGTATTTGTATCCACTCATTTGGTCCTTATAGCCTAACAAAGAGGCTATTAATTTGGGAGGCTATTAATTTTGTCCATCATGTTGTCTATTAACATAATGGTTTGCCTATTATGGAGGCTATTAATCTTGGTGGGTTCAAGAGATAATTGATCACCTTTCTTTGCTAGCCATTCATCCAAGACACTTGTTAATCATGTTGATTTTTCATCTATTTGTTTAGGAAGAAAATTTCTTGCAATTGCTTTTTAACCTTATATTTGTGTAAGTAGTGTATCATGAAAATGATTGAAGTATTAGCTTGTCTAGAAAAATCATTATTCTTGCCATTATTTAGTGGCATGCATTTATACTCAATGAGTTGGATATGATAATATAATATTTATTTATTTATTTCAAGTATTGTATTTATATTAATGTGCTTTCAAAAAGATAATAATAATATACTTGCATGGTTTTATTCTATTCATAACAATACTCAAACCACAAAGTTTTCATGTCATCATTAAATAAAAATTATAATCTATGAATATATTTTCTTATATATAAAAGTTAATTCTCATAGATTCACATAAAAACTCATACTTTTATTTTTATAAAAATTTATTCCATAATGAATACCAAAGTACTTAAAATATTCACATACTATCCTCATAAAAATTTTCAAGACCAATGTGTATATATATAAAAACTTATATATATAATTTAAACAATAGATTTAAAAACTATATAATTCTATTACCCTTGATATTGAAATTCATATTTCTTTTGGAAAAGACAAATTTACATATATAGTTTTTCAAGTGTTGTTTTGTAGAAAAAAAAAACAATATACTAATTCTTTAAGCAAGTGATTAAATATTTAATAAAAGTCTCTTTAGTGAATTACAATTATTTCGGGTAATTTCTATGGTATTACATTCAACTCCGGAAATGTCCCCTCCGATGCCGCCGGAATCGCCCTACCGCCACCCCATCGAGTGCCGCCCCCGCCATGGCCTCCGCTGCTGCCGCCCCCGCCTTTGCCTCTGCACATTGCTGCAGCCCCCGCCCCTGCTCCAGCCCCCGCCCTCGCCCCTGCCACCACAGCCCGCCACCACCGCCCCCCACTCCACCACCGTGAGCCACTGCCACCATTGCCCCCAGCCTGCATTCGAGCCATCTCTAGTCGAGCCGTGGTGCCGTTGTGACAACCCTCAATTCGAGACGTGGTAATTTTGTTTGTGAATTTCTCGCTCGAATGAAAACTTACACATTCGATTGTTATGTTTGCTTCCCTAATTTGACAATATTTTAGATTGTTCGTCTATGATTGTTATGTATATGATTGCACATTTGATTATTGTGTTATAATTGATTGTTATGGCTTTGATTACCTAAATCTTACAAGTTCAAAATAATTTTTGGTTTATATAAGTTGTCATGATCTGTTTTGGGCTATTACGAAGTAAATTTTTGGAGTCACGACTGTTTGGTGGCGTAATTGTAATCCTCTCGTCGAGTAGATGAATTTGCATATATGATATGCTCAATTTGGATTCCGTATGAGAAAGATATGTCATTTTAAAGTGTAAATGTCGTTTTTGTTCGATTTGGGTATTTGTGTTTCCTATGTTGTCGTTATATGTTGATATTGGATTGAAAGTTTTAGATGTAGCATTTAAAAAGTTGATTTTTGGATATAGTTTATTTGAGTTTAATTGATTTGGCTCATTCGAACAACTTATTTTGTCGATATAGTTTAATTTGTTAGAATTAATTTCAGTTGTAAACAAATTGGCTAATTCGAACAAGTTATGTTTTTGAGCCTTTTTGAATGCTCCCTACTTCGATAACCTCAAATATTCACCAACCAAAATGCATAATGTAATTTAATTAATTTTAAAAGGGGACTTTGTTAAGAATAGGCTATACGATGATTTAATTCTAATCTCTTAAAATATTATAATGTTATCAAATGTAATACGAGTATACAATGGATATGTCACCCAAGATGAATTATAACACTATCGTCTGAATAATTTGATAAAATCGTGTTGTGTCCACAGTGGCCTATTGCCATATTTGTAGGTGATGGACCGTAGTTGGATGTACTTATCCCGTCGGGAAATTGGAGTACTCACATATGAATTTATTAATGGAGTTGAATCGTTCTTGCGTATGTCTCATCAAAACCCAAATGTCGATAGGAGCCAGGGAAAATTAAGGTGTCCGTTTAGGTAGTGTAAGAATAAATGTTATCTACCTGATGATGACATCAAGTATCATCTGCAATGCAATGGATTTGTCCAAAAATACGAAAGATGGACGTGTCACGGAGAGACACACCAATTTACTCGGTACTACGATACCGACGGGGGCAGTTCTTCAGTGTCTGCACATGAAAATGATTACATACAAATGGTGTGCGATGGAATGGTGATGGGTGATTTTCACTACTCATATTTTACCACAAGCGGATGGTTGTCATCAAGTAATAAAAACCGGTGAATACCGGGTCGAATCCAAGGGAATTCAGAATATTAATTCATTCTGGAGAAAACTTAGTCATTTTAAGTTCATTAATAATATATTTTATATTTTGAAAAGAGTTTGTTTAATTTTAATGGTGATTAAATTGAAATAATAGCATTAAATTTAAAATTAAAGCAGGTTAAACATTTAAAATAATAAAAATAAAAATAAGATATATGCTTGTAATGATTTAGAACATGCCATCTTTATATAAAAGTGAAATTGCATAATGATTTAGCATTTCCCAATGTCTAAAAAGATCAATTTCAACAGATTTAATGATTTTATAAAGATTAAATATATGCCAATTTCCTAATTTTCATAATTTGTAAAAACAGACTTCATGGAAGCAAATTAAATTATCTAACATTCTGCAATCATCAGTCTAGGCATGAATTTGAGTGTTTCCCAAGCATACAAATTTTCCTATTGTGATCATACGACACATTTCATTTCCCAAATCAGCGTGTACATGCCAGAATCTATTTTAATATGATTTATTCCCAAGACCGGTTCTAAAATCTAATTTCCACTTTTTATCTCCCGATTTAGCAAAGCAGAAATCATAAAGATTAGATTCTAACATTTAATTATGCAGAATAGTGTAAATAATCTAACAATTATGGTAAAATAACAATAAAACATGGTAATATGGATTTTAATACTAATTTAGAATCTAAGCAGATTAGGATATTGCCAGATTACTGTAGACAAAATATGCAGAATAATCGATCACTCCAGATTTAGCAGATTAAAAATGCAGATTTCAGAATTTTTGCCAAAACATAATCATCGATTCATTTTATGCAGTAAAACAACAATCCTAATTCAAATTCTAACATCATTACAGATTTTTCCAGATTTAACATATAAACATCGATCATTATTATTGCTTCCATAAAAACATAGATTCGTACTTCAAAAGTGATTCTGAACTCCCGTTCTAGAACACTTCTAACACGAACAACATAGAAATCCATTTACAAACATGAAAACAGTAGGAAATTATGTTTAAAAGCAAATCCTAAACATTACAAAGCGAGAAAAAGGAAAACAACACCTAGAATGCTAAGAACACAGTCAGAAAGACATTCCGATCACTTCCTCCGGCATGGTTCGGTGTTATCGCCTTCTTCTCCAAAGTTGCAGAGCGTTTCCAGAGAGTTTCTGATGATAAAATGAGTCTGGATGAGTTTAGAATGAAGAGAATGACGAAAAACGGGCTTTAAAACCGTGTTCGGGAGGTTAAAAAACTGCTCAACCGCGACTGCGGCGCAAAAAGTGGCGCTCGGAAGAGGTTTTCGGCGCCACCAAGGAGTTGCGGCGCATACGGAGATTTTCTGAATTTTCGAGTGTGGCGCATTTTGTGGCGCTGAAAGGGGCTTTCCGGCGCCGCCAAGAAGGTGCGGTGCATTCTAACAATTTCCTAAAATTCAGCTGCGGTGCAAAAAGTGGCGCTTGGAAGGGGTTTTATGCACCGCCAAGAAGGTGCGGTGCATTCTGACAATTTCCTAAAATTTTGTCCGCGGTGCATTTTGTGGCGCCTGAAGGGTGTTTTATGCACCGCCAAGAAGGTGCGGAGCATTCTGAAGCTTTTTTCCCAATTTTCTGATTGCGGTGCCAAAAGTGGCGCCTGGAGACTGTTTTAGGCGCCGCCAAGAAGGTGCGGAGCATTCTGAAGCTTTTTCACCTCTGAAATTTTTCTAAGTGTTGAAGCGGTGCCTGATGCGGTGCTCGGAAGGCAGTTTAGGCTCCGCCATGCCTGTGCGGAGCATTCTGGGAAGATTTCAACTGATTTTTTTCTAAGTCTGAATCTTGGCACCTATCACATTAAATATTCCTTATTCTCCAAAATAAAGCTTCCGAACATCGCTTTTCATCATTTAAATGCCTGAAATAACATTTTAATGCATTAGGTTTGCCAAAGTCTTATTAAAAACACATAAAAACATGGTAAATTTAAGCTAAATAAGCCAAATCTAACCATGATCACTTGAAAAGTAAAAACATATGAAATACACCTAAAAGTGAAATGAATTAAGGTAAAATGCACTAATTTTGGATATATTTTAGTACAATTTAAGCTCATTTAAATGTGGTTTCACAGGGTGCATCAACATCCTCACACTTAAATATTGCTCGTCCCTTGAGCAATGAAATTAATTAACACATCGACATGCCAATCAAGATAATAAGGATGAAGTCACTATAGTTCTGCCAAATCATAGATTTCAACAACGCAATGAGCTAAAAGGGTTCAAAGTTTAATGTGCTAGAACAAGGTAAATTGTCATGCATCAGTTGTCAAAACCAGATATCCAAAGAACTTACAGTACAAAAAGTAGATTAATCACACATAGCAACTCGAAATGAGAGTGTGAATAATGTAAATATGTTTTTCTATTCCTGTCTTCAAATATGCTCAATTAATGACTCGGTTTCACAATTATTCTAGACACTTTGGCTGAGTTGTAGACGGTTGAATTCCAAAAGCTACTCATGTCTAAGAATACGTGCCAGTCATATAGCCAAGAGTTTATAATTATTCTGTTTAATACCCCTTTATTCAACATTTTCTCTTTTTTTTGATCTTGCATTTTCTAATTTTTCATTTTCTTTTCTTTTTGCAAGATTTAATCTTTTTTTTTTTTAAATAGGGGTTTCACTCTTACTTTATTTGTAACTAAGCATTTAAGGAGACATGGAACGAGCATATTCATATAAAAATAATGATAACTCTCCACAGGACAAGTAAACCAGTCTAATTAATTAAAAAGCTTTCTGCAAGGTAAGTAGAATCGTCACCAAAGTTCGAACAACTAGCATGACAATTTAACAAAGTCTAGGACTTTAAACTAAGAATCATAATGCTCATTAAGTTGTAAAATCGGATCTAAGCAGAACAGTTAGACTTATTCGGATTTCTCTTAAGATTGGTTGTGATGTGGTAATTCAAATAATAGCACACTGTGAAAACACAATTTAATATAACATATTCAACATATCCAACCTAAAGCATTTACCATATTTATTCTAAACATAAAGAAATATTAAAAAAATAACTAAGCTCTTATCCATTTATTCCCATGCAAATTAGTAAACATAAAACATAAAAAGATCACACCTGGAATGTTTGGGGCTTTGAATTTCACTTCATCATCACGACTGTCATCTTGCTCCTTTGTTGGCATATCCTACTTCTAATATGTATATATAACAATTACCCAAGAAAATATGATTGTTAGTGCATATGGGAATTCCAAAGTAATCAGAATCATAAAATATCATCCATAACTCAAATTATAACATTTAACAGCAATTTCCAACAACTTTAATAAGTATGGACAGATTTGATAGATAATAAATTTCAGAATTCACCAAAAGCAAAACATCATAAGTTCTAGAGCAGAATTTACAGCAAAATGCCAACAGCTATAGCAAAATATACCCTCATTCTTTATGATAACTCAAGCCTGTATGATGTATTAAATAAATGGTTTATACATTGAATAACTAAATGGACCTGTTGATGCAGAATTTTGGGAATGTGATCATAATAGAAACTCCTCCATCCTCACACTTAAACTGAACTACCAGTTTAGTTTAAGTGCATAATGAAAGATTTAAAATATAGGATTAAAACTTTTTAATTTCAAAAATAAGAATATAGCATGCATTTAAAAAGTTAGACTGAATTAGATCATACCTTTTAAATAGATAAAAATTTTAGCTTTTTTAATATGATCTATACATCATAATTTATTGATTTTAATGTCTGCATTGTGTAAAATCATAAAGTTTCGACACTTCAACAACATTAATCCCGCTTCTTCATCAATTATCATGGTTATTTACTTTCCTGTTATCAAATCAACAACTCACAACATTCCAGTTTAACATGATTCAAGTAAGAGCTATTTTATTAGAATTAAAAACATGCATAAACATAACTTAAACATAAATATAAACTTAACCACATGCTCACCATATTAAATACAAATAAAACACCTAAGTAATGCATAGCAAAGCAAACCAATATTCATAGCAAAAACATCCAACCAAGTAGCAAGGTATTTCTTATACATTATTTGTGGAACCTGGTTACACAAAAACTTCGGATTAGTGTTAAATATATGCACTGCTCCCCATCCTCACACTTAAGTTTAAACCAAAAGTTTAACTTAAGTGCATTGTATAAAGCAAACATATATCAACCTAGAATGTGGGATTTAAACAACTAAATGACCAATATATTTTATTTTAAAGCTATAAGTTCTAAGTCTCTTACAAATTTAAGAAAATCACTTTTTAGAACTTAAAACTTATTATTAAAAAGAACACATTTTTAAGTTATAAAAACTTCCTTTTTGTTAAAAATTTCAGATTTAATGCTTAAAGCTAACCAAATTAGCAAACTAGTTCTTATTAATGATTCGAAATAATGATCAAGAAATTTTAATTTATTGTTTTAAATAACATAAGTTTGCCTTTTTAGTTAAAAATTCATAGAATGAGTTTTTATAATAGAAATGTTTCCTTTTTTTTTTATAAATTAGAAACACATGAAGTTTCAAGCTTTAATGTTACCAAAAGTTATTAATGTAGATTAAAACAACATGGTTAACAATATTTATAGATCAACTTAAAAGCTTAAACATATTATTTTAACTCATTTTAAACAAATTTTCAGAATTCCCAAGCTGTAATTTCAGTTTTTAGAACACTGCAATCCTAAAATTTTGATAAATAATTTGAAACTTTTGAAGTTGAGATTGAAAACATGTTCTAATATCATATTGTTCACTTCAACCTAACATTCATGCACTTAAACCAAGTTTTAATCCCACATTCTAATAAACCCAAAATCAATGCAACAACACAAATACCAACAATAATGCATTCTCAATCACAAAATTGAATGAATTATTGACTATGATAGATATTCTTACCATAAGTGAAGCTTTGGAAGCACTTGGAAGAAGAATCCTCAAATTTGAGAAATTAGAGTTCTTGAGCCTTAATTTCAGCTTCTCCTTTCACCACATAACATGCACTACTTAATTATTAAATTAGAAATATGGTGATTAACAAAATTAAAAACCTAAACAAATAAGCATAACGTGACATAAAATGAAAATAAAAACATGCGTATACCATAAATATGATCATAAAGACAAACAAAAAAATAGATTATTATTATTATTATTTTTATTTTTATTATATTTTTTAAAGGAACTATGGTGGAAGTGAAATTGAGGATGATGACTGCGGTTGTGAGGTTCAATAGAGAGAGTAATGTAAAAGAGAGAACATAAAGGAGATGACTATTTTATTATTATTATTTTCTTTTATTTTTTTTATTTTTTTTATTTTTTTTATTTATTTATTATTATTTTTTAAAGTTTACATTAAATGGGTAGGTTTCTAAACCCAATTAGAAGATCTATGATTAAATTTGAGCTAATTGGATATGAATTAGAATGAACTTTTGTAAAAATTCAAGTTTGGCACAAACCCAACGATTCCATTTAATACTACATGTGGTGCTCAAACAAGTTTTTACGCATTATTAGTATGAATGAAACCCAAAATGCCTTGTTTGTGCTACTTTCGGTGCTTAACTGAGTTTTTGAAAACCATTTACGAAGAGTGGCATCTAAAACTCAGTATTTGTACAGACTTTGTAGCAAAAATACATTGCGTGATTTGTTTAAATGAAACATAATATTGCGTCCATATTCCTATTCATCTGTTTAGTAAAACTACCCTAATTAGTTCTAATCATCCCCTATAAATATCTATGAAATTCTGTTCGTTTTCGTCAACCCCTCTATCAATTTATTTCAGTCTTTCTCCTATTCTACTTAAATCACCACAAAAAGTCTTTCAGTTATTGATCACTCTAATTCTTAAGAGTCACTCCAAAATTACATATAATGAAAATCATGCAAGAATCATTTTTATATTTTTTTTAGTTGTAAGTAAAACATATAAACTAAAAAAAAAAGAAAATCAAACATATTAAGCAAAAGACATAAATAACTATTGCTAAGCATGCAACGGCAGTATGCGAATTCCCTTTCCTAATTAGCTTTCAAAGACAAATGCACCATTTTCTAAATTAAAGGTCTAAATGGTGGGTGCACTTCCATGATCCTGTCATTCATGAGTTATAAGGTCAAATTGCACATCTTTATACAACAATTTAAATAAAGGTAATGCAATCATAAGAAAATTATTGATTAACATTCTAATATATCAGCATTCCCTAAAAAAAAACTCATTAAAGTTGTAATGTTGTCAAGAGGTGGAGTTTAATCTCAAATATTCTAGCATCTAATATCAACACTTGATGTAATGCATTTAATTAAAAGTAATCTAATTTATTGAGAAATACGTACCTCAAGTGTGGTGCTAATACCTTTAAATGAAGTGTAGGTGGCTTTTCAATCGAGGCTATCCACTTGAAATTCTCAATTATATATGCTGCATACAACTCGCCGCCATCCTCACACTTGTTCTCTTGCAAATCTCCCTTTTTTTTAGATGAGAAACCTAATATTCTTTCAAATTTCAGGATCACACCCTGATCTAGCTTGATGCCCTTGCACGACATAGAATAGCAAAAAGTCATAACAATATTTAAAAAAAAGAAGTAGAAATAACATAAATATATTTAAATGAACTTAAAATAACATAATTTTCACAATAATTCCCCGGCAACGGAGCCAAAAACTTGATGGGTGATTTTCACTACTCATATTTTACCACAAGCGGATGGTTGTCATCAAGTAATAAAAACCGGTGAATACCGGGTCGAACCCAAGGGAATTCAGAATATTAATTCATTCTGGAGAAACTTAGTCATTTTAAGTTCATTAATAATATATTTTATATTTTGAAAAGAGTTTGTTTAATTTTAATGGTGGTTAAATTAAAATAATAGCATTAAATTTAAAATTAAAGCAGGTTAAACATTTAAAATAATAAAAATAAAAATAAGATATATGCTTGTAATGATTTAGAACATGCCATCTTTATATAAAAGTGAAATTGCATAATGATTTAGCATTTCCCAATGTCTAAAAAGATCAATTTCAACAGATTTAATGATTTTATAAAGATTAAATATAAGCCAATTTCCTAATTTCATAATTTGTAAAAACAGACTTCATGGAAGCAAATTAAATTATCTAACATTCTGCAATCATCAGTCTAGGCATAAATTTGAGTCTTTCCCAAGCATACAAATTTTCCTATTGTGATCATACGACACATTTCATTTCCCAAATCAGCGTGTACATGCCAGAATCTATTTTAATATGATTTATTCCCAAGACCGGTTCTAAAATCTAATTTCCACTTTTTATCTCCCGATTTAGCAAAGCAGAAATCATAAAGATTAGATTCTAACATGTAATTATGCAGAATAGTGTAAATAATCTAACAATTATGGTAAAATAACAATAAAACATGGTAATATGGATTTTAATACTAATTTAGAATCTAAGCAGATTAGGATATTGCCAGATTACTGTAGACAAAATATGCAGAATGATCGATCACTCCAGATTTAGCAGATTAAAAATGCAGATTTCAGAATTTTTGCCAAAACATAATCATCGATTCATTTTATGCAGTAAAACAACAATCCTAATTCAAATTCTAACATCATTACAGATTTTTCCAGATTTAGCATATAAACATCGATCATTATTATTGCTTCCATAAAAACATAGATTCGTACTTCAAAAGTGATTCTGAACTCCCGTTCTAGAACATTTCTAACACGAACAACATAGAAATCCATTTACAAACATGAAAACAGTAGGAAATTATGTTTAAAAGCAAATCCTAAACATTACAAAGCGAGAAAAAGGAAAACAACACCTAGAATACTAAGAACACAGTCAGAAAGACATTCCGATCACTTCCTCCGGCATGGTTCGGTGTTATCGCCTTCTTCTCCAAAGTTGCAGAGCGTTTCCAGAGAGTTTCTGATGATAAAATGAGTCTGGATGAGTTTAGAATGAAGAGAATGACGAAAAACGGGCTTTAAAACCGTGTTCGGGAGGTTAAAAAACTGCTCAACCGCGACTGTGGCGCAAAAAGTGGCGCTCGGAAGAGGTTTTCGGCGCCACCAAGGAGTTGCGGCGCATACGGAGATTTTCTGAATTTTCGAGTGTGGCGCATTTTGTGGCGCTGAAAGGGGCTTTCCGGCGCCGCCAAGAAGGTGCGGTGCATTCTAACAATTTCCTAAAATTCAGCTGCGGTGCAAAAAGTGGCGCTTGGAAGGGGTTTTATGCACCGCCAAGAAGGTGCGGTGCATTCTGACAATTTCCTAAAATTTTGTCCGCGGTGCATTTTGTGGCGCCTGAAGGGTGTTTTATGCACCGCCAAGAAGGTGCGGAGCATTCTGAAGCTTTTTTCCCAATTTTCTGATTGCGGTGCCAAAAGTGGCGCCTGGAGACTGTTTTAGGCGCCGCCAAGAAGGTGCGGAGCATTCTGAAGCTTTTTCACCTCTGAAATTTTTCTAAGTGTTGAAGCGGTGCCTGATGCGGTGCTCGGAAGGCAGTTTAGGCTCCGCCATGCCTGTGCGGAGCATTCTGGGAAGATTTCAACTGATTTTTTTCTAAGTCTGAATCTTGGCACCTATCACATTAAATATTCCTTATTTTCCAAAATAAAGCTTCCGAACATCGCTTTTCATCATTTAAATGCCTGAAATAACATTGCAATGCATTAGGTTTGCCAAAGTCTTATTAAAAACACATAAAAACATGGTAAATTTAACCTAAATAAGCCAAATCTAACCATGATCACTTGAAAAGTAAAAACACATGAAATACACCTAAAAGTGAAATGAATTAAGGTAAAATGCACTAATTTTTGATATATTTTAGTACAATTTAAGCTCATTTAAATGTAGTTTCACAGGGTGCATCAAATGGGAATTGGTATTCCCGAGACAACACCACCCGATCAAGGTGACGAATCTAGGCCACCGGAGGAACCTAACCCACAAGAGAACTTGTTCTATCGTATGTTGGTGGTGGCAGACAAGGATATGTGGCCTGGATGCAAGAAAATGACCTTACTGTCAACAATTGCTAGGTTATTAAACATTAAAGCCGAGCACAACCTATCAGAGAGGTTGTAACACCCTGGATTTGATAACCCAGGCCGGGATGCCACCGCCACACCTCCCTAGCAAGACACGAATTCTCCGAGCTTGCTAAAGAGATGCAAGGCTATGGGTATTGAAAAGAGTTTAAAACAAGTCCGGAATTATTTATTTAAAAATAATAATGTAGTGTCGTCCACGTACGATAATAAGTTTGTGCAGCGGAAATAAAGTCTATGCAGCGGAATTTAAAATATAGGGCCGACTTGGCCAAAACTCGGGTTATACAGGCCCGATATGCATGTCATATAAAAGAGTAATTAAAATATCCCAAAAGAATTCCCCGAATGTACATGCTTATGCATTTTCGCCATACTCTGAAAAGAAAAGGGAAAACAACAATTTTATCAGTATTATAAAATACTGAGTAAATCGATCCTAACAAAGCAACAAAAGGGGTTTAATTTAATAATTAAGATTATGCTCCTAATCATGCATGCAATACATTTCATTACCGATTTAAAAATAAGAATTTAACTTGCATACTTGAAAGACACATTTAATTTCATAAATAATAATTTAAGCATAGGTGTAAATTTAAGACATAAATTAAATGCATAAATAAAAACATAAACAAGTAAATTAAAAAAAAGGACTAAGTGTTTTAATTCCTCCCGTTACGCCACCATCTCAACAATATTTAGTTTAGCCGGCAATCCGGCGGCCGCAGCCAGTTTCGTAAGTTTTTGTTTAGCCGGTAGCCCGACGGCCGCAGCCTATCCGCCATACCCAGCACCACTCCGGAGCCTCGGGAAACCCATACGGATGCTCCCGAGAGTGCAGGCCCAAAATACATTGCCGTTTTGGCATAGTTTTTCTTTCTACTTCTCTTGTCCATTATAGGCACGCAGAGAAAGGCTAGAGGGGCACTCACCCCCTACCTATGTATCCGATATTGTTTCAACTTAGTGTAACGAGATTTTTGAAAATATAGCTTTATCGTATAACAAGGTTTCGATCGTTTTGTTAGGAATTTCAAAATCTCGCAAGATAAAACAATTCGTTGTCACAGTTTACGCCTTTTTAGTTTAAAAATTCATTACAAGGGAGATTGATCTGAAATTTTCACAGTATATGAAAAACATCCTAACAAACAACTTTCGTGTTTTGAGTTTTCCGGAATAAAGAAGGGAAACATATCAAAAATCAAGTTTTCTACATGCACAGTATGCTGTCAGGATTCCGGTTCGACATAGTGTTCAAAGTTCGACTTTTTGACACATCAAATGGACTCCAAAAATTCTGAAATTTTGTGGACATATACTAGACATGATTATCTACAACGTTTTTTTACATCACAAAGAATAGTTCGGAATAGAAATCATAGAAACATGCTCATCAAGTTCGATCAAGTGTGCTGTCAGTTTTCGAAAATTCCTTAAAAACGCAGGATATGTCCGGTACGATTTGGGGTAACACAACTCGATGAAAATCTCTGAAATTTTTAACAACATAGTTTAAGATCTTAGGATAAAAATTCTTGTTTTGAGTTTTTCGGTTTGAACTCTCGAAATAGGGGTTTTGGCCGGATTTCAGAAAACACGCCGTTTGGGGTTTTTAGGTTCAATTTTTACGGTTCGTTTCAAAACTAACATTTCGGACACCCCTAGACCACCCGTATTGACATGAAAGGTATCGACTTACTGTTAGAGAGTCCTTGAACGTCTTAGGGTTGATTGAGTCGTCCAAAATTGTCACGAACGGATCTACGAATCACGTCCTCCTTCTCCTTGGGCAATGAACGCGTTTGCAAGTAAAAACTCATAAGTTAGGATGATGATTATGATTATAAACGACAAAGGAACCTAATCTAACCCTTACCAACAATCCAAGGTCGGTGTCCCTTGATCTAAACGCCTCCACGGTCGGGTTTGGTCGCCAGAAAGTCGTCGGAAGGTCGAAACTTTGTGGCTTTGGTTTTGGGAGAGTTTTGGATGAACAAGGGTTTGGATGACTAAGGAATGAGTAGGAGATCAGCCCTAACTCGTCCTAAAAGCCTTTCCCCTGACTGAGATTGACTTTCTTTAGTCGGGGGTCGAAATTTTGGCAAGAAATCGCTGTGATCGCGCGTGTTGCAGCTGTCTGCTGCTATGGCGCGGTGGTGGCGCGGTCGCGCGCGGAGACCGCGTGGCTCCAGTCTGGACTGCGGTCCGGACCGGGTCGTGCGATCCATCGGGTCTTTTCTCCTCTCTTCCGGACTTCTATCCTTCTACATTTTCGGGCTCAATTTTCCGGGTTGTTTTCGGATTACGATTCCTATCTTAGATTTATTTTGACTTAATTTGATTTCATGTTTGAAATCTTAGGTCCGTCGGTTTTGGATTTGTCGGCTTCTAATTCGTCGTCTATTGACTCCCGTGCAATTCCGACTTTACGGGTTCTCGGAATCAAAATCCTTTCGCTTCTTGGATTAAATTCTATTTCGTATCATAAAATTTATTGGTATTACAGTCTACCCTCCTTAAGAATCAACTTTGTCCTCGAGGTTGCGCTTTATCTCCTTGCGAGCTCGGAACTCGTTTGATTGCGTGATTGTATTGTTGTGTGTTGTTGTTTGTTATTATTTGACTGAACCCAGAATTGAAATTTCCAAGTTGCCTACGTACCCTGTGAAGGGATCAAGTCATTACGTAGTTCACAACAATTTCAATTTGTTTATTTGGGATACAAAAATTATTCATAGAAAAATATTCGGGTCGTTACATCCTCCCCCCCTTAAGATTACAATTATGTCCCCATAACTGCGGTCGCATCATTTTTGAATAGGGTCGGGTAACGCTCTCTCATGTCTGCTTCCAATTCCCATGTTGCCGTCTCGGCTTCGTGGTTCAACCAAAGAACCTCGACCATTTTGACGGTGTTATTCCTTGTCACTCTCTCCTTGAAGTCGATGATTTGTACCGGAATTTCCTCGTAGCTCAAGTCATCATCCAATTCAATTTCTTCACGTTGGAGTACATGGGTCGGGTCGTGCACATACTTCTTCAATTGTGATACGTGGAACACATTGTGCACTCGAGCCAGTGGTGGCAGTAAGGCTAGTCGATATGCTAGATTACCGACTCTTTCTAGAATCTCATAAGGTCCTATGTATCGAGGACTTAGCTTTCCTCGTTTGCCAAAATGCATCACCCCCTTCATCGGTGATATCTTTAACATGACCTTATCTCCAACTTGAAATTCTAGGTCTTGCCGTCTCACATCGGCATAACTCTTCTGTAGGTCTTGTGCCGCCTTCATCTTTCCTTGAATTACCTTGATTTGTTGCGTCATATCTTCTACGAGTTGTGGTCCTACTACCACAGTCTTATCACTCCCTTCCCAACTCAATGGGCTTCGGCACTTTCGTCCATACAATGCCTCGAATGGTGCCATGCCGATGCTAGCATGGTAGCTATTATTGTAGGAAAATTCAATTAAGGGTAAATGATTTTCCCAGCTACCCTTAAACTCTAGGAAACACGCTCTCAGCATGTCCTCCAAGGTTTGGATGGTCCTCTTGGTTTGTCCATCCGTCATTGGTTGGAATGCGGTGCTCATTTTGATTTGAGTACCGAGAGCTTCTTGTAACTCCGTCCAAAAATGAGAGACAAATCTACTGTCTCTATCGGAAATGATGTCGTGTGGTACGCCATGTCGTCGTACCACATTATCAATGTAAGCTCGGGTCAATTAAGTAGTGTAGGGTAACCCAAAATTAAAAGAATCAAAAATAAATAATAATAAAAAAATGAAATCCGCAACCCGCGCGGTGGCCGCGCGGTGCGTAGGGATGTCGCGCCGGGACTGTGCGGCGGTGTCAGTTGGAAAAAAAGGGCACGCAGGGTGGGGTGCGCGAGCCTCACCCCATTTCCTTCTCACTTCCGAACCAACACTCAAAATTCTCTCTAATTCGGTCTCTTGTTCTCAGATTTTCCGGATTCCGACTTCGATTTCATTTGACAAGGTAAATATCTACTACTATTACTTTCCAATTTCAATTTTCATGCTTTAGTTTACTTGATTTTTGGATGAATTTAGGGATTAGGGTTTAGGAAGAAATTTGGGGATTTGTTAGTTTTAGGCCTATTTTGTACAAATTAGCAAGTATACGTGGTAATTGATATTATTCTTGTTGACTTGCTTGTGTTTATGCCACAATGTGTTTATGTTTTTGGCAAATTCTTGTTAGATTTGAATATTTAGGGAGAATATGAAATTTTTGATTTTTGGTTGGTATTGTGGCATGAAAATGAGTTCATCTTTGTTGTTTGATGCCATATTGTGATGATGAGTTGTTGCTTGAGCAATTGTTTCAATTTGTGGAAAATTCTCATGTATTTGTAAGTAAACCTTGAACTTGGTTTATTGCGCACATAACGTGTTCGTCGAAATGCCACAAAGGGTTTTGAAATTTGTTTGACTATATTCTTTGGTTTGGGTACCGTCCGGTTTGTATTGACGAACGATTGGATTTGATGTTCTTATGGATTACTCACGTTGGAACTCTATATCGATGTCTCTGTGTATTTCCGCTTGATAATTAGTGTGTGGAATTTAGCCTTATAATCGGTATTGGATATTTTGCAGGTTGTTGCTCTTTATGTGGGTTGTTCTAGCGTCTCTCCTGTGTCCTCCGGGGGCCAAGAGACGAGCCACACAAGGTGGTGAGGCTAGTTCTAGTACTGCGGCTCCGGTGATGCCGGATGTAGATGGCAGCGAGTATGAGGAGGAGGAGCAGCAGCGGGGCCCGAGGCTTCGGGATCTTCCTCATGGGGAGCGTCCTCGCCGGCACGACAGACGTCGGTTTGCATCTATGGCCGCTCAGGACTTTTACTTTGACGAGCTGCGCATGAACCGGGCCTATGTTCCTCAGAGATGCCTCCATCCTCGCCATACGGATGACGACAGGGTTCGGACCGTCTTAGATCACCTCCAGTGGACAGGGCTTGCACGCTATCCTGAGGGTCCAGCTTCAGGGTACCTAGCTATAGAGGTTATCGCCAACATTAGTGGTTTGGGGGAGCATGCTGATATGTCTCGTGTCTTGGTTCGCGGTAGCTACCTAGATTTTAGTGCCCGGGCGATCAACATGTATCTAGGTCTACCCGACGAGGGCGAGTTCCAAGCACAGCCCGAGGGTCGTATACTTCCGCCTGCATGGGATGTCTTATGCACCGAGGTGCCACCTCGGATCGAGCATGATCATGAGCTTCGTTTGACTACTATGGATACCCCCTGGCGTGCTCTTACTCAGGTATGGTTGGGCCTGGTCCGGCCGATTACTCGGAGTCACATCGTCTTGGACCACGTGTACGAGACCATTTGCTTTATCGCCCGAGGCGGTAGGGTAAATGTGGGAGCTTGTATCGAGGACAACCTGAGGGGTATGCGTCGAGGCCGGGGTAGTAGGGTGATTACACATGTTCACCTCATTTGCGGTCTTTGTGCGGCACAGGGGATACGTACTTCCCCGGACACAGACCCTTATGAGTTGTATGCGGGTAACTATTACGTTGTTCTGACCTACACTGCTCGGCGTAATGCCTTGCGTCGCGGAGCGCCTCAGGCCGTGCTTAGGCCAGAGCCCGAGGATGGGGGTCTGATTTTGGTTGTTCCTCCGGAGTAGCCAGCTCCACCTCCCGCAGTGCCACCGCAGGGCCAGGAGACGACACAGATGCTGCAGATGATGCAGGAGATGCGGGTCGGCATGGACGCTGGGTTCGCAGCTGGGCAGGCTCGATACGACGCCTTGGACGCTCTTTACGATGCCTTGGATGCTAGGATGGACCTCTACTAGGCCCGTATGGACACGATCACTACAAGGCAGGTGCAGCAGCAGGCCACTATGACTGACATGTACGCCTACATGTGACAGATGGATGAGTACATGCGTCAGCAGTTCCCGCCTCCTGATCAGTGATCTTTCATCTTGCAACTTCACTTAGGGTTCGTAGTAGAAGTATTTTGTTCAGTTGTTTCCTTATGAGACTGTATGACGATGATTCTGCTGACTGTTATTCGTAGTTTATGCTTTCGTTGTATCACTGCCTAGTTATTTGTTTTGATTTTTGTCTCTAGAAATGCGGTTGAATTGTTCTGCCTTAGTTTATGGTTTCGCAGTTTTTTTTTGAGACCCTAGGGTCTAGGGTTTCAGGGTTTAGGGTTTAGGGTTTGAGGTACCCTTGTTTGATTGTTATCTCCTTATTATATATATATTGTTTATTTATTAATACATTGTACCTTTGTTTAGTTGAGTTTCAACAAGGTATTATTATTATTATTTTTTTTAAAAGAATACTTTAATAAAATATAAAGAATAATATAGTGCTGATAATAGTTTGGAAAGGGAAATATAACTAATAGTAGTGCATCAATAGATCACTAAGCCTAGAACGAATATGTAGGAGCGTCCTCAATAGGATCCTCTTCGTCGCTTGATATGTCAATGGGCACAGCAACATTGGGTGCAGGCCCCGGGTTCTGAAGGACCGCTCCATCAACTTGGTTGGCTAGGTTAGTCAGCTCCCAACCTATGTCCTCTACTTGTTCCTCCAAATCATCACTTTTATTTTGGAGCTCAGCTACTTGGGCTTGGAGCTGCGTGACTTGATTTTGTAGCTGGGTTATGTTGTGATGGTCTGCCTCTCTAAGATGTCCCAGATGGGCCATGTTACCCTCTAACTGTCCTACTCGAGCCTTGAAGTGATTGATATGTTCTTGGGACTCGAGGTACGCGTTAATCAGTTTCATCATCAGATTGATCATATTTGCGTTGGGTTCGGCCATCTAATGTCAACAAGGGATGTTAGAGTAAGAACATTTTTCAAGCAAGGTTAGGATATGCAGGAATTTAAATCTACATGTAATGTGCATATGCAATCCCCCAATAAAATTTAATTTATCCATGTGTTTTTAAAAATAAATTTACTTCATGGATAATAATACTTAAAAAGTTGGGCCTCTATATTGTGCCAAAGTTTTAATAAATCTTGGGCTCAAATAATTAGGATTTTAAATAAATAGTAGGTAGAGTGATTTGGCCAAAAATTTGGGCTCAAAATAATAGTTTTAAAAATACTAAGTAAATAATACTAGTTTTTTAAAATAATAGGTTAAAAATAATAATACTAGTTTTAAAAATATTTCGGGCTCTGATACCAACTTGTAACACCCTGGATTTGATAACCCAGGCCAGGATGCCACCGCCACACCTCCCTAGCAAGACACGAATTCTCCGAGCTTGCTAAAGAGATGCAAGGCTATGGGTATTGAAAAGAGTTTAAAACAAGTCCGGAATTATTTATTTAAAAATAATAATGTAGTGTCGTCCACGTACGATAGTAATAAGTTTGTGCAGCGGAAATAAAGTCTATGCAGCGGAATTTAAAATATAGGGCCGACATGGCCAAAACTCGGATTATACGGAAAAGAGTAATTAAAATATCCCAAAAGAATTCCCCGAATGCACATGCTTATGCATTTTCACCATACTTTGAAAAGAAAAGGGAAAACAACAAGTTTATTAGTATTATAAAATACTGAGTAAATCGATCTTAACATAGCAATAAAGAGGTTTAATTTAATAATTAAGATTATGCTCCTAATCATGCATGCAATACATTTCATTACCGATTTAAAAATAAGAATTTAACTTGCATATTTGAAAGACACATTTAATTTCATAAATAATTATTTAAGCATAGGTGTAAATTTAAGACATAAATTAATTGCATAAATAAAGACATAAAGAATTAAATAAATCAATAAAAAAAAGGACTAAGTGTTTTAATTCCTCCCGTTACGCCACCATCACAACAATATTTAGTTTAGCCGGCAATCCGGCGGCCGCAACCAGTTTCGTAAGTTTTCGTTTAGCCGGTAGCCCGGCGGCCGCAGCCTATCCGGCATATCCAGTACCGCTCCGGAACCTCAGGAAACCCATACAGATACTCCCGAGAGTGTAGGCCCAAAATACATTGCCGTTTTGGCATAGTTTTTCATTCAACTTCTCTCGTCCATTATAGGCACGCAGAGAAAGGCTAAAGGGGCACCATGCAGAGCACTCACCCCCTACCTATGTATCCGATATTATTTCAACTTAGTGTAACGGGATTTTTGAAAATATAGCTTTATCGTATAACAAGGTTTCGATCGTTTTGTTAGGAATTTCAAAATCTCGCAAGATAAAATCGTTCGTTGTCACAGTTTACGCCTTTTTAGTTTAAAAATTCATTACAAGGGTGATTGATCTGAAATTTTCACAGTATATCAAAAACATCCTAACAAACAATTTTCGTGTTTTGAGTTTTCCGGAATAAAGAAGGCAGACATGTCAAAAATCAAGTTTTCTACATGCACAGTATGCTGTCAGGATTCCGGTTCGACACAGTGTTCAAAGTTCGACTTTTTGACACATCAAATGGACTCCAAAAATTATGAAATTTTGTGGACATATATTAGGCATGATTATCTACAACTTTTATTTACATAACAAAGATTATTTCGGATTATAAATCGTAGAAACATGCTCATCAAGTTCGATCAAGTGTGCTGTCAGTTTTCGAAAATTCCTTAAAAACGCAGGATATGTCCGGTACAATTTGGGGTATCAAAACTCGATGAAAATCTCTGAACGTTTTACACAACATAGTTTAAGATCTTAGGATCAAAATTCTAGTTTTGAGTTTTTCAGTTTGAACTCTCGAAATATGGGTTTTGGCCGGATTTCAGAAAACACGCCGTTTGGGGTTTTTAGGTTCGATTTTTACGGTTCGTTTCAAAACTAACATTTCGGACACCCCTAGACCACCCATATTGACATGAAAGGTATCGAATTACTGTTAGTGAGTCCTTGAACGTCCTAGGGTTGATTGAGTCGTCCAAAATTGTCACGAACGGATCTACTGTCACGAACGGATCTACGAATCACGTCCTCCTTCTCTTTTGGCCACGAACGCATTTACAAGTAAAAGCTCGTAAGTTAGGATGATGATTATGATTATAAACGACAAAGGAACCTAATCTAACCCTTACCAACAATCCAAGGTTGGTGTCCCTTGATCTAAACGCTTCCACGGTCGGGTTTGGTCGCCGGAAAGTCGCCGGAAAGTCGTCGGAAGGTCGGAACTTTGTGGCTTTGGTTTTGGGAGTGTTTTGGATGAACAAAGGTTTGGATGACTGAGGAATGAGTAGGAGATCATTCCTAACTCGTCCTAAAAGCCTTTCCCCCGACTGAGATCGACTTTCCTTAGTCGGGGGTCGAAATTTTGGCAATAAATCGCTGTGATCGCGCGTGTTGCAGCTGTCTGCTGCTATGGCGCGGTCGCACGCGGAGACCGCGCGGCTCCGGTCTGGACTGCGGTCCGGACCGGGTCGTCCGGTCGTGCAATCCGTCGGGTCTTTTCTCCTCTCTTCCGGACTTCTATCCTTCTACATTTTTGGGCTCGATTTTCCGGGTCGTTCTCGGATTACGATTCCTATCTTAGATTTATTTCGACTTAATTTGATTTCGTGTTTGCAATCTTAGGTCCGTCGGTTTTGGATTTGTCGGCTTCTAATTCGTCGTCTATTGACTCCCGTGCAATTCCGACTTTACGGGTTCTCAGAATCAAAATCCTTTCACTTCTTGGATTAAATTCTATTTCTTATCATAAAATTTACGGGTATTACAGAGGTGCTCCGATACATTGTGCCAACTCATCATTGATACACTCCCCGAGGATAATGCTATGGTAAAGAACTTCTACGAGGCGAAGAAACTACTTGAGGGCTTAGGGCTACCTGTTGAGAAAATTGATTGTTATTTTAAGGGGTGCATGTTATTTTGGCGGGAAGATGCATCATTAGATAAGTGCAAGTTCTGTGACGAGCCTCAGTATAAGGAAACAAATTCTAATTCACGGATTGGACGGAAATACATGTTTTATTTTCCACTTAAGAACCAATTAAGAAGTTGTATACATCGGAGGCGACGGCAGAGCATATGTCCTGGTATGTTGGACATGAGCATAAGAGGGCTGGGGAGATGTGTCATCCTTGCGACTCGAAGGCATGGAAGTACTTTGATACAATTCATCCAGAATTTGCAGCCGAGAGACGTAACGTCAGATTGGGCTTATGCACGGATGGTTTCCAAGCATTTGGTCAGTCTACATTGTTTTCCCTTACTTGGGCTTTTTGTGGATGCATCCCTATATTGTTTTCTGGCCAGCTTCCTACTTCATGGAGGAGTTCAAATTATGGTGGTACCCAATGCACGATATCCTCTTTGAAGGATCCTCCAATACTTGTGGCTCAACTCATGCCACCACCTCTAGCAACTAATTTTTGAAACTTAGCTCCCAAAAATAAACCCTTTGCGATACAATAAAGGACACCTCTGGCCTCTGTGGTTCGGCCGTATCCTCCATCTTCTACCGGTATGCTTCTGTTCTCCCCCCCTTAGTTTTTCTCCACCTGGCTCTAATGTTCGTTCTATAGGTCATTGCTTCTTCTTATCTGACAGTTAGTCGGCAAAAATTCGTGCCGAACCCTTCTCTATGTAGAAAATGGATGAGTGTGGCACCTTCTGCCACATTAGTTTCATCATCACCCTTCTGTATAATGTTTTTTTTTTCTTGTTTCATTGTTTTCGGACTAACTCCTTACATTTTTATGTCTCACATCCCGTCCCCAAAAAGTCTACAAGGAAGAAGGCCTCTCGGCAAAAGACTGATCGGTGTCTCTCCTTCGGCATCTCCACACAAAACCTTTCGACCAATGTCGTTAAGATCGGAATTTATATAAGATCATTTTTCTCTTTGTAAGATTAGTCCGATCCTACGATCCTATGAAAAAAAAATATAAATATTTTCATTTCATTGATACATGTTAAAATTTAATGTATGTTCATCACAAGTCATCATATAATAAGCTCACATCAAACCAATTTGATACTTGATGCATGTTAAAAGATCAATAGGAGCATGATACTTGATCAATGGGAGCATTTTATTTTCATACATGTTCAAGTTCCAACATTCATGTATGATTTGGCTGAAACTCATAGATAAGCAATAAACTCAACAAACTGAAGCAAGTTCCGCTGAGAACCTGCGGTTTTCATTAAACGATCCTAAAGATATACCAAAAGTCAAAAACAAATTGAACATTCACATTTTTTAAATTAAGTCACACATAGACATGGCTTTAATCTCAAGTCTCAATAAATAAATACACGAGCATAGTCTTATAAGTCACTAAACACATTACACAAACACAAAATCACAATTCATATTTCAAATGATGCATCAACATTGTTTCCATCTTCGAAATCAATATCTATATCTCCTCCTAAACCCCCTCCACCTTAAAAGATTCAAAGAAAAAAAAAATCACAGAAAAATTGTGCTCGAATTTGATTTGCATTTATATGAAATGTAATATATTTCAACCAATGTATACAAACAAAGTAAAATAAAATCAAAATAGATGCCATAATTTAGCAAAGTAACTCACTCACCTAATTGTCAATTGTTTATTTACAGCTCTTACAAGAAAATAATCATCTCCACAACCATCATTGTCTTGATAAAAATTGTAGACTAATCTTCATTTGTTTGAGCGCGTAAAGATTCTTCCTCAGTTATCCATTCATCGTCTGAGCCAAACATTATCAAAACTTAGTGTCTCAAGTTGCTCCATTTCAGTTGTCATCTCTTTTAGCTTTTTTTTTTTTTTTATGTCCACTTAACTTCATATTATACATAACATAATCAAGATCATTTATTTTTTGTTGATGAAGACGATTTCTTTTTTAGAATGTACCTAAAAAATAAATATAAACAAATAGTTCATAATTTATAAATTTTATGAAGAAATACTAAGGTAATATATTATGTGGATTAGAATTAAGATAATATGAGATGAAAATTGAAGTTACCATTTCAAAAGCACTCCAATTCCTCTCACAACCCGATCATGAACATGTCAAGCTCAAAATCCGCATAGCACACTTTTTCAGTTCAGATGTTCATCTCCATTGGAATCCCACCAATCTACTGGACATTTTACATCCCTAGTTCGTTTAGCTACTTCAAAACCCAAGAGCCCCTCTTGAATTCTTAAATTGATTAAATTGACAATCAATCTCTGCTGCTAAATTGGGCTCACCACACAATCTTTCAAGAAACGGATGCTGAACTATTGGCCATCTATAAAATTTGATAAAAAAAAAATCTAATAACACACAACAGAAACAACTAGCAATTATAATCAGTCAATTTAGATAGAAAAATAATAAAATTTTGGTTTGTGGCAGCAGCAGGCATCGGATACAAATAATGAGCAACCACTAAACATCACTACATATATCTAAGTATGACTTTTGGAACTTAATTCTCACAAGTTGCACTCCATTAAACACAGACTAACACAGCTCAATATCAGTAGCAGAAATGAAATCATAGAGATTGGAGGATATTGGCGTTAGATGAAGATGATTACCTGAAATCGCAGAAGGTATATGATGATGAAGGGAATGCGACCAACAAAGCGGATGGGGAATGCGACGGCAGGCTGCGACCAGCAAAGGGGATGGGGGATGCGATAGTGATGCGACTAACGAAGGGGATGGCCAGACGCCAGACGGCCGGAGGTCGGGAGGGGCATAGAAGTCAATGTCCCAAACCCTAGATCTGGATTCTGGAAGTGACAGAGATTTGCAAAATTTTGATAAATGCAAACTGAGTCTGTAATACAGAGTAGGATCAGAACCTTAAACGATCCCACGATCTTAGCCCGATCCTAGCCCAATCTCACCTCATCTTTGATCCTATATGATCCAAATCGTTTTATGGAGTTGGGACCATAGGATAGTACAATCTTACGATCAAGATCGCGATTTTGATAACCTTATCTTCGGCAACTACCTCTACCCCACATTCTATGTCTAGTTCAATCGCTGCCCAACCTCAATCAACATCACCCCTTTGACGGTACTGCTCCTTCTGCACAAGCAAGGGCGGATACACTGACAAATATATGGTGGCACGGGATACCACTCAAATTGATAAAATTGCTATTTTAAGCTAATGAAAATTTCGATTTAACTTGATTTTGCTTTGTGCAACCACTGAATTTTTATTGTGATACCATTATAATCAGTTGTAATCTAGTCTTTTTCAATAATTTTAGTATTTTGACTAACATCCTTAATTTTAATATAGTTTTCATTACTTTTGTGATACCACTGCAAAAAATTTCTGGATCCGCCGCTGTGCACAAGCCATTCACTCCCAACTGCTAGCTACTCATCGGACTTCGAGGGTCACCATTGACTTAGAGGACCTAGCCTACAATCATTTTACTGACTCTGCGGCCGGGACTTCTCAATCAGGCCACAAAAAGAGAGACTTCCAATCCGAGCTTCACTGGCTCCGAGCTTTTTTGGACGCCAGTCTCAGTCCACCTTTGTGAAGCTGGCCCAACTTCTCTCCTTTCTCCCAAACGGCTTTCTCATCCGGCTGATTTGCCTACCGATATTCTAGATTGTCTGCTAAAGCTCAAAGCTGAAGTTCGACTTACACTTGATCAGCACCACTTATCGACCTAACACATCTCCCGGATATGCCGAATCCAAGTAATGTCTAGACTATGCTAAAGTCTTGGCAGACAACATCAATATCGATATGGCTCTCGCAGCCAACATCCTTCAGTGCCGCACTCTTCGAACTGACATGGGGGTATTGAAGAAGTGTGAGACGGGGTTCCAAAAGTATGGAGACACTCTTCGATTTGAGAAGCAATCCTCCATACACCTTGAACATGCCACTGCCAGGGACAATTTATGGCGACACAAGGCCGAGTTGGTGAATGAATTAAAACTGGTAAGGGGAGAACCTTCAGCTCTAGGCGCTGCCTTGGCTTTGGACATTGAAGCCAAACAAGCGTTTTGAGCTGCTTTTGAGGCTGTTAGATTGAAATTATCTGGTATAAAGATCAAAAGGCCGATCCACCAATTCCTGGCCTAAACTCTGGAAACCTCTAAGCCTGCCGTTCTAAAACTATAAGAACAGCTTCAACGAGAATTCCTTGAACTGGAAGCCCTCATACTCACCGAATCATCTGGGCTCTGGCAATGACACACACCCGGTCTTTTTGTTTCGTGACCTGTACATCTTTTTTTCTTTTTTTTTTTCCGGCGTTTACCTTACCTATTTCATGTTTAGAGGCCCCAAGCCAGACAACTTCCAGACCGGCATCTCCTAAAGAGCCCATGGTTGAGCAAACTTCATACGATCTTCTCCATATGCCTGCTCCTGCAGTCACAAGCTCGGCGCCATTCTCTGTTTCCATGAGCATAAAAGACTATGGACTAGGTGAAGCTGAACCGGCCATAACCAATGAGCTGAATGCAGCCACACTGGACCATTCAACAACCCCCATTCCAGGTGCTTAGGTAAATTCTGTCACAGATCCTTCCGCAACTAACTTCTATTTTGGATTTCGATTTTCTTCTTTTTGATGATATTCCTACAGTCTTTGGCTCGGGCGATGTCAAAGAATGGCACCCTCGGAGCTTGGAGAATCTTGGCTACACTCTTGCGTGTTTAGCTTAGATTATCCTTTTTTGTTTTGTATATCTCTTGTCATATACTGAATTAGCCCCCATCTTTTGTAATGAACGATCATATGTATGATAATTTTGGCACGTTCTTTAATATTTCTTGCTTCATTCTTTCTTCTTGACCACCTTTATTATTTGGCAAACATTTATATGGGCCCGGATTCAGTTGCTTTTGTAAGTCAACCCCATGAAAAAATATGTTTCCATAATTGGAATATTCAAAAGAGCTCGTAGTTTTCCCAGGACTTACAACCTCTAACAGGATGCCTATACTCAATTGTTGCACCTAACAACATCATCAGCTATCATCATCTTTTGGTTTTTTCCTAAATCCCTTGTTTTTAAAATGACGGTTACACATAAAATGATCCACCGCTTTCACATTAGCTCGAGTACTGTACCGTCATTATGAAGGTGCAAAGATACATATTTAATACTATATTCCCAAAATGGCCTCTAGTCGCTTGTTGACAACAGGCGACAAAAAAAAATACTTTTTTTTAAAGAAAATACTTTAAATTATGAAATTTGGCTATCTAGTGTGAATATTTTTCTTTTTTTTTACCCTATTCCCAGAATGGCCTCTTGTGTGAATCTTACCATAAAATTATGAAATTTGGTTAGCGAGTCACGATCGGATCTGGGCGGCGTCGGAATGGAAAAAGAAAGGGATAAACGAGGATGATAAATGCTGGAAGTGTGGGGATGCTGAGACAGGGTTACATGCTTTAAGGGACAGGGCATGGGGATGGCAGGTGTTAGGGGCTTTTGCACGCAATTGATGAAAAATTGGATCATGCGCTATTGAAATCCGTAGAAACGGGGGATGATCAAGCCTCCCTGTTCAACATGGGGCTATGGGAAATTTGGAAGGTGAAATGTTCGGAATTCTGTGGTGGAGAAAGGGTTGGATGGGAATATATACATGGCAGAATTCAGCAGAAGCATGCGGAGTTCAAAGCAGCACAAAAAGAACTTAGATATATAGCATGGGGTAAAGTCATGGGGCAATGGTGTCGGTAGTCGGAAACGACCTCCGGATGGCTGGGCGAAGGCAAACAGCGACGGAAGAAGTTCTCTTCAAGGGGAGTGTGCCGTGTAGGTGGCGTCATTAGGGACTTCAGAGGAAACTGGATTGGAGGTGCATGTTCGTGCCCAAAGGGGAAATTTGGAGATAGTACAGGCTGAGTTGTTGGGAATCTGGTTGTGCTTACAGCACGCGTGGGAAAATATATTAAGATTTTTAGAGAGATTGAGGGTGAGAAAATATATTAAGAAGGTGTTTGTTTAAGCGTTTTGAATCGGATTATGATTATTGTATTTCCAAAATGCAAATAATTTATTAATTTTGTTTGGGTAAATAGCTGTCATAATCAATTATCCCGTTTTGGAGGTTTTCAAATGCATTGTTTTGCAGCAGTTTTTTTTTGGAGCTGTAAAGAATTGCGTTTTCAGCTATTTGTGGCTTTTACTATTATATCCCCACACAATTCATAATTATGGTGTACTCCCTCCGTCCCATTAAAAGTGGCCCCTTTTGACTTTTGACACTGTTCATTGTTTAACTTTGACTCAATTTTATTGTATTGATACAAGAAGAGAAAAATAATGAAGTGTCACTACAAGAAAATTGGGAATTACCGACCGCATTTGCCGACCGTCGTCGTGCGGGTCGGATTTACCGACCGGGTTACCGACCGCACACGTCGGTCGGCAAAAAGTAACCGTTGGGTGGGGGCCCGAGTCAGAAACGACCGATTTACCGACCGCTGGACCTCCGGTCGGTAATACCGACCGCAGAGACGGTCGGGAACCTAGGTCGTATAATTTCACCCCCAATTCACTGAATGCTCATTCCCCGCGCCTCCACCATTTTTACATTTCACTCCCAACCTTCACCGTTCCTCGTCGCCGACCGCCCAACGCCGACCGTCGCCGCCGCTGACCATCCGCTATTCGAGCGTCGACCTGGTGCTCGCGTGCGTCGAGGCTTCCACGGAAGAGAAGGCCTGCTGCAACCGCCGAGCCGCCCCACTCCCCGCCCACTGCAACCGACGCTGTCCCCGTTGCATCCCGCTGGCGCCGCCTGACCGCAGACGAGCGCAGCCCACGCCGGAAGCCACCGCCCGCCCAGCCGCTGCAGCCCACACGCGCAGCCCCTACCCTCCCCATTTCTGCCTCCCGGCAGTCCCACCACCACCGGCCGCCCTTCCCATTCGAGTGCACAATCGAGGTATTCGATTCACTTCTTTTTTGCTCTAAAATTCCATTCGAATGTTGATTATTTTTTTTCTTTTGTGGCATTGTGTTTGTATTTTTTTGGTGATAATGGTATTTGGATTGTGGATTGTGTTTTATCTCCTCCATTCGATTTTTGCTAGTCTTAGGAAATGAATTTGATTACATTGATCTATTAAGCTCGTAATCGTGTTCTCTAGTTAGCAAAATCATTAAAAGGAAAAAAATTAGATTGTTAAAGTTGGGGCAGCCGGCTGTTTTGGTTTTGGGATGAAAATATTTGGATTGTTGCAATTACGGAATGAGATATAGAATCCTCTCGTCGAGTAGATGATTATCCATATATGATATGTTGAATTTGGAGTTGATTTGAGAAAGTTATGGCATTTCCAAATGTTCGTGTTGGTTGGCCGTTGAGTGTTTTGAAAATGTTACGTGTGCGTGCCATTGTCTATTTCCTTTCGAACTGGGAATTGACGTTGTCGTTTAGACTGTTGGTTTGAGTTTGCGAAAGTCTGTTATTATAGTTCTTCAATTTTCGATTGCTACATGGCCAAGTCCATGGGGAATTGAATAAAATGGCTCTAGTGTTATGTTGATTCCCTTTAGATTTCTTCCTTATCGTTCTAATATTGAATATTGTATTAATAGACATACTTGGCCACTACTTTAATTTGGGAATCAATATAATATCATTCTTAATTCTTAATTCTTAATTCTTAATATTGTTTTTCAATGCTTTCACCAATATCGTTCTTAATTCTTAAAAGATTATAATAGTTTATTGTAAAAGATTATCAAATAAGATGACATAATTACAATCAAAATAAATCCCAATAACAGATGTTTCATAATGTGTTTCAATTAGAAATTAATTATCAATCGTCTATACACAACCTCATAATGCTAATTTAGCCGTTAGGATTTGGTGATAACATTCGATTGATTAATAATATCCAAGTTGAATTTAACATGTCATAGGTGTGGACCGAAGTTGGATGTAACGCTCCCGACATAGTATTGGAGAACTCACAGCTGAATTTAAAAATGGGGTCAAATTATTTATACAGATGTCTCATCATAACCCAAACGTGGATAGAGCACAGGGAAGACTTAGGTGTCCGTGTAGTAGATGTAGGAATAAATGTTATCTATCTGATGATGACATCACATATCATCTATATCGTGATGGCTTTGTTCCTAACTACGAAATATGGACGTGTCACGGAAAGCCACACCAATTTAGTCGCTATTACGATACCGATGATACGGCGCCCGCATCAGTGTCGGCACATGATGATGACTACATACAAATAGTGTGTGATGGAATGGGAATTGGTGGTCCCGACACAATACCAACTGAAGATAGTGATGAACCTAGGCCACCCGAGGAGCCTAATCCATAAGAGAAGTTGTTCTTTCGAATTTTGGAGGCGGCAGACAAAGATTTGTGGCCTGGATGCAAGAAAATGACCCTTCTGTCCACTATAGCTAGGTTATTGAATATTAAGGCCGAACACAACTTATCGGAGAGGTGCTTCGATACTTTGTGTCAACTAATTCTTGATACACTCCCCGAGGATAACGCTATGGTTAAGAATTTTTACGAGGCGAAAAAACTACTTGAGGGATTAGGGCTGCCTGTTCAGAAAATTGATTGCTGTGAAAAAGGGTGTATGTTATTCTGGCGCGATGATTCGGCCTTAGATAAATGTAAGTTCTGTGATGAGCCTCGCTATAGAGAATCAAATTCGAATTCAAAGATTGGACGGAAATACATGCTCTATTTCCCACTTAAAAACAGATTGAAGAGACTGTATGCATCGGAGGCGACGGCGAAGCATATGACGTGGCATGTAGGACATCATCGTGGGACTTCTGGGGAGATGTGCCACCTGTGTGACTCAAAGGCATGGAAGCACTTTGATACCATACATCCAGAATTTAGTAGGGATGGTCGGAATGTGAGATTAGGCTTATGCACGGATGGTTTTCAACCGTTTGGTCAATCGGGATCTTAATACTCATGTTGGCCAGTCATATTAACTCCTTACAACCTCCCTCCTGCTATGTGTATGAAGGATGAATACATGTTCCTAACATGCATAATACCAGGGAAATCTAGCCCAAAGCAGAGGATTGATGTTTATTTACAGCCCTTAATCGACGAGCTCTTAGAGTTATGGGACGTTGGGATCACTACATACGATACCTCTTCTAAACAGAATTTTCAGATGAAGGCAGCCTTGATGTGGACAATTGGGGATTTTCCGGCGTATGCTATGTTGTCGGGTTGGAGCACCTATGGGAAAACTGCATGCCCAGTATGTATGGAAGAAACAGAATCTATACGGCTTAAAGAGGGTGGGAAACAGTCGTGGTTTGATGTGCACAGGAGATTCCTCCCCTCCAATCATCCTTTCAGAGTTGATAAGTCCAAATTCGTGAAGGATCGGGAGGAGCATAGATCGCCACCTACTTGTAAGAGTGGTGAAGAAGTCTTAGCGGATATAGAAAGGCATGGCCTTCGACGTGTATACGAATTGGGAGGCGAGGAAGTGAATAGAATACAAAGCAAGACATGTGGATGGAAAAAGAAGAGTATATTCTGGGATCAACCATATTGGAAGACGGATTTGGTTCGACACAACTTGGACGTCATGCACATTGAGAAGAATGTGTTTGAAAATGTGTTCAATACAGTTATGGATGTTCAGGGGAAGAGTAAGGACAATGCGAAAGCACGTGAGGACATTGTGACATTGTGCAACAGGCCCGAATTGCATAGGGACCCTCGCACAGGGAAATATCCAAGGGCAGTGTATACAATGGACAAAGACAAGCGGGATGTGTTTTTAAAATGGGTCGCAGGTTTAAAATTTCCTGATGGTTGTGTATCCAACCTTGGTAGATGCGTAGACATGAATAAACATCGATTGTTTGGCATGAAAAGTCGACTGCCATATTTTCATGCAACGACTACTACCAATTGGATGGCGGGAGCTACTTCCTAAGAGTGTGTGGGAACCAATAACAGATTTGAGCAATGTGTTTCGGGCACCAACTACGAAGACGCTGAAAGAGGCAGATAGAGATAGACTGGCCATAGATATTCCAGTAGTACTGTGTAAGTTGGAGACGATCTTCCCCCCCTCATTCTTCGATTGTATGGAACATCTACCTGTCCACCTCCCTTATGAAGCTAGCCTTGCCGGTCCCGTTCAATTCAGATGGATGTACCCTTATGAAAGGTATAACCAGAATTTGCTTGTACTTTAAATATTTCAATTCTTGTGTAAATACAGTTGTTTAATATTTGCAATGATTCAATATTCTGTAGATATCTCAATCGACTCAAGCAAACTGTGCGCAACAAGGCACATGTTGAAAGTAGTATCTGTAATGTATACATGGTTCGTGAAGCCTCAATTTTCTGCTCTCATTACTTTGAGAAGCATGTATTCACACGGGAAAGAAATGTGCCAAGGAACGATGATGGAGGCTCAATACAGTACGACGATCGCCTTCCAAGTGTATTCAAATATCCGGGGCGTGCCCAAGGGCATCCCAAGAAGAGGCGATTGTCTGAACAAGAGTTGAAAGCCATTCACAATTACCTCATCTTAAATTGCAAAGAGATAGAACCTTATCTCACGTAAGTACTGAATTTGTTTTGTAAATTCATTAATCATTATACAATTCTAGTAACTTCCATGCAATCTAATAATAATGCTTGTAATGGTAATAATAGGACATTTGAAGAGCAGCTGCATAAGGAACGACCGATGATAAGTGAGGCAGATATTCAATGTGCGATGTCGGACGACTTTCCGATATGGTTGGAGACATATATGACACAAAATCCACCAGAGAATCCATGTTTGAATCACATAGCACAAGGGCCACTTCCTATTGTTATTTCATATTCAATGTACTTTATAAATGGAATGAAATTTCACACAGAATCCCACGGCAAGCATAGATCGACCTACAACAGTGGTGTTTGCATTTCGAGCACGTCCGGAGACTACTATGGCATAATCGAAGAGATTATTGTCATAGAGTACCTGGCGCTGCCTATGAAGCAAACTACATTCTTCAAATGTAGATGGTTTGACCCCCGTGAAGGAATTGGAACACGGACCCATGACAAGTACAAGCTTGTCGAGATTAACCACTCAAAGTCGTTGCCTATATACGATCCTTTTATATTTGCATACCAGGCAGAACAAGTTTGTTATGCTTCGTTCCCAACGATGAGGCCAGCTGCGGGTAGGAATGAATGGTTGGCCGTATGTAAAGTGAAACCGAGGGGTGTAATAACTGTTCGACCTGGGGAAGAACCTGAAGCATTTCAGGAAGACGCTGCAGAACATCATCGTATCGAAACCACGACTTTCACGTCTGCAAGAGAGCGGCTAACAGATATCGTGGTCCAATATGTATAGCTTCAGCGGGATGACGAGGCAGTTCACTCTGATTCCTCCAGTGACACTGATGATTTAGATGACACAGATCCGGATGATCCGTCACAGGAGACTTCGGATGAGGATTTCGAAATTTGAAATGTGATAAACTTCTTAAATACCATGCCAACTATTACGCATTGTATGTTTTAATGACGATCTAACAGTTATATTGGAACACAATTGTCCCTTATACAGATGTCTGGACGCGGGGGTGGCTCATCTTTGAACACACCACAGCGGACACTTACTCCTGCCGAGGAAGCGGCAAGGATACATCGGGCGAGGGAGGCATATCAGCGACGTATGGCAGGTATTTGTAAATTACGTTTATTATCGTGAGAAAACATTCCATGTTTGAAAATAATTAACTTTATAAAAATGAAATCTGTATAATATTGAATTGCAGTTGCAGCTGCCAGCCAGGAAGAGCAGCCTATAGTACCTATTGCTGATGATACGGCTGTTCCAGAGACACCACCCCCACGCACTCCAGGTACTAACAACTTTTTAAATACATTTGCTCCAGTTCCTTTATGATAAACTTGATCAAAATTTGTTGTTAGGATCGGCGGGGTCTTCACAAGCGGTTCCACCCGTGCCTCCTCCCGTAGTTGAGCAAGGTCTGGACAGGGTGCTCCTTGCCCCAAATGCCACAGATGGGATGTAAGTATTCCACGTTATATTACGTTATTTAAAATATAATTAATTTTTTCTTTATACAACACGAGTCTTCATCTTAATTACATCGTTTAACGAGCGAGCATTGTCTTGAAGTATCGACTTCCCGAACTCTGTCGTGAGAAAGATTACAGACATATATCCCAGACGAGCGGATATAAATGGGATCAGCTGGGGTAAGGTGTCAAAAGAAACCAAGGAGTTCTACTGGGGAGAATTCCAAGTATGATGCTTACCTTGCATTAATCATTGTGTTGTTCAAACTAGTAATTCAAATGCTCTCTTTAATTATATGCAGAAAGTTACTCGTTGGGCTCCCGAGCATGCCCTTGCTGTGAGGAAGGAATGGGAGAAGAGAAACATTGCACAGTGAGTTTTAAATTACAACAATAGTGTTTTATTGTAATATTTAAAAATTTACTGACCTTAATTGCAAAAAACAGATACAAGGATTACACTTTGGACATTCGCTCGAAGAAAAAATCGATGCCGGGGGATGCGCTAGTGGCAGAGAATTGGAGGCGCATATGGGATTCCCACGCATTCAAGGATAAGAGCAAGAGGGGAAAGCTGAACAGAAGGCGCGGTCAGGAGGATGCACCTGCTCTCCCCAGACACACTGCAGGATCAAAGACATTTCGAGCCACTCGTGATCATATGGTATGCTGTTCAAATCGATTTGACAAAATTATATGGTATTTAATGACGCACATTAGGATCACTACCTTTTTCTTAAATATTTATAGTCGGCTGAGAAGGAAGGGCCTGTCCACTTGCATGAGCTTCATGAGCACACACATACGAGAAAACACCAAAAGGACAATTGGTTACGCGAGAAGTCACAGAACCTTCAGGTACAGAAAGAAAATGCCTTGTTAAATTCCATGTTTACTTTAATGCTAAGTTGTTTGACAATTTTTTTTGAACTTATAAAACAGGCCGAGTTTAATGCCATTGTTGAGACCTTAAGCCAGGATCCTGAGATTGGCAGTAGCTTGGATCCTGATCGCGTCTTTCTAGATGTAGCTGGTGGCCCGGACAGGCGCAAGGCAATTTATGGCATAGGCTCTGTTGCCAGGTCGATCAGGCCTGGGGATGCTGTGGATTCCACCCCTCCACTGCCTACTTCTCAGTTTGTGATACAGGCCCAGTTCGATGCATACACGGCGACTATCGAGCGTCTCGCCCAGTCACGGATGATCATGGCGGAGCAGATGGAGAGATTGTTGGGACGCCGGGGCCCTCGATCCCCACCCCGCGGGGACGGGGATGATGATCTTGGAGGCTGCTCAGGAGGAGGTGACCTCGATGTTCATTGACTGTTGTTGTTTTTTAGTTATGGTCTTTGATGGACGTGGACTTGTTTGTTTCTATTATCTTTTGACATGTTGGACAAGAATTCTAGTAGTTGTAACTTTATCGAATGTTTCTTGTTGTGTAAGGATTTCAACAAATGAATTTTAATGATCTATGTTTCAAATATACAATATGTGAAGCTTCGAAGTTTGGTATTGATGTATAGATGAATTTGATAATGTATTGGATGTTGTGAAATTTGGATGTTGTGGCAGGTATTCATATTGGTTTTTGGCAGGTTTGGTTTGGGGCAAAACCAATTCTGCTGGTGCAGAGTTCTGATTTGCCGACCGCATATGCGGTCGGGAAGTCGGTCGGCGACTTTGCCGACCGACACACCGACGAAACAAAGGTCGGTGATTCCCGAGGTCCCGCAGTCCATGGGGGCCGAGTTTGCTGGCCAACAATTGGTCGGGAATGTTGGTCGGTAAGGCTACCGACCACAATTCGGTCGGTAGACGGTCGGGAAATTCCCGACCACGCTCCTGCTTGGTTGGCAAAAAATTTCGGACCGAGACATTACCGACCGTCGTTTGCGGTCGGGAAGCCGATCGGTAACAGTCAAAACGACCCGTGTCCGGGAGTTCCCGACCGCATTTTCGGTCAGTATTTCCCTTTTTTCTTGTAGTGTGTCGTCTTGTTAGAATCGTCTAATTGTGTAATTTTAAAATATACTACATTTTACATAATTTTTACTTATACCGATTTTGAGATATAAAGCGTTTAACAATTGCATTGGATTTTGTGCAGAAGAGAATGTGGTCACTTTTAATGGGACGGAGGGAGTATTATATTAAAAATGTCACATGTAATTATAAACTATTATATTAGAAAAAATAAAAATAGATTCAATTATATAAAAAAGAATAAAACAAAAGTATTTAACATAAACAGACCGAAAATAAAAATTATTTAACTTTTATTGCCGATACCCTTTGTGGTAATTTTACAATCTGAAACTACAAAGTCAAACACTTAAAAATTGGTATTTAATTATTACGATTTGGAACAGCATAAGTTCATCACACTTAATTTCCTACAATACGTTTTGTCATAGTAATTATATGATTATGTGATTTGAAAACGTTGCATTGTTCAAAACATACACCCATGCGCCCTCTAAGAGAGTGAGGACGTGAAGAGGAGAATGAGAAAACTCATTTCCCACTTAAAATGTTCTGTTTCATTTCTGTACACAATCCAATGCACGTTTTTTTTATCGTTAATATATCAAAATATATAGAATTATATGCGAAATATATATTATAAAAGTATACGATTAGACGAATCTAACAAAACCGAACTCGATTATTTTTTCTAAATGTATGCTTATAATAATATGGAGTCAAAGTTGAACAATGAACAGTGTCAAAAAGTCAAACAGAACACTTCTACTGGGACAGAGGGAGTAATAAAGATAGATGTAATGCTCCTAAACCCAACAAATTTAATACGTGGAGGAATATTAATATAAATGAGTAGTATACATTCAATCAAATCTAAATGAAATATCACACCTGCAACAATTATATTGTATTCAACTACTGCAAACCTTACACCTGCAACAATTATATTGTATTCAACTACTGCAAACCTTACACCTGCAAAGCTGCTTGTTCACAACGAGCAGTGAAATAAATTCACAAACCCAACCCTGCAGTATTTGTCCTTTAAACATTAAAAGATACATTGAAAATAAATGAATAATGTAAAAAATATAAGAGCCTGCAAAGCACCACATGGATACATGAAAAAGAGTCTGCAAGCCAAAAAGAACCTGCACAGGACTGCATGAATGCAAACAACTTTACCAGAGAGAGAGAGGGGGAGGGAGGGAGAGAGACTGCAAAGCATTTCTCCATTTGTCCTGATCCTAGCATTAATCATAATCGTCAAGTCCTTCCATCCAATCGAGTTTAGACCTCACTAGAATCTGCTTGACCTCATCTGATCCACTGACATTAATCATAACCAACAAGCCCTTCTATCCAATCTGCTGACATTAATCATAACCAATGGGTCCTCCAACTAAAACTCTGGCTGATGCTTTGGGATAACAACAAGCAGGCCTACGTCCACACCAACTCGAACGTGGTCTCTCACTGACTTTTCCTTTGATGAATTTAACAGCATTCGGAACCACTTGCAGCAGTTTTCGGATCCGCGTGGAACAATATTCAAAACTGGACTCAGTCCAGTTGCATTCCACCAGCCAATGCGATTGGGTTCCTGTACTGGAATCCCATTTTCCAGTACATACTGGAATATATTGTGACCATTGGATTTAAATTTTATCAATGGTTCAAATTGAGGTGAAGGTTAAATATGTAATTATACTTTTATAATTTAAATATTGGAATTGTAACAATGATTACTTTCTTACTTTTTCTTTTTACTTTTTGCAGAAATTTTTTTCAAATCTTTCCCACTAATCATTTTTTATACATAAATCTTTTCCAAATTTAAATTTGTAGAAAAAATCTTTTGTAATCACCACGACTAAAATATAAAAGAATATTAGATAACTTAAGACAGAATGTTATTTCACACAAAACAGAATGTTATATGGCACAATACATAAATATTTGATACTTCAAGACAAAATGTTTATTTGAAAGAAACATGACTACTAAAATATAATAGTAGAATATCATTTCAAGAGAGAATGCCACTTTGTAAATAACAGAATGTTAGATAAATCAAGAAAGAATGTTAGACAATTCAAGTCATAATGTGACAATATTTAAACCATTCTGTTTCATGATTTTAGCCACTGTTTTATGATTTTAGTCATTATGTTTCATGCTATGTGTATTACTATTTGTCTAACAGAATGTCGCAACCTCAAAGACAGAATGCTTGATTCTTTAAAAAAGAATGTCAAGACTAACACATAATAAAATATTAGATATTTCAAAACAGAATGTCTCTCTACACAAAACAGTATGTTAGATAATTCAAAACAGAATGTCATAACTAAAAAAAAAAGATGGTATATAAAACAAGACAGAATGTTGGATGTTCGAGAACAGAATATTAAGTAATTTGGAACAGAATGTTAAGTAGTTCAGACAGAATGTTATATACTTACTGTGTTTCGTTTTATTTGTCCCATTGGAGTTTCGTATACTGTTCACACACACACTTTGATTTAAAGTTTTATCATAGTTACAAGTTAAAATATAGTTAAATGAGATCTTGTTAGATTCGTCTCATGATGTATTTTTTAAATATCAAACTTTTAGAATTTATATTTTTACCGAACTTGAGTTATTAATGATTTAAAATATACATTGGACTGCGTGCTGGATGGGCCCGTAGCAAATAATAAAAAAAGAAGAAGTAATCATGACCTGTAAAAAAGTAAAAAGTTAAAAAAATATATAAAATATAATCTTCTGAAATTACATAAAAGTCCTTATCATATCTACACCGTTGATTTTATATAAATAATGATCTAGTGGCTCTTATCAATCCCAGTATCTACTGGCCAGCACCAGAACCTTTTCGCAGCCAATGATACTTATCCCCTGTCATTGCCAAAAGCAGCCTTATATCCTTTGTAAAAAGAGCCAAATTCGCTACACCGACCATATTTATTGGAAATGGCAGCTGGTCACCATTCACTTCTTCCACGGTGCCATTATCGTTCCATATCCATAACTTTAGATGCAAAACTCCTCCTCATGATCCTCTAACTGCAGCTGCACCGTTGGATCTTGGTCAGACCAATACTCATAATCCAAAAAATCGGTTTCACCATCTGCTGATTCAATTACAAGAAGAACAATTGAAACTGACAGTCCAACCAGCTCCTTCCCCTTGTAGGGGCCCACTTGTGCTTCGATCCACTCGGGGTCACTGACCCGGAAACGACTCTAGTCACACCTTTGGCTACCTGAATTAACCCCAAGGTCGGCTCCAGCTATTCCCTTTTCGGGATCCACTAGCGTTTCTGAATGGGCCGTGGTGGCAACATCACAGGCTGAGGAAGCATCACCCCTTGCAACATTTAGGACTCTCCCCCTCTCTGCTTCATCACCGAGTCCCCCGAGTTCTACTCCACCTGCACACTACTTACTCTTGATCTTGCAATTGTCCGGCCCTTAACCGTTGTAATATTCTCTTACGGGTCCGATTTGATCTTCTCAGAACCTATTGATACACCCAACAATACGCGGTTGTATGCCGACTAAAGGGCCTGGAATCCGCCGACTGAACTATCTTCTCATTTACAGGAAGTCTCCGCCGAGATGGAGTGTTGTGAAACTCGGGTTACTTTCCACCAAAATTATACCCGAATAATAGAGCTATTAATTAAACAATAAAGAGAACACCAAGATTTAACGAGGTTCGGCACAAATTTGCCTACGTCTTCTGGGCCCCATCGAATTATTATTTCACTATGAGGGAGAAATATTACAAAAGGGTTTTGGAAATAATTTCCTGACAGACAAAATCAACTCGACAAGGGAGACTCACAAAAACCTAAAGAAAGCTAGACTCTCTCTCTCTCTCTCTCTCTCTCTCTCTCAAGAATTGCGGTACAAGAAATATTTTTGCAGGCCTTTTCTTTTGCTCTGCTGGGGTACAAATTTGCAAGTGAGGGAGCCTATATTTATAGGCAGCCCACAATTATGAGGCCAATTTCACACATTATATGCACGTTCCCAATTATTTGTCAACAAACTCATCCACCACATTAAATGAGTCTGACTACTGTACAAAAAGTGGGATGAACACTGTTCAAATCTCCACATTGGTGCGTCCCAATTTCAATCACAGTATCTCCTTCAAGGTTCTCTCATCAAGAAATTCGGCAGGACCTCCAAATGCGCTTTTCATCGCCAACTTCAACCTCTTGAGACATTTATTAAGTTCAAATAATGTTCGAACTTGATACCTGTTACAGCCTTCGTCAACATGTCTGCAGGATTCTCGGTGGTCTTGATCTTTTGTATCTTGACTCCACCTTCTTCAATTATTTCCTGCACAAAATGGTATCGTACGTCAATATGCTTGGTTCTAGCATGATACACCTGGTTCTTTGCTAGATGAATGGCACTTTGACTGTCACAAAACACTGTTACATGTTTCTGACCAACTCCCAAGTCATCCAACAATCCTTGTAACCAAATGGCTTCCTTAACAGCTTCTGTAATGGCCATGTATTCTGCCTCCGTTGTTGACAAAGCAACGGTTGACTGTAAGGTAGACTTCCAACTAACTAGTGCATTTGCAAGAGTAAATACGTATCCAATAGTTGATCGATGTTTATCCAGATCTCCTGAATAGTCTGAATCACAGTACCCAACTATATGTTGACCAATAACATTAGTCTTCTCAAATATCAATCCAATATATAAGATTTTCAAGATATACCTTAGAATCCATTTCACAGCGTGCCAATGATCTTTGCCCAGATCATACATGTACCTGCTCACAACTCCAACTGCATGTGAAATGTTAGGCCTTGTACACACCATTGCATACATCAAGCTACCCACCGCATTTGAATAAGGAACCTTTGACATGTATTCTCGTTCCTCTTTCGTCTTCGGGCATTGTAAAGCACTAAGTTTGAAATGAAGAGCAAATGGTGTACTTACAGGTTCGGTTTTGATTGTCATGCCACACCGCTGTAGTACTTTCTTCAAATAATGCTTCTGAGTCAAACTCAGAGTGCCCCTCTTCCTGTCTCTCGTTATTTCCATACCGAGAATTTTCTTTGCTTCACTGAGATCTTTCATTTCAAACTCCTTGCTGAGTTGGGACTTTAACCTGTTTATCTCTCCTCTATGTTTCAAAGCAATTAACATGTCATCCACATATAGAATAAGATAAATGAAATATCCATCATGTAGCTTACGGAAATATACACAATGATTAAAACTACTCCTGGTGTACTTCTGGCCAATCATGAATTGATCAAATCGCTTATACCATTGCCTTGGTGATTGTTTCAATCCATAAGGCGATTTGTTCAACCTGCAAAGCCAATCTTCTTTTCCGGCAACTTCAAATCCTTCTGGTTGGGTAATGTAGATTTTCTCCTCCAAATCACCATGTAAGAATGTCGTCTTTACATCCATTTGAACTAGTTCCAAATCAAACTGTGCTACCAAGGCCAATAAAATACGAACAGAGGAGTATTTTACAACAGGAGAAAATCCTTGCCTTGTAGCGAACATCATTCTTTTCTGGAAATCCTTCTTTCTGAGTATAGACCCACTTGCAACCAATTGCCTTCTTTCCCTCTGGGAATTTAGCTAGCTTCCACGTGTGATTTGCTTTAAGGGAATGCATTTCCTCGTCCATGGCTTTCTTCCACTTTTCTTTTCCGGACTAATTTTTACATCAAGAAACGTTTGTGGTATACCTTCTTCAATAACAGAAAGTGCATAGGCCAATATACTTTCGAATCGAGCAGGTCTTCGAATTTCTCTTCTTGGCCTCCTAATTGCAATTGGTAAATCTTGTTGCTCCTGAGGTTCTTGGGTTAAAACCTCTCTTTCTCTGGGCTCTTCTTCGGTATTTGGACCATCGTGTTCTATTGGTTGACCATCTACCTCTCTGGTTGTAGATGTCTGAAACTCCACTTGTTGAGGATAATGCTCCACCTGTTAAGGAGTACTATCCGTCTGCTGCATGGTTATCTTATTCAACATTATTGATTCGTTGAACGTAACATCCCTGCTAAAGATCACCTTTTTCATCTCAAGGCACATAGGTGATATCGTTTGACTCCAGAAGATATCCCTATGAAAACAGCTTTTTGCGCCATCGGATCCAGCTTTGATTCTTTCACGTGATAATAAGCAGCGGAACCGAACACACGTAAAGAATCATAATCATTTGCAGGTTTGCCAAACCATGTCTCCAAAGGTGTCTTGCTTTTAAGTGCAGTTGATGGTAGTCGATTGATTAGATGGCTCGCATACGTCACCGCTTCATCCCAGAACTTCTTGCCCAAATTAGCATTGGACTACATACACCGAACTTTCTCCAACAAGGTTCTGTTCATCCGTTCATCCACGCCATTATGTTGTGGCGTGTCTCGTACAGTGAAATGTCGGGAAATACCTTCCTTCTTGCACAAATAAAAAAGGTCATTTCGATATTCGGTGCCGTTATCAAATCGAAGTACTTTAATCTTCCTCCCGGTCTGGTTCTCCATCATTGTTTTCCAAGCGAGGAATTTCCCAAATGCTTCATCTTTTGTTCGCATGGGATACACCCATACTCTCCGGGAAAAGTCATCAACAAACGTTACAAAATAGTGGTTTCCTCCCAGAGAAATCATCTTGGTAGGTCCCCACACATCTGAGTGAATGTAATCCATAATGCCTTTAGTGTTATGGATTGATATTCCAAACTTCACCCGCGTTTGCTTTCCCATAACACATTGCTCGCAAAATTCAAGTTTGCAAGTCTTTGCACCCTTTAATAATCCTTGCTTAGCCAGAGTCTGCAAGGATTTTTCCACAGCATGCCCAAGCCTCATATGCCATAGCCTGGTCATCTCCTCTTCCATGTTTGCTTCTGATACTGCTGCTGCAATGCCAATCACTGTATTGCCCTAGAAGTGGTATAAGTTATTTTTCCTTATACCTCTCATGACGACAAGTGCTCCCGAGATCACTTTCAGAATCCCATTCTGAATGCTGATGGAGTGGCCTTTAGCTTCCAAAACTCCCACGGATATGAGATTCTTGGAAAATTTCGGTATGTACCGAACTTCCGTCAGCACCTTGGTTGTTCCATCGTGGTTCTTCAGATATACTGAGCCAACTCCAGCTATTTGGCAAGGTCCGTTGTTGGCTAGGTAGAAAACTCCACCGTCGACACTTTCAAAGTTGACAAACCACTCCTTCCTGGAACACATATGGAATGAGCATCCCGAGTCTAGCAACCAGTCGTACGTCCACGTTACCGATGAGACACACGCTAAAGAATACTCTGTCTCATCACTATCACCAACACAAGCCTCTGTTACCGCTTTCTCCTTTTTCTTTTGCAGCTTAGGATAGTCTTTCTTCCAATGTCCTTTCTCGTGGACAAAAGATACATTCGTCTTTTGACACTTTCTGCCTCTTGACTGGGATCTGCCTCTTCTGTCCGGCTTGTACTTGTGGCTATGACCACAAACGATATGGGCTTCACCAGTCGAACTCCTGTGTTCTAACTTATCTTTCTTTCTGATCTCGTCAGAATACAAGGCGGTGGTAACTTCTTTAAAGGAAATCGTTTCCTTTCCAGTCAGCATACTAACAATTATATGCTCGTATTCATCGGGGAGTGAAGCTAACAGTATCAGCGCCTTGTCAACGTCATCTATCTTCTCGTCGAGATTCAATAAATCAGTGACCAATGAATCAAATCTTGTTATCTGTTCATTCATCGTGGTACCAGGAAAATCGATATAGCTTCGTCTTCATGTAGAGCTTGTTCTCCGTGCTCTTTTCCATGAATTTATCCTCTAGTTCTTTCCACAGTCCGTGCGCCATCGTCTCTCTCATGAACCGATACTTCTGCTCCTTTGAGAGACATAGCCGAATTGTACCACACGCAAGGTGGTTGATCCTTGTCCAGTTTTATCATCAACACCATCTGGTTTGGTTTCTTCAAATGCTCCATCCAACTCCTGCTGGTACAAGATGTCCAACACCTGGCATTGCCACACACCAAAATTATTGGTACCGTCGAATTTTTTGACGTCAAATTTGGCATTTGAGACCATCTTCCGTGATGACAATGTCACCAACGGCTTCGAATCTAAAGTTGACGTTTCCCCGGACCTATCCGCCATTTCTGCTTCAAAGTTTAATTAATAACTCAGAAACGACAGCTCAACCGAGATGCGTTTCTGATGTGGAACTGCGACCACAGAGCATACTATGCAACCAAGGCTTTGATACCAATTGTTGTGGAAATCGGGTTAGTTTCCACCAAAATTATACTCGAATAATAGAGCTATTAATTAAACAATAAAAAGAATACTAAGATTTAACGAGGTTCGTCACAAATTTGTCTATGTCCGGGCCCCACCGAATTATTATTTCACTATGAGGCAGAAATATTACAAAATAATTTTGGAAATAATTTCCTGACAGACAAAATCCACTCGACAAGGGAGACTCACAAAAACCTAAAAAAAGCTAGACTCTCTCTCTCTCTCTCTCTCTCTCTCAAGAATTGCAGTACAAGAAATATTTTTGCAGGCCTTTTCTTTTGCTCTGTTGGGGTACAAATATCCAAATGAGGGAGCCTATATTTATAGGCAACCCACAATTATGAGGCCAATTTCACACATTATATGCACGTTCCCAATTATTTGTCAACAAACTCATCCACCACATTAAATGAGTCTTATTACTGTACAAAAAGTGGGACGACCACTGTTCATGGCGGATTCGAGATCCTAGTTGGTGAATTCACCACCTATGTCTCTGCCGCCACATTAGCGGGCAGTTTGCGGGTTCTTAAGGAAGATCGTGCTTGATTCTCCACTCCCTCATTCTGAAAAACTAATTTCATCGTCTTCGTTCCATTGTTTTGGTCCAACTGATTTTGATAGTTAACTGAGGAAACGATGTCAGCCTTGTCCTTGGTTGAGACATACCACCAAACAGCTTCGTCGATGTCCTTCCTGACATCCTTGCCTTTCCGCCTAACCATCAACCTTTGGTACCTGTGTGTCTTGGATATTATGTAAACTCCCAATTTTGATTCCTCATTAGTCGATTCAGTGGGTTTCTCCATCCGATCAAAAACGCTCTTTCGGCCTTCCTCAACCTTTGCCTTTCCCTTGTCCTGGTCCGATGGGTACACCAAGCTCCCATACTACCTTCTTAGAACTTGAACCTTTGATATAAACCATTTCTATATTCGCCATTGGAAAGGGGTCTTTATCAACAATATATACTTCTCGAAGAACATTAGCTTCCCTTGTTCAATAGACGTCTGGACAGCCTTCCAGAACATCCCACAAGTGATTGTGTAGTTTGTGCCCCTCGCTTGGAATCTACACTACGGCTTATCCCGGAGCTCCCCCTAGGTTGGGAAACGATGATCCTTAGAGATCTGAAGAAGAATATTATCGTTTAAATAATAAAAATATCTTCCAATTTCCATATCTAAAAGAAATGAATCTAGACTGAAGGCTCTGCGGTGCAACAATATACGGAGGCAACGACTGCAAAGCTGGGCGCACTGCATTCGATTGCTTCAATGCGAACTCAGCCTTTGCTACCTTGGCCTAATGCAAACCACTGGAAGACTCGGCCTCACGACTCGTTTCTTTATGTTGTGTCCATTGTTCTTGAACTGAAGCTTGATGTACGTCGGCATGGTTTGCCCAACTCTAAAATGTCCTGCAGGTGGCACACGACCAACCTCTCTCTAATGGGCATAAGAAAATCTTTAGGCATCATTTTGATATACTCTCTCTCAGGCATTTGTGTGTGACACTGCACCTGAAGACGTTTAGGCATTCAAAGTATCAGGTCGTTGGTTGATCTCCATGAGATCGATGACTAGTACTTCCGGGAGGGGGCTATAGAAGCGTTTGTGAAATATTCTCTCCATATCCTACCATGAAGCCACGGACCGGGGTGGCAAGTTGATGTACCAATTGAAAGTCGTCCCAGTCAATGACAAACCTAAACCTGAAGTTTATGAAAGTCGTTACCTGCCAACGCATTCAGCCGTGAATCGGCCATATGTTCAACTCGGATTAGGCTTTAAATTTTTGGCTCAATGGCCAATAATCACATAATTGATGGTATACATCACACAAAGTTTTGACAACAGAACAAATGAACCCACCCCATACAAATATTAAATAATTAAATGCATCCATCACACAATATTTTTCCATTACACAGTCAATCTCTCTCATCACGAACCTCCAATCTCAAGGGCAAGTATCTTATTAAAAAAATAATAAAAAAAATAAAAAAAAATAAAAAGGCACCGCTCAAAGATGCTGTCAAAAAACTAAAACTACAAAAATCAATGCATCCAATTGTGGTTACCCGTTGGCCTATTGCTTAGCTTATTGTACGGTTACATTTTTTCATGTACTCCCTCCGTCCCGCGAAGATTGAAGCCTTTCTTTTGGGCACGGTAATTTAGGTAGTGGAGTTTAGTAGTTAAAGTGGTGTGGGTATTTGTGTTTAAGATTATAATGAATTTTGATATTGTTTATTGTTTAACTTTGACTTAATATTATCGTAGTGATGTAATTTGAGAAAAATATTCAAATGTGGTCTTGTTAGAATTGTCTAATCGTGTAGTTTTAGAATATATATTTTATACAATTTTTATTTGTATCAATTTTGTAATATGAAGAGTTAAAGAAATATAAGGGACTTTGTGTAGGAAAGTAATAATGCATTGGAATTTGTGCAGAATAGTAAAAGTAAGTATTTTTAATGGGATTTGACAATAATTAAGATTCTAATCAAACTTATATTAATTTAATTTTTCTAAAAAACGGAAAGGGTTCAAACTTCGTGGGACACCCCAAAAAGGAATAGGGTTCAAACTTCGTGGGACGGAGGGAGTATTATTATTGCATAATAATTGTTGAGCCTATCACCACTTTACAATTATGCCACGTGGATAGTGGCTGTAATGGCGATGCCGGCATTCCCCGTGTTTGGTAAACTAAATTTAAAAAAGTTAAAAAGACTGGGAATTGTTTGGATCCTGGCAGCTGCACCTACTAGACATTTAAAAGTGATGTTAATGTGTGTATGGAATGATGTATAAATATGAAAAAGTGATGAACGAATATTACTGAAAAAAAGGAGCAAAAATCTATAAATCTACACTCATCACTTTATAAGGACTCAGACATCATTTTATAAGAGATATACATCATTCCAGCAGGTGCAGGCAAATATACTGCCTGTACAGTAACTTTATTGAAAAAGACAACTATAATTGTTACACTGGCAGTTAAACTAAATAAATTAATTGTTCGCTTACTATTGTGACTCAGTACATGAAATTATTGACATTTGAATTTTATAATTAATGGGTTGCATGCAATTAGCAAATGTATTATTCCTGTGAAATTAACAACAGCATCTCATTAATGGTAGAAAGATATTCCAAATTGAACTTGACAACTTATTGGAATTATATATAATTATTATTCTTTACATATAACTCATTTTATAGTGAATAAAATTATGCTGAACAATACAATATGAAACAAGTTGGATTAGACTTGATCTAATGGTAAACTTTTTAACTTTTAATCTTATGGGTTACATTCCTCACCTAACTATCTATCCATCTCCTTTATAAATTTGTGATTATATAGTTTGTACTCTCACACTTCTTTACCGATACACAATGTCAATGTTTAATTCAAAAAAATATAAAAAATTGAGACGTGTTGACTACTTAAGGGTTGCAAATCGAATTTATTACAATATTTTGGTTGAAAACTGTAGGTCAACCATAATTAACTTGTGTGTATCATTTGTTGACTTAGGGGTCTATTCAATTCAGAATCTGTAGGATTTTTTTGGACTTTTAAAGTTGGGGTGTATTCAATTTAGATTTTAAAAGTTCTTTAAAAATCTAGGTGTATTCAATACAGATTTTAAAAAGTCTTTAAAAATTAGGTATATCCAGTACATATTTTAAAAAGTCTTTAAAAATTTTGAGGTATTCAACAGTCAATGGATTTTAAATCTTTATAGATTTTAATGGATTCTCTTAAAAAAAATATAACTAAACAAATCTCTCTAAACAATCCAAGATTTCTAAAAGTCAACCAGACTCTAGCCAAACTCTACATGGAGTCTACACAAAATCAATCAACTCTACGTAAGTCAATGGACTCTCTAAATCCACCAACTTTTTAAAATTTATAAAACTTCTTGTGGTTGTAAACATCATTACATTAATTAACGAGCTTCCCTCTGGAAGTAAAATTAGGGAAAAAAAAGAATCTAAATTGGTAAATACTCCATTCGTCATCAAATGATATTAACATTCCATGTTAGTTTTTACACAATCTAATGCAAATGTTTAACGATTAATATCTCAAATTGTATAAAAGTAAAAATTATAAAAGTTAAATATTCTAAAACTATGTGATTAGACGAATCTAACATCTCACTTGACTATATTTTATCTTATGTAACTATGTTAAAAAGTCGAATCAAAGTTACTCAATGAATAGTATTTACTATGCCAATGTTAATAACATTAAATGACGGTGGGAGTAGAAGTTTGTATTTGTGGTGCAAATGTTGGTACTTTTTTGGTAAATGTTGGTACTTTTGTTTTGTAATTAAAAAAACAAAAAACTAGTGAAATTATATATATTAAAATATACATCACATTAATGTTTTATTTAGTGAAATTTGAGAACTTGGCCATTAAGCTAATCACTTTTCAAAAAATTGTTAATTGTTTTTATCCGTAAACATTGACATTCAAGTGTCGGCAAAAAAATGTGTGAGTCCAAGTCATATAAATTATAATGGAAAAAAAAATAAAATAATAGAGGATCGGATGAGAAATCAAACTCCTACCCATAGTTGGAAGTTATAACGAGAGCCAAGTCGTAAGACCACAGTCCACAACTATTATTGGTTAGTTTGCAGTGTTTTAATTAAATATAAGAATATTCATTATTTGTTGAAAAATTACAATTATATAACCACCAGTCCAATAATCAAATCAAATACGTAAGAATTTTCCAAAAGAAAAAGGTTTCATTTTTATTAATTATTTTATTGCATTCAACCCTTTTTGGTCTTCGCTAAGAAAATAACTATTGCAGGTCCATTATTGAGTACCAAGTTTTTATTTTTCTTTTCACATTTTCTTAATTATTAAAATGTTTGATTATACTTTTTAAAAAAAAAATTACTCAATATACATTAAAATATGATTAACATAAATAAAATCATATCCTAAAAAATAAACTCTATAATATTAATAAATATCGATTACCTTGTTAAATTCATAATTTTAAATTTTTTTTGTCTTTATTAAGAAATAGCCGATATATGTTTACTGTAAAAATTGATCGTATATGTGATATATAAGATCTTATTTAAAGGCAACATATCGAACTAAAATGTCTAATATACAAAATTATTGAGCAAATTAAAAACTATAACAAAAATATCCGGCATTGTTAGATATATTATTGTTTTTTTTTTGAGAAAAATTAGATATATTATTGTTAATTCGTGGGAATTAAAATTCCAATTTGAATGAACAAAAGAAAGTGTTTTATTATCTAAAATAAGATTTTTTTTCTTTTTATTCTGAACAAACTATACATGCTAGGAAATGCTGGTGGGAGCCAATGTCACACAAATTATAAAGGGATAAACAAGAGGGATAAAGGGTCGGTGAGAATCGAAACCCCAACCTATATGTTGAGAGTCAGGGATTTTACACTAGGGTAAGCAATCGACCCCTAAAATGAGAGACTTGAGTACATGAGCAAAGCAGAAAGGGTGTGTAATGGAAAAGTCGCGAATTGCCGCAAAATGTAAAAGATGACAAGGGGCAAAATGAAGGCCAACTTGTCGAGAAAAATAGAGCAAATAGCAAAACAGTGGCTTATATTTGCCGCACAACGAACCAAAACTAACGTTGCATGGAGAAAAAAAATAGCTAGAGAAAAGGCGTAGCAAGCGGCAAAACTCGGGCCGAACCACCGTAACAGTTATACTCTGCGGCTGACTTGATCCAACGGCTGGTCAGTTTCAGAGTGGGTTTTTTTTTTTCGATTTTTTTTTTTTGTTTTGTTTTGTTTTTTTTTTTCCTTGTCCCTTCTTGCCCTCCCCATCTTTGCGCTTTAATCCTCAAAAATCACTGCAATAACCACCACATGTCTACCACCGACCCACCAGTGGCGGATCCAGCATTTTTTATTTGGTAGGTCAGATATGTAAGCAGTTAACTTTTGGAAGATGTGTTCAATTAAAATTTTGTTACGTTTTCTGAACTTTTAAAAATCGGTATGCTTAGAAAGTTCATAGACTTCACGTAGAGTTGGTTGATTTTATGTTGACTTTATATGTACACAGTCCGTAATAATCTTTATTGAAAAAACAAAGTTATATGATTATATTTTTCGAAGAGAATCAATTAAAACTGATGGAGTCTAATTAAGTCATTACAATGTTAAATACCTAAAGATTTTTAAGACTTTTTGAAATTTGTATTACATACTTCAAGATTTTTTAAAACCTAGATTGAATACCTTAATTAGAATTTTAAATATATTTTAAAATTTAGATTGAAAACACTCAAATTTTAAGAGGCTAAAAAAATGGTATAGACTCTTTATTTAAAAATGACAAACATGCTATTAAATCTCTACTCAAATTAATCAATACTTGTCCTACAATTACCACATAATTCCTAATTATACCAAAATATTAGTACTAATATATTGTTTTTTATTTTTTTTTTGGTGGGTCAATTGACCCACCTTGACCATGAATGGATCCGCCAATGCGACCCACCTAACTATGTGCGTAACCTTTGCCCATGCCCCACATCGATATGCGTACTTCCTTTTCTCGGTGATCCGCGCCATTTTAATGTAGACGGGACACTCCGCCCTACGGGTATTCCCTTGCACACTCGAACTTTCACTAATCCTAATGGGTCCTTTCCTCGCTTAGTTGGCCACTCAGGGCACTACGACTCCTATGAGATTTTGTATAGTTATATTTTTTTATGTAGTTGAATACATCAATATTTTTAAAATCTATATTGAATATTTCTAGATTTTTAAAAACTTTTTTTTAAGAGCCATTGAAGACCTGGAAAGGGGTGGTGGGAGCCCATACACAAATACGAAGGGGAATTAAAGGGAGGGGATAGAGGCCGGGTGGGGAATCGAACCTCCAACCCTCTGTTGGAAGTCAAGTGACTTAACCGCTTGGGCTAAGTCCTCATTCCCAATTTTTAAAAGCTTTTTAAAATAGTTATTGAATACCTCAATATTTTTAAACACTTTTAAAAATTTAAATTGAATACACCAAAATTTTAAAAATCCAAAAAAATCCCAGAGTCTTGATGGAATACACCGCACTTAGTATTCTCACTTATTAATATTCCTTTATTATAACAACACCTCTATTTATTTTATTATTGTGCTCTTAAAGTTCTTTAGTTAAAAGAGGAAATGCATTGGGTTATTTAGGTATTCTATTGGATTTAAGACTTTTATAAATTTTAACTAGTATGTGGATTTAAAATGCCCATGGACTCCACGTAGAGTTTGTTGATTTTATATAGACTCCTGTAGAGTTTGACTGAATTATATAGAATCCGTAGAAATCTTTTATTGTTTGGAGATATTTTGCTTAGTTATATTTTTTATTAACAGAATCCATTAAAGTCTATGAAGAATTGAAATAAATAGACTGTTGAATATATCAAAATATTTAAAGACTTTTAAAATCTGTATTGAATACCTTTAGATTTTTAAAGATTTTTTAAAATCTGTATTGAATACCTCTAGCTTTTTAAAGACTTTTTAAAATCTAAGTGGGTGTTTGGATAAGCTGCAGTGAAAGTGATTATTTAATTATTGTGTTTTCAAAACACAAATAATCAGTTTAATAGCTAAAAATGGTGTTACAAACCTGGTTATTTACGTTTTGAAAATGCAATAATCAGATAATCAGTTTCAAATCGATTATGCAAAATCCACTAAATTGAATACACCCAAATTTTAAAAATCCAAAAATATCTTATAGAGTCTTGATTGAATACACTTAAATTAAATTGGTTGTTTATAGTGAATCTGGATCGGTTTTGGACAAGCACAAATTACAAAGGGGTTAGGAGAGGGATAGGGGCCGGGAGGGAATTGAACCTACAACCTAAAGATTGGAAGTCATGAGATTTGATCTTGACCAAGTCATCATCCCCAACTGAATGGGAAAGATTGATTCTAATTAACCACGGGACGTCAATAATAAGAATAACCATCGTTATATTATAACATTATAAAATCACGCGTATTTTGGGAGCTTTTGGTAGTTTTACCTTTTATTTCAAAACAAAAGCCCCGTTCTGTACACTAGCTTTTGAGAGCTTTTCGGGACTTTTGGAAGCTTTCGGAAGCTACTTTCCAAATTTAATTAATTTTTTTTCTTAAAATTATAAATTTTGACAGATACAGCTACTTGTACCAAACACTTATACAAAAACTGATAGCTACAGCTCCCACGGCTCCCAACAGCTAGAGCTGCAGCCCGCAGCTACACTTCGACGTGCAGAACGGACCCCCAGTCTTGTATGCTACCTTATAAACTTTTGGTAGCTTTAGCTTTTATTTCAAAATAAAAGCTCCGTTCTGTACACTAGCTTTTGAGAGCTTTTGGAAGCTTCTTTTTACAAGCTACAAGAGGTAGCTTTTGAGAGTTTTTTGAAGCTACGTTCCAAACTTAATTATTTTTTCTTTTCAAATTATAATTTTTGACAGCTACAGCTACTTGTACCGAACACTTATGCAAAAACTGATAGCTATAGATCCCACAGCTCCCAACAGCTGCAGCTCGCAGCTACAGCTCGACGTGCAGAATGGACCCTAAGAATATATCAATGAGGGTGTTACAACCCACATCACTAATATATATGTTGAGATATGTCATCCTATTTATATGGACTTGGGTCGCTCCACTTATTATTAATGGGTTTTTTAGATGAATATCAGGGTATCCCCAAGTCTCATTGGACCGAAGACTAATCCCTCGAGGATATTACTAATTGGTTTTGGCATGAAACTTCATATTCACCATCTTTCTAACATCTTATATAACCGCAATAAAAACTTAAGTTAATACCACTCAATAAACAATGTGTCAATTATGCAAATTAAAAAATTAAAAAAGAACGGATGAAACATCCAATTTTTTAGTTTTTATTTTTTTAAATACGTTGGTGCTTTGGTAGGTACGTAGTTGAATTTGATTCCAAACGTGTGATGTATGTGTACCATGCATATACACCTTAGAGGAATAAGACGAACCTTCTTCCTAAGACGTATTGAAACTTCAAAACTTCAACTACGCGTTTAATTCGGACATCACCGAGTCGTCTTTACATTACACTTGTTCTGCTCCTATTTGAATTTTCATTTTTCATTCAATTAACATACTATATTTAAAAAAACCCAAATAACCCAAAATATTTATCTTATGCGCGTAGCCTACCTTCTAGACTAATAAACGTATAAAATTCTTTGCTAGGCCATTATTCCATGAAAATAATATAGTATATTTATCATATCACCATACTAATAATATAAAAAAAACAACATTAATGATTAATTATTAATAAGCCCATAAAATTAGCTTAGCTTCTTCAATTCCCCCACCCCACCCTACACATATATATATAGACTCATTTTCCCTTCCCCTGAATTCATCACAACATACAGAAAGAAATCCTTTCTTCCCCAACAATCCAACCAAAAAGGAAACCCTAATTTGAAGAAAAGCAAGGAATCCAGAGTCCGGAATAATTATGATGAAATCTGCTTTGATCATCGTGTTTTTCTCTTCTTTTCTTCTCCGAGGAGCTCTAGGTATGTTACTGCATCACAAGTTGGTTAATTTCGTTTAAATTTTAGGGATTCTAGGTTCTGATTGAATGATTCTTGTGCAGGTGAGGTGATCTGTGAGAACTTGCCGGAGAATCTGTGTGCGTTTGCGGTTGCGTCGTCGGGGAAGAGGTGTGTTCTGGAGAATTACAGGACTGAGGAAGGGAGCTTGGAGTACACGTGTACATCGTCGGAAGTGGTTGTGGAGAGATTCGCGGGCCACATAGAGACCGAAGGCTGCATCGCCAACTGCGGTACTGACCGGAAAGTCGTCGGGATATCCTCCGACGCTTTCATGGCCCCGGAATTCGTCTCGAAGCTTTGCGCGCCGGCGTGCTACAAGAGCTGCCCAAACATTGTCGACCTTTACTTCAATTTGGCCGCCGGTGAGGGTGTGTTTTTGCCGGCACTTTGTGAGAAGCAGAAGACGAATCCCCACCGTGCGATGCTGGCGATTTTGAGCAGCGGCGCCGCCCTTGATGACGCCGTTGCTGCTCCTCCGATGGCAAGTGATCTTATTGCCAGTTCTCCAGCACCAGCTCCGGCGGGTTTATTTTAGATGATTAATATTATAAATATTAATTTTACTATTATTGCAATTATAATAGGATAAATTCTTGCAATTAAATTGGTGTAAAGAGAGGAGGACAACGAGGAGATTGTTTTTTGGTCGGAGCAAAATTTGATCGAGTCGTTGGATTCATTTTGAATTGGCCGGATTCTGTCTATTTCGAGTATTTTTACTTACTGTATTATTTTGAGTCATTCACTCCTCTCTGTATGTCATAATTTTTAGTTCTTTTAAGCTTTCATTATTTAGCATAATTTGGTTGTAATAAAGTTTTTGGTGCTTGGTGCATCATTGTATTAATTTATTGGATGAATTTGAAAATTTTTAGCCAAGTAAAACATGATATTTTAAATTACTACTATAACACTTAATAAGAAAAATAAGGTGATTAGGCGGCCCATCTAAAAACCTACTTTGGATCAGGACCCAAAATAGTAAAAGTTGAAGACTTGAAGTAGAATTGAACCAATATGATGCAAATATGCAACATTTTGGATTATCAATCTCAATTTTGAAACCCCGTTTTGGTGTGCCCTATTATTATTAGGGATGAGGATAAAATGTAGATTCTTCATAAGTGCTGGCACAATGTATTTTTGCTGTGGATAAGTGATTGAAGAAATTGTTGTTAGAATTGTGGCGGAGAAATATCAAATATTAATTAAAAAAAATAAATCATATGTCAAACATTACAAAAAAATCATCATGTCATCACATTTTGCATTTTCCAAATATCCATATTTTACATGCTCACTCTTCCGAATTGTTAGTGGTTATTGTGTTCTTGGTTAAGACGGGAAATTAATTAAGTCAATTTATGGATGTTTATTGTACAACTACTAACAAAGTTTTACTAGTTTGGATGGCAAGGAGTGTTGCAATATGTACACACAACATACATTCCCCAATAAACGATTCATATACAACGTACAAACATACATGATCATAAAACAAGTCATACCTCATAATATAATACAGTACATTCTGAATATGGAGATTATGCTGAAAAAAATCACATATTGTGTTATAATTTTAAAAAAAATTCAAAACAGTCCCACAAAATATTGAGTTAGACGAATCCGTTCAATAACTACCATAATATTCGCCTAACCTGTCCATGAACCCGGCTTTTTCGCTAATCATCGCCGAACCCGTCCCATAACTACCCTAATCATCGTCGAACTCATCCCTCGATTAGGATAGTTATGGGACAGGTTCGGCGAAAATTAGCGAAAAACTGGATGTATGACGGGTTCGTCTAATTCGAAATTTGTGGGATGGTTTTGGAAATTGAAAAAACTTATGAGACTAAATGGTTTTTCCTTTTTTCCGAGATTATGCATTTAAACCGAAAACTACACTAAAAGCAAAGCCTGGATTGCTACTTTAGGAGCTGGTTAATTATTGTTAGCTTCTTTAGATTACTCATCAATAACACTACTTTCAATTATTTAATCCATACGTATTTTATTCTACCAATCTCATCTATTTATTTATTACTTATTTTAGTAGTTATCTATAGTATATTCTACATCCAAATCCCATATCGTATGTTCCATTACACCTTTGTACATTACTTTCACATTTAAGAAGCTATAACGAAATTGAACAGGTCAAAATCAACACTTCCAATTTCTTAATACTAATTATTTAGACCCTGTATATTGGTTGTTTAAAACATAATAACACAGTTTTTAGCAAATATATTATGTTCAATAGTATTTAATTCATTAAACACCTTTTCATACATTTTAATTAAGTTTATTTGTTCTGCATGAAATCAACTTTCGACCTTCAATGAATATAATTCAATAAATATTTCATTCATTCATATTAAAGAAAACTTTATATGCATAACTCTGTAAATGCATTTTATGTCAAGGCAAAAAATTCACTACAAGAAATTCGCGGGAAGGCGATGAAATTGGCGACGAAATTTTATTGAAGTCGTCGCCTTGTTCATCGCCTAGTACTCCAGGCGACGAAATCATTGAAATATTTGAAAAATTTTGTACCACATTAAACAATTGTCAATTAAAATAAAAAAACCATTGAAATCTACATTCACAAGTTCAACTATTGCATTGTATTTAAAAAATTCTTCATACCACATCACAATTCACAAGGTAGACTTTGACCCTATTTGGCAAAACAACTAAATTGAATAAGCTAATTTGTGAGACAATGTGAGAAAAAAAATAGCTTTTTTAAAATGACAAAATAACTTAAAATAGTGTCCAATCAGCTCAACATTTTGGATTTCAACTTATTGTAGGTAAAACAAATTAGTCTTGAAAATGACAAACAACTAATTTTGACTAATTTATTACCCACGTAATCAGTTAACAACTAACAGCTAATTCCCAAACAGACCCTTTGTTTTAATATAAAAACTTAAATTACTTATAGCTCAACCAAGCATTCACATAAAAATTTGTACAGTTAACACAAAGTTTCAAGCTTGGATACAAATGGAGTTCTTGGATTTATGTACACTTGAGAGCACAGCCATCACAAAGCTGCAAAGCAAAATGTGCAACCAAATCTATGCGAAATTCAAAAATTGGACCTCCTACATTCTCCTTCCTTGATTAAACACCATTACCCACTCCATTTTCCATCATCTTTCCATTGAATTGATTTCTTGACCTCTAACAAGACAAGGAAAAAGGTGAATGAATGAATAAATCCACACATAAAGGATCAAAGATGAACAAAATATACCTCCCCAGAATTGCCATTAAGTAGTTTGTGAGTCTCTTCTTTACTTCTGTTATCTTTGCTCAATGGAAGCAACTGTGATGATGCTCCAGTCGATCGTTCGGGCATTTCTGCAATGATATTATCCAAGTCAGGCTGAAAATTGCAGAAATAATTAGGATCGAGTCATACAACTATTCATTAGGGGGTCAGTTAAATTCCAACCTGGTAACTGTTTGTCAACAAAGAACACAACCAAATTAACGGTATACCTGCGATGAAATTGTATGTTTGAACTTGATGTGACTATATAGTTAAATTTTACAGCAACAAAGTCAAAAGTGCAGGTTAAGTGGATATTTTACCATGCCACGATGACATCCACAGTGTAGTGCTTGCGAGATGCCACGATCAGCAAGCTTTGAATCACGACCATTATCCAAGCACAGGACTTTATAAACCTGCCACATCCCGCGTAGAGCCATTTTGGAATCATCCATGAGGCCCATAAATGGAAATACAGGACAGTGATATCTCACCTTTTAGTGCCGTATTTATGGAATGTGCGAACAAAGACCAGTGAGAATATCATGTGAGACGAAAATATCAAATCACCGCAGCCATAAATCACTCCTCTAGGAACTGCAGAACCGTATATTTTTAGATGAATGAATATTTTGTTTGGACATTGTAAGTTTTACTACACCAAACAGAAGACAAAATGAGGTAATTTTCACTTACAGTTAATTAACAAAACTTCCAAAATTCCATCCGGTCGTGGAAGCCTGGCAAGCTTTGAGCCCTACATCATTCAGAACAAAGTTTCCTCATAACAGAGTCTATACTTAGAAATGATGAAGATGATCTCTAAGAAAAGTAAAGATCCAATGTGGTATAATATCAAACCCAAGCTATATTTTACCTCTCGACAATGATAATTTGGACCAGGCAACTGGGTAGAAAAGAAAGTGATGATTCGAAGAAATTGACAAGCCTGCATCAACATATACAAAGAAAATGAACAAAGAAAGAAGATTACAAAGGAAAATCAAAATAAAAATAAGTATTTTCCACTTTATTTCATCTTATTGTTGAAAGTAAATGCTTTTTAAAGTGCTAACACGTTGAAACTTTGTCATACAAAGAATGAAACAAAGATTTTACGTACAACTAAGAAAGCTAAGACTCTGCACCATATCAATACTGTGTAGATCTTCTTGGTCTTCACTACGAAAGGATGGAAAGTCCACTGCAAGCAGCATCAAGTGCCAAGAAATTAACTTAAGCCCAAAAAAAAAAAAGAGTTAAAATACATGTCTCTAGTAAAGTAAAAACTCACCAAGAAAAAGGATATGAAAATGGTGGCAAATACACTTTCACTCATGTATGCTTTGTCTGGCCCAAGCTCCTATGGTTGGACAGAATTTACAGCATAAGAGAAATTTCCAGAGAAGATAAGGCAAACTTAAAATAACAATTTTCAGCACTACCGGAAGAAAAAAGAAACCGGCATCCTGAAGTATTGGTCCTGGCCGATGCAAATAATGAACTCCGCGGGCTGCCAACCCATGGATGTACTGATCAAAGGCATTATAGACAAATGTCACGTATTAGACCTATAAAAAATTATAGCCAACAGATATGACAAGAAAAATAAAGTTTAGTTAATGCCTATATGACATGGCGTGTAAATATATTAGAAAAATAAGATACATAGAAACCTATTGCTTTTACAACCAAAGAAAAATCAATCCAGGATACAAAAAAATAAGAAAAGGCTATGAAAAGTGGCTCAAGCCGCATAAAGTTTCTGTTTATAATCCCATTATCATATTTTTGCCTCTGCAATGCTGATAATATAATCAATTATGCACAACTTTTAAATAACTAATCATATAGTACATCACCACAAAAACTCATACAAATCTCCATTCAAGAGAACCAATATACCGTTACACTGTCTGAAACCAGATATCATGATAAATAATTTACGGTTTAGAAATTCTGCAACCCCATTTACTTTTCCAATTTATTTCCATTGGATACAAATTTTAACAGGGAACAGTTTTTAGCTAATCAAAAACTGTGAAAGCTTTCATAAAGTCACACCACATGGAAAATGCCCAAGTGAGAATGTGGACAATGCAGAGCAGCTCACGAGTCATGACTGGTTATAGTTCCATAGTTCTATATTGATATCTGTAAGAAACAATAATCATGTGGTTGCTGTAGTTTCCTTGTGATCAACCTGTCCTTGCAAAAATCTGTACTTTATTTTTCTCAAGTGTCTTTTGAAAGGCGATTCTAGAGTCTTATGGAAGAGGTTCATTAAGTTTTATCTTATAAAGATACATCAAACATGGTTATGCACTTTTTTACACTATCCAGTGTCTCAGTAGTCAGTACCAAAATTTTTCAAAGAAAATTCTTCCCTTCATTTCTAAACTTCTACATAATACAAGAAAATTGTGCAGGTCACAAGCCCCACCAACATTTTGGTAATCCTTGAATTAAAATATCAGTTTCTTCCTTAAATGAAGTGGGGACCTTTTACAATTTAAAAGCCTTTCTGTGTTTTACCAGAAAAGGCAATTGTTTTAAGTATAAATATTATAAAGATCAGTTCCATAAGGAAAGGAATTTGTGAATAAAAGCCATAGGGAGTCAGAATCTTATGTTCATATTTTTTATTTTTATTTTTTTCAGATATACATCCAAACATTCCATCAGGCAATGAATTCAGTATAGAGTTCCGCATGGGAAGTAATCTATTTCAAGCAAGCAAGCAGATAATTGTTGGTGAATGCAGAGAACAATTAAGAACAAACCTGACAGAAGATTCCCCCTAAAATATACTTCCAATTTTCTTCAAGAAGCTTTATTTCTACTGTGGTCTCAGCGCAAATTGTCTTCCATAACTTCTCATCACAAAAACACAAAATGCAAATAAAGTAAATCCAGGCATTCACCATGAAATCCAACAAGGGACGAAACCAAATTCAACAAAAATCTAAAATTAAGAAAAATCACAAACCTTTGAAGCCTCGCGACCAATGTAAAACGACATTTTTTAATGCAAATGATGGGCAACAAAATCGCCATTACATCACAAACAAATCCCCTGAATCGTCATCATCATCATAATCCGTAATTCTTAATATCGAAAAATTAAACAAAACAAATCAAGCCCTCTTCAATCTCATCAAGAAAGATAAAAACAAATCCAAAAATCATCAACCGTGAAGGTGAAAAGAGGAGAAGTGGAAATCGACGTTCCAAAAGAGAGGGTTAGTTTTCCAACGTGGTTCAAGAAATGTATAATCGAATGAAAGAGGGGGTATTTTGGGGGTGGTCAATAATATAAATAAATGGATTAAATGAAAGTTGGATAGAATTGTCTTCTGTGACTGGAATTGCGGGAGTGGAAATCGGAGAGCAGTTGAAGGTGACTGATAATGGTTGATGGTATTAGTACTGTCAGAATCTTTCCTAAATGGGAGATGGAAAATTAAATGTACCAATTATAAAGTGAAGTAGTATTTGTTTTTTTAATCATGAAGTACACATTTAAGTACTGTAATTATCAATATTATCGTTCTTAATATCACCATCATGATATACTAATAAATTAATCCCAAATTTCATGTAAACTACTAGAAGTAACAGCTTTTTACCTATTTGATTGGGATTTTAGCTTAAATAAATAAGGTCTCAAGTTTGATATCTATAGATATTATTTATTATAAATTTTCAATTAGTATTTTATTAAATAAAATTTACTTTACTTTTTTTGGGTGAAGAGGTGGCCGCGATCATTTTATAAAATTTACTTTATTTAGACACAAACATGCATATGAGTGTATTTATATTTTTTTTATTTTTTTAAAACATGCTTCCCCCTTTCCTAAACCTTAAACTCCAACATAATTTTTAATTGTAAATTCGATCACTAACATAATTAAAATTTAAAATTTAGTGATCGAAATTTTTAATCACAAAATTAAAACATACTAAGTACTATATATTTTGATGAAACTTTCTCAATAATTAAAACCCATTTAACGAAGTTAGCTAGGTCTAGGCACCCCATAGCAGAAGGCGAAAGAAAATGAATTAGGTGAATAGAACGGCGTCAGATCTAATTATAGATACACTAAACATACTACAAACTACTTGATCAATTTTCCTTCAAATTTCAATGACTTCTAGATTCTTTATAAAATACTCTCTCCGTCCCATTTCAAATGTCTCATGTTCTATTTTAGTCCATCCCACTTTAATTGTCGCGTTTCCTTATTTAGAAAATTTTTACACATTCAAACAAATATTATATCAACTATTTACTCCACTTTAATAAAAATAACTTGTTCTACCTAAAATATCATGCCCAAAAGAAATGTGGCATCTCAATGGGACGGTGGGAGTATAACTTATAAATATTATTGTTCTACAATTGCGATATATATTGATATACTTTTTTCGAAGTGAATGCATATAATTATTTGTATAGATACGAGTGTTTTGAGAAAAGTTTATCTATTCAACTTACTCGTACAATTACTCTTAGTTATGAGAAATAGTTCAGTAATTTATTATGGTTAAAGATTCGATTCTCCACACGGTTCTCTATCCCTCCCTCCCCATTATCCCTTTAGTAATTTATATTTTATGGACTCCCACAATCTCTTAGGTGTGATTGCATTAGAAAGTGTAATGTTGAGGTAATTGTGGATGTATGGACTGCAAAGTGTATGCAGTTTCAAATGAGAAATGGCTAATTACTGTACCTGCATATAAGGAATGGATGATTGAGGTGCATTGCTCTTTTTTAAATGGGGGGAGAAATTGAACTGCAACATGGTAAAATATATTAAGGTAACAATCGATTTATAGAGAATGATATGGTACGGAAGGAATAAGTATGAGTGCATGAACCCCAATAGTAAGTAGAATTCTAAAATGATAACGAAGTTTGCGAAGCTTGGGAAATGTTGTGTATTTAAGTTGTGTGTTGTGAAGATGATGAACGATGTTATGCAGTTGTCATAATAACTTGTGAACAATGCCATTTGCCAGTGTAAGAAGACAAAAAGGGATACTGACATAGCAAAATTTATTTCAACAGATTTATGGAGAATTGTTTTTGGCGATTTTTATTGTCAAGATGATTTTGAAACAACCTTAAACAACGAACAATGCTGTTGGAAAAGGACAAAAAGGACACCGACGTGGCAAAATTTGTTACAATAGATTTGAATTTTTGTGCAAATGCTCGTTATCCCTCTGATGTTGAAATAATTTATCAACAAGTGTTGTGCAACTGTAAAGGACAAGAGGACAGATGACGTGTTCACTACCTCTAACAAACTTTGTAGGGTTTTAGAACGCTCCAGAAATGGTATAAAAGGTTGAATTTCATCTCTATTCCATTGTACACATTGCGGCAGATTTACATAGAGAGAAAATAGAGCATTGAGAGCTAAAGGTTGAAGAAGGAAGGACACCACGAATCCCCCCATTATGATGTCTGCAGAAGCTTCAAACAACCAATTTGCCTTAGGTATCTTCTTTGTTTTTCGAGTCTTTATTATTTTCGGGGATTCATTCTCGTGTTTATGCTTTATAAAGGTCTATCAATTGTGAACACAACAAAAAGGTTAAATGTCTTTGTTTTTGTTTTGAGCTTGATGATAGAGATGAAGTAGCTAGGAACAACAAAAACCATTTCATACCTTCTAGTGAATTTGGAAATTGTCCAGTAGTTGTCTAAACGAGCCTGAAGCTAGAATCTGTTCTCTAATACAAGGAGAGTGATTAGAGAGTTCATTAGTGAATATGTCATTGGCAAAATGGGTTGATGGCCATTTCAACATGTTTGTTGCTTCTAATGAAAGCCTAGCTTGGTGCCCGCAGATGTAGATCGGGTTCATCGGACTGTGTGAACAAAATCTTTTGTGTTCATTGTTTAAATTCTACACTATGTTCTGGGTATATCTTCTGTTTGTTGACTGGTTTTTTTGGATAATGCTCTGACAATGTATTCGTATTGATTTATTATCCTGACAATTGAGAAACAATATGCTCTATTGTGGTGTTGGTTTATGCTCATCTTTAGTGTCCGGGACCTACAATTGGTATCAGAGCATGCACTCTAACTTAGCTGAGTGCGATATGCAAGATAAGAAAGAATTGGAAGCTTCGGAATCGCAATCCTCAGAAAGTTATGCTCAGTGGTGATAGCGATGTCGGGACAACCGACAAACAACCAAGCAAATATAAATATTTCGCTGATACATTATTAGAAAGTAAAGCAGATTTTGAAAAGCTTGTTTATGCATTTGAGGAGCTCAACGAAAAATTCAAAGCAGTTGTAAATGAGGAAAGATGTTGGAACAATTTGTTGACAAAGGATTTCTTATGATCTAGTATTAAAATAGCAAAAGGAAAATTTGTCATGCATAAATATTATTAAACTCAATCCCTCCTATTTCCAAGGCCATCTCCAACAGAAAACACTAAATTTTAAAGAATACGGTAAATGTCATATCAAACACTATTTCATCTCCAACCAAAACTACTAAACTCAAACCCCAAAGAATATTCCATAGAATATTCTCTTCTTATTACTTTATACACTTTTCATATGTTACCACCTTATTTATCAAATTTGCAATTTCACCCCATATAAAATTTAAACAAAAGTAATTAATAAAATTTACTAATTATACATTAATATGAAAAAATTGATTGGTGTCTTAACTTGAACGTATGTTGGTGCAACAAACTCACGTTCATCCTCAACTATCATATTATGTAGAATAATACACGTAGTCATTATATCATGCAACATTTCTTTTCTCCAATAACATGCGGATCTTGCTGTCATAGAAGATCTTGATTGTAAAACTCCAAATGTATGTTCAACGTCTTTTTCAATCTGCGTGGCTCATGGATTTTTTGCACAAGGACAGACCATTTTGAATATATACTACACCTAAATAATAACCCATACTGTATTCTTTTCCTTGAATTATATAATTAACTGAATGAGCAATACCTTGTGTGATGTTGTAGAAAAGATTGGATGACTTTAGCACATTGATATCATTTTTTGTGCCTAGCAGTCCAAAATAAGTATGTCATATCCAAAGATTGTAATATGTTACCGCTTCAAGAATGATTGTTGATCTTCCACTACGTCCTCCATACTGGCCAAGCCATCTTGTAGGGCAATTTTTTCATCTTCAGTGCATACAATATAAGCTCCCAAGCATTCCTGAAAACCAATGTTTACTGGCAACATGGAGTAACGAAGAAATATCAACCGCCGTTGGTGCTCTCAAGAATTGCTCCCTAATAATTTCCTTGATCGCTTTACAAAACCTTTTTCATGCTTTCGATTGCGGTAGACTCACTTATTTTGATATATTCATCTGTGACATCTGCTGGTGAATCATATTTTAACATACGAAATACTACCATTATTTTTTGTAGAGGCGACAATCCAAGTCTGCCACTTCTATCCACGTTTGTTGGGCGTAGTGATTATGATCTTTAACATCATCAACAATGCAAATGAACAATGATTGAGCCATTTGATATCTTCTGCAGAACATAGCTTCATTATTGTACAATGGATTATTTGAAGAATAATCATTGACAACGTATGATGGGCAGCCTCCCGATCCTGATTAATGAAAATGTGGCTTGGAACTAACCACCATGTCTTGGTTCATGATGATGTTGAAACGCTTCAAGGAACATGTTGTTACTGGAAATGGCACGACATATCACGACTTGTCTCTCTCAGATAGAATTTATTATTTGTATATTTTCATCGTCTTTTGAAGAAGAGGAAGATGATGAACTACGGAAAGGTAAAATTAATATTTTGGAAGGGAAAATAAGAATATAGAGATGTAATGTTGTCTAGGTAATGATTTTTCAATCTTGAAAAATGTAGAGTAAATAAAGGTTGTGGAGTGAATAATGTGGTCCAATTCGTCTTGTAGTGTTCGTCCCTGTGTGTGGTGTATCAAATTAAAATCCATTTATTGTCAAGTCCTTCATTGTGTAGTGTATTTTCACATCCGTGCTTTTCCATCGTAGTATAAAATCCGAAATAAAGGGGATGTCCTGTAGTGTTCTGTAATCTTTTAGAAGAATAATGGGGGAGAGAGATTAAAAATGTGTATCAAATTAAAATTCATGAATTGTCCAATCTATTAAAATTCATAAATTAAAATTCATATATTGTCAAGTCCACTAAAATCCATAAATTAATTGAAGTCTTTGTCAAGAAGTGCATTGTGTAGTATATTGTCATATCCATGCTTTTTCCATTGTAGTATCAAATCCGAAATAAATGTAATGTCTTGTAGTGTTTTGTAGTCTTTTAAAAAAATAAAGGGGGAAGAGATTAAAAATGTATATCAAATTAAAAATCATAAATTGTCAAATCAACTAAAAGCCATGAAATCCTTGTGCAGTGTAATGTCAAGTCCTTGTGTAATGTATCATCAAGTCATTGTGTAGTGTAATGTCAGAACCTTGTGTAGTGTATTGTCAAGTCCTTTTGTAGTGTAATGTCGAATCCATGCTTTTGCATTGTTGTATCCATTCAGAATAAATGAAGTTGAAAAATGTGTTCGGATTGTAACAAGCTCTTGGTGTTTCAATGTTCTATAAATAAATAATTGTTGAGAACATATCATTCACAAACTTACAACATTATTTTTCGTATATCACTTCACTATTTTACTTATTAAAATGTGGATCCGATTATCATCCTACAATCATAATGAAGATATACTCCTATGTCAAATTTACATGGAAGTCTCTCACGATCCATGTATTGGAGTGTATCAAACATCTAATAAGTTTTGGAATCGTGTTGAAACAACACTGAAAAATCCGAGTAGTGAAAAAATTGTTCATAAAGATCTCTACTAGCTCAAAATTCAAGCTACTGAAAAAGCTGCAAAGAAATTTCATGCTTACATCCGGGTAAACAAAGGCAGGCACCAAAGTGGTGATTCAAATGAAGATATCGTTAAGTATTAAATTTATTTATTAGTATAATTTTATTAATTTATTTCTTTAGTTAAATTCATTTTATTTTATTTTGTACAAGCTAAAATCTTAATGTTGGAGTATCCAAAATACAAATATGGATGGAAGTTTGATCATGTTTGGGCTACAATTAAAGATTTCCCAAAATTTCAAGATTTCAAAAAGACACCACAAAAGCCTATTAAGAATCTCTCTTCCGATACAGAAAATCCAGTTTTAGGGGCAAGCTTCACATGTATCCCCTGCTCTCCTTTAAGTTTAAATGATAATAGTGCCCTCAATCGAAGCGTCAAATCAGGGTGAAAAAAAGTGAAATTTAAAAGAAAAAAAAAGATGAATACAGTTCATCGATCGTTAATATGGTCCAAGATGGAAACAAACAATTTCTTGAAGAGTTGAAAAATCAAATGTGCAATTCAACAATACTGGGATAAGAGTTATGCACTTAAAGAGGCAAAATGAGAAAACAAAGTTTTGTATGAATATTTAACTTCTATAAATGATCCTCAAGTTGGTGCATTGCTCGAGACGGAGAAGGTACACATTTTACACAAAATGGCTCAACAAGTTCAATCCGAAGGATTTTTCATTTGGGGGATAATTCAACAATCTTGGAGGAGCTAGTTTCATATTAACATATTACTAATTTATATTATGTTGTTTTCTTTTTTTATAGTGTTTTTGTATTTAAATATTTGTATTTCCATGTGTTATGCTTTATTTTCAACATTGCGATGTGGTGTTTGTTTTGTTTTAGTAGTTTCAATGAAATTGTAGTATTTTTAATAAATTTTGTTGCATATGAATATCAAATTTTAATTAAATTATAATTATAAAAATAATACTAAAACACATCTTATAATATAAAATTAGGGGTGGGCAAAAAAACCGAACCGAACCGTTGAACCGCTGATCCGAACCGAAAATTCGGTTAACCGGGGTGATCGGTTTGGTTACAAATACCTCAACACAGGTATTTGTTCGGTTCGATTCGATTTCGGTTTTTACACAATTTTACCCCCGGTTAACCGAACCGAACCGTATATTATATTATTATTATTAAATTTTATTCTTTAAATATATATTTATATATAATATATTATTTTAAAAATATAACATATTTTCTAACCCTAATACAACTTTCTTGTTCGGCCTTCTTCCATTCAATGCCGCATCCTCTCCAGATCTCCTCTTCATCCCGTCGTCATCCTCTTCGCTTCATCCCATCATCCTCTCCTCTTCATCACGTCATCCCGGCACAGCGTGGCCGCCGTTCTTCCCGTCTGCCCTTCCCTTCCTCCGCGAAATCGCTCAGCCCGTCTGTCCCTCCCGTCCAGTTTCGCTGGTTGCTGCACATCCCCGCCGCTCGTCCCCTTCCTTCGCGAAGTAGTCCCTCCCGGCACATTGTGTAAGCGCTTTTCTTAAGTTGCTCACCAATTTTCCAGATTTAATTTAATTCGGCATTACTTTACTGATGTTTGAGCAAATAAAATACATACAGCTTGTAATTCACATTGTCATCGTCCTGTCATAATTGAATATATATCATTCAATAGCTAATTTTTACGCTAATATTGTTATTGTACTGTTTTCTGGTGCGTGGAATGCTGCTATTGTTCAGCGGTTAATTAAGATTGCTTAATTAAATAGCTCTTTAGAAATAATTATGATGTTTGGTAGTTTGATTTTATTTCATCCGATCTTTGCTGCATCATCTTCATTTTATTTTCAGTTCAATAGCAGTTTGATTTTATGACATGAAATTTTTTGTTTTGTTTGCTGACGCAGTATGCAGCTTGTAAAACATAAATTTCTTGTTTCTTGTTTGGATATAGATTAAAAACTTCTTGATTGCAACTTCATGTTGATCAGTGAGAATCCCTTTGTATACAGGTTCCATAACCTCCATTTCCAAGGATGCGATCTTCAGCGTAATTGTTGGTGGCCTTCTCTAGCTCTTCAGCAGAAAATATCTTTGCTGATTCCATGCTTCCTTCATTCAGTGAAAGTTATTGCTTGAGTAATACACCTCCATTTTTAAGGAAGCATTTTTGTCAAAAGAAGACCTTGTACATGAAAAGGGCTCAGAATAGACTCTTTGCTTGAATGGCTTGTTTAGCAAAGATCATAGGACAAGAAAATGACTTTAGAAATTGGGGCAGAACCAGAGGACAATCCCTTATCCACCACCTCCTCACCAAAATTTGATATAATTATAAATATAAATAAATTACTATAAGAAATCATGCATATTCCAAAAGTGATAAATCAAATCAATTATTGAAGTGAGTATGATAAAGATAATTATTATTACTTTGACTTATTTTATGAATGACCTTATAATGGTCTAGGATAGTGACAATCTTCCAAAATTTTTCTAAAATATTTTCTTGGAGTGGGAAATTTATCTCAAATAATTATGAGGTTACTACAAGGAATTTGTTATGATGATTCACCAAAAAAGAAAATTTGTTGTGAAATTAATAAATATTATAAGCCTATAGTCTTTTGAGAATTGTGGACTGTGTAGTAAAGTGGAAATGATGGGAACCAATTGGGCTTGAACGAAGCAGATAGAGAAGATAGTATATTACTGAAAGTGTGTGTGAAAGGAAACAAGGAAATAAATGAAGGAATGGGAGATGGCAGAGAGAGAATGAGTGCAGTGAATTGATTGCAAATTGAGTGCGTTCTGAATACACAACATGAGGCTATTTATAAAGCCTCTACCGACACTATTATTTTGGCAAGACATCAATAATGCATGAATAGTTGTGTGTAGGTACATGCATTTATAACACCCCCCCTTGATGTCATCTATAACTTTGAGGGGTTTTGAGATAATAAATTCACAAGGGAATTCGATCCTCTCAACTAATGAATCTGCAAATTAACAATTAGACATAGTTGTAAGAAATAAAAATTGGCAGATGATGGAGAAGAGGGCAGTAACAATACCAGCAGATTTAATACCAGCAGAATAAACTCTTTGCTTGAATGGCTTGTTTGCATTAATGACATTCTCTTTAGCGAAGATCATGGGACAAGAAAACGACTTTAGAGATAGGGGCAGAATCAGAGGAAAATCCCTTATCCAACTCAATTAGTGAATCAGCAAATTAACAATTAGACATAGTTGTAAGAAATAAAAATTGGCAGATGATGGAGAAGACGGCTGGAACTTTTGACAATTTCCCACACGAGTATTTTCTAAAATAGAAGTATGAATTAATCCCGGTTTTGATTTTATTTAATGAAAATCAATTTATGAAGATGGAGTTGGGATTAGGTATATATTTATAGGTTGTCACGTTTTTATTACTCGTGTTAAAAAACTGTGGCCCGAAAGCGCACGGTGTCAAAAATTGCAGTAATTTATAGTAAGACCGGATCGTTCACTGGAGGATGTGCGATAGAAGCAGGGCCCACGTCGTTTTACTAGATTTTCCATTCGTATTGCTCCAATTGGTTTGAAGAGTGATTAACATCTACTGACATAAATTTAAATTAAAATACAAAACCGTTTAAATTTATTCTACAAAGCGAATAAGTTCTATTCTAGAAAGCGGGTAAACTTACTTTAAGAATGCAATAAATACTATCTATAAAAGCAATGAAAATTTACACTATGCTAGCCATGAAGCTGATTCACAGTGTGGACAGAAGGGACAGGAAGAAAAGAATGAAATTTTGGACAAGATTTAGATAAGGCAATATTAAACTTCCATTTTTATACACAGATCTTTGCTCGGGATAATCCTGTCAGATTGCTAATTCTCATGCTCTCAGTACTGCTTTCCCTTTAACAGACAGGTACTTACAGTATGAGTTTACATGTTCTTAAGACCGCAAATTCTAAGATACCACATATTTGTAACTGCCCTGGCCTGGGTATGTTACTTCATCTGTGGTGGACAAGCAATACCTGACAAATCATTTATTGACATGCCAAGTACTACTATCATTCTCCCATGTCACACCCAAAGATTCTAATCAAGCCCTGAACTATCCCTTAACTATCAATCCTAGTAGCAGTTACACAACTCTCAATACAACCGAGTGACCTCTAGCGAAAGCATTTAAAAGAAAACGGTAAAGAAAGCATTTAAAATCCTATCACTCGGAGGTTTTGAAGGTCTGACCCTGGTAGTAAAAGACAGCTCCCCATCAGAATGAAGGAGTATGGATCAAGAATTCCCGGCTCTCGGTTATGAGATGCAAACTAATGAAATGAATTAATAAATTAGTTCATTCCGGATGCACTCATTCAGGACTCAAAAATAGGCTTTGGCAAGAGAGGATATCAGTTGAAAGAAGACTCAACCCTATCTTAGAAAATAACCAAAGCCTGGATGTTGTTCCTCTAAGATTATTTACTGCACTGTATTTGAGTCCAAGTGGACCCCATCTCGGTGTACTAAGTAATCTTGGATTCCCAACAAACATCAATTTTGGAAAATAATGAATCTGAAAATAATTCCCTAAACAGGTACTAGGCTCTCAATTAAAACACAGATCCTTTCAGTCTAGATGAGACCTAATCGTTGACTCTACTTCTAATTTCCCGAAATCAACCCTTAATAGAATATGAATTAGTCAGAACTGAAGAATTTATCCCTTACTTAGATCCGGATTTTCTAAAGGAGTTTTTGTCGGAAATTTAATATGCAATATCTGTTTTAAATCTATGCTTCTATTGTCCAAGGGAAGGATCCCAAAATATTTTAGACCACAACAATACATAATAATAGCATGCATACGGATATTTGGAAGTGTAAAATTAATTGACCCAAAATATAGAGGCGGGTCTAGACAGAAGGTGGAACACAATTATGAAGTGGTCAGAGGACCAGAGTTATGGCAGAATAATCGGGTGGACTGTAAACATCTACTGTCCAATTTCCCAATTACTCGGATGAAGTGAATTTAGACAGGTGAAGCCCTAAAATGGCAGTGTCGCTACCAGTTGGGCCCCTACTGTCTGCGAGTTCAGATAAAAACCTACATGCTTCCTTTCTGCTGTGTAAATCAGCTAATGTTGACAGACATTAGCAGAGTTATAATACATACTGGAATTTGCGTTTGGAAATTAAGATAAATAAAATAAAACTGTATCTGGATGGGAATCAGTTGAGCAGCTATTATAGTCCCGGATGGATGAACCGCCAAGGCTTCCACTGACTGCCATCCAGACCATGCAAAATAACACTTAGTAACTAATACCCAGAATACGAGCTAGTTATCCGTGAGGGAATACCCGCCAACATTAGTCTGATGTATTCTTTACTAATTGTTACACACAATACGCAAAAGACAAAATAAAATGAAATAAAGAGAAGAACTTGCATGAGAGACATTGGTTTCTCATGCAAGGTTATTGAATCAATCCATAATTGATGGCTTAAATAATCCCTCCTACCATAATTAATCACAGTCCGGATTATCTGCTTAAGGCATCATGGTTTTGTTTATAGAAAAATGCTTTAATGGTAATTGAACAAAGATCCTTTAATCACAACAATTAGTGATTTAATCATTGCTAATTATAATCATTAATCATTAATGACCAGAGGGTTCAATTAATTAATGATGAAAATGGAGAATGGAAAATCTGCATAAAGATGCTGATTACGACGCTAAACAGATGTTACGACGCTATCCTAGAGTAGCGTCGTGAGGGTAGCGTCGTCATGGGTTGGTGCAAGAGAGAATAAATTTTGGATTAAAGGGGTATGTACGATGCTATACACTAAGCTACGGCGCTATACTAGGATAGCGTCGTAGGTGTAGCGTCGTAGGTGGTTTGAGAAATAAGAAGTTTTTGGAAAAGAAGAGATATTATGGCGCTAAACATTAAATGACGACGCTATCCTAGGATAGCGTCGTAAGGATAGTGCCGTAGGTGGGTTCTGTGAGAAAGAAGAATTTTGGGGACCTACGACTCTAAACAAAAATTACGACGCTATCTGAGGATAGCGCCATTGGTTTAGTGCCGTAGGGCAAATTTTTGTTTAAGTTCTGGGCAACTACGGCGCTAAACCTCACCTACGACGCTATCCAAGGATAGCGCCGTAGGGCGGTTAGCGTCGTAGCTAGCCCAGAAACATGTTGTTGTTCGGGTAATGCAATCTCTGCGATTGCAAGCCCTATTTTCAAGTTCATGGTTCATCAGTGCAATGACAGTAGTGAAATAAGATGAAAACAGTAGACCAAAATGCATAAAAACATAACAAAACAAGCTAAAAGCACACACCCATGAACCACAAACCCAAATGAGGGTTTTCAACCATAAGAACATGCATAGGAACCCAAAAAGAAGGAGAAAACAGAAAACCCACATTGTAAGAGAAAATAAAGTGACCAAATGGTCATTACACTAAAAATAAAGCAAGAAAATCCATAGAATTGTTTCCATTTCATGTTTTTGGGACACTTTCATGATTAACTTCCCATTTTATATCAAATGGTTTGATAATACCCATCATTTGGGTATTTCAAACCTAAATAAAAGTTCAACAAAACTGTAAATAAGGAAAACAGTGGCTATCCTAAACTGGAAGTCACAAAATAACACTAATCTAACAAAATACAAACTAAACTAAGCTAACTACATGCATAAAGTAAATAATACAAGAAAATAAACCTAACTAACTAACCTAACTACACACTGCTCAAGAACTGCTCCTTGCCTTCAAGTTGGAATATGGTGAAGTGACTGATCATTGGAGTCAACTGGTCCTTATATAGGTGAGAAACCCTAGGCCCATAGGCCCCAGGCCTTGAAATTTGAATTCTGGCAAGGCTTACGACGCTATAGGTGGCTTACGGCGCTATAGGTCTAGCGTCGTAATCTTCCATCCCAAAGACACTCTTGCTTCTGAATGGACAGCCTACGGTGCTATCCTTGCCTACGGCGCTATCCCTGCTTAGCGTCGTCCACTCTTCTTCAGATGTCAGCTTTGGTTTTCCTCCTACGGCGCTAGACCAAGCTACGGCGCTATCCATGCATAGCGTCGTAGTTGTGTTTAGCGTCGTAATATCCTGTAAAATCAACTTTTGTGGATTTTTCATTTCTTTTCCCATCTTTTCACTTCATTTTTCTTTTCTTTTCTTTTTCTCATATTTTTGGATTTTTCTAACATAAATGTGTAATAAAATTACATATTTATGTATTTTTCACACCAGCTCAATATTTTTACAATTATGCATAAATCAGTCCTATTCTACTGCTTTCTTATTTAATATAAGACCGGAATGCGATCAAATGCCCGTTTCAGACACGGAAATGGATTGAAAATAATGGTCATTTCTGGCCATTATCAACATCCTCACATTTAATACTGATCGTCCCCGAGCAGTCAGAGTCAATGTTCCTAAGAACACGGACTCTACATATTCAATTCATTTTCGTGGCTTTATAAATCACATTCTTTTTGGATTGGGATAAGACAATAAAAAACTTCAAGTATTAAATTCCCTTGATTGCAGTGTTTAATGAAATGATACTTGCTCACTATATCGGGCCTACAAATCAAACATTATTATCAATCCTTCATGAACATCATGTTTGAAAGATGCAAAGATTAAAAATGAGAATTAAGGGATGACATGAGCATGTTTCATGAAATAGAGCCTCACATATTAAGAGAATCGGAAAGTTCACTCACTCTCAATGGGGTTTAATCAGTGAACACTCATAATCAATTTTAATTAAATTATCCCATAAGCTTGCAATTAGACCAACTCGCCACCGGCTCATTTCCTCAAATCAAGATCATGAGGTCTTATTCAAGGGTTATAACGGGGCATACGGTTGTAACATTTGGTAGGAAAGGGGAATAATTGGACTAGGAAGTGACAAGAATTAATTCTATCATAATATGGCATATTTTTATTTAAAACTTATGACCATCATTATTTCTTCATTCTTTTGCTTTTCTTTTGCATGACATTAGACTAAGTCTAATTTGCTTTGTCATTTGCAATTTATTTGTGTTGAATTGAATTCAACTTTTTTTTTTATCAGATTTTTGAATACCGAGTTATAATTTTGTGATGATCATAAATTGTAATGCCTTGATAAAATATTTCCTTGCACACTTGGGTTGAATATTTTGGTCTTTTTGTAGGGCTAGGAATATTATGGAGGGCTTCAAAGAAAAATTAGGCTTAAGGCTCAAATTGGTTAATCCTAAAGGGAAAATATTTTTGGGTTTGGATTTCAAAAGAAGGCCAAAATTTTGGGTTTCTAGGTGCCTCGATCATGTGCTCGATTTCGGGAATATGGCATGGTCTTGAATCGGTCCCAATTGCAAGTTCTAGTTTCCTTTAATAAAAAAGATTCACACATCAAAGAAAATGAATGAGTAAAAGTGACTCATGGCTCAAATGTCACAAGGTTGGATTGATTCATGTCATACAATATTCTCGAATTTAATCAAAGCTTAGTTCTAACAATTTATTCAATCAAAATCTCTAACATGCAGATTTATTACCCAATAAGCTGATCGCATCATTAATTTTTATAGCTCAAAACCTCAGGAATTCATGTCATGCATGTTTTCAATTATATTATCCCAATTTAAAAGTTTGAAAATTTAATCACAAGCCTAAATTCAACATGTGAATTCAGAGCAGGTTTATGCATATTTTTGCTGGTTATTGAATTTGAAGCAGTAAAGAGGCACTGCTGACATATGGAGTATGTCAACAACATATTTTTGGCCTGACAGTCACTTATTCATCTTGGACTGTCATACATCTTTTCAAAGGAGCAAATAAAAATTGTTGCAGATCTCAAACTTGAGTTCAATTTGTGGAAAGCGATAAAGTACAATAATTTCAAGGGATTCCTATGCAGTTAGCGTAAACCTGCATGCAAAAAGAGGAAATCCCTTATATGATGCCTACACTAGGGCTTAAAAGGGACTAGAGCATACTAGGATTCATTCCTCCTTCCTTCTTTTCTCAGAACATGTATCTGAGCCAGTGGACGTAGCTGGTCAGATCACAGCGCAGACACCAGCCATTGTGGTCTCTCAGGGGTTCATGCATCCTTCTGCAGAAGACTCGGGGTGGTTGCCCTGCAAACAAGTAGGGGGCATGATTGTCTGCCATCCACGAGAGAGTGTTGGTAGATGTGTAGTTGAAGACTTCTCGATCGGTCACCATTCTCTCTACCATTACGATCCCTTGATTGACCTGGCCTTCATCCAATTTGCTCATAAGCATCAATCCACGGGTGAAGATAGACGCTTTGTGATTGTCCTCGATGCCTGGCCGCAACAGTTCGCAGGCTTGCTCTTCATCCCCTTCTGTGAATGCCAGGAGTGCTGGAACAATTCGGAGGTTGAAGTTTCCAGCCTCAGTGCACGTGTTCAGAAATCTCTCTTTCTGTCGCCGTATCCTCCCCTGCCACTGCCTCACCCTGGCCGTATCCAACTCGCATCGCTTGTAAATAATGGCGAGGTTTCCTGCGTTCCTAAGCTTCCGGCATGTCTCTTGTGCAGTAAACACTTCCCTTATCTCATCCTCTCCTATTCTGGAGAGGATTTCACCTAGGAGCTCTTCTGGCAGGTCCAGCAGATGGGTTCCTCCGGGCACTGGGTCTGGAATTGGAAGATTTCCCCTGAAAAGATAAGAAGGGATGAATCCAATTTCTATAATTTTCTCAGAAATTATTCAAGTTTAGAAACCAACATCCTCACATTTAGAGTCTTGCTCTAAATGTGAGATTATTAAGTTTCTGGCTTGAACTGAGTATAAAGCATAGGTAAAATAACTTTTTGTGAAAAGATAGGGGTCATTGGGCCCCTATATATTTTTAATGGGCCATTGGGCCCAAAATTTTGATTTTCCAATTTTATTAAACAAGTCCGAGACACTTGTTGAAAATGGTATGAGATGGGTGGATGGGGTGAAATGCTCGAGTTTTGGAATGTGCAGTGGAAGCGTGGCGCAATGAATCTGCTATTTCTGGACTGCCTGGACTGTCTTGGACAGTTAAAACATCCAAAAATTTGCAAACACTATTTTTAATTTTTAAAGGGTTGACTTGTTTTATTTAAGGAAAGTGGGATGTGAGTGGTCCCATTTTGGATTTTTGAAAAGAATAGCAGTTTGGTGACAAAAATACTGCTATTTACTCACACTAAAGTTCCATTGGGAACAAAAAGAACACAAGTAAATTATTAAATCTATTAACTCTTTTTGTCTTTTTCATAAGGTTACTTTCCTTTGAAAAAGTGGTAGACTCCTATTGGGTGCTTGTACCATGTTTCCAAAAATAAGATGACACTTATTCCAAAAGATTTCTAACATGCAGATGCAAATATACCAAAAGGTCACCCTAATTAATGTTCCAAACCAACATAGCAAGTATACACAACAAGATCAAAATCAAAGTTTGAACATAAACACCCAAAAATTCGATCCTACTTTGTCAAGAACTCAAAAATAGAAAAACTAACAACACCATGGTGCTCGAAACAGCACCCTAACGTTCGTCAGTTTGTTCTTTCAAGTTTTAAACTTCAAAACTTATGACCCTTAATCCTTAACAGTTTTAAGAACAACTTCTCAAACAAGTTTTGACAGGCTCCAAAAAGATTCAAAACACCCATCAAAACCGAAAGCATTCACAACCCAAAACAGAAAAACAAAAGTGAACACAACCCACATTGTGCCATTTTTAACCAAAAAGTAAGAAAAAGAAAATAAAGACTCCGATGGAGGCCATGAACAGGGATGGAAAACATGGGTTTTACCCTGCCCTCCATGGCTCGGGTCTGGGTAAAGGTCCCAAGTTTGGAAGGATTCTGTAGAATCTGTCCATGGTGTCTCCTTGGATTTATGGAGAGAGATGTTGTACGAGAACTCTGTGTTCTGCGTATGCGTTTTTGAGAGTGGATTTCGGAATGGAAGTGCGACAGTATGGGAATGAAGAAGAAGACTGTCGGGGTATTTATAGGTGGGAAAAAGGGTTTCTACGACACTATACTTAACTTACGGCGCTATGCTAGCGCCGTAGGCTTGGTTCAGCGTCGTAGATTGGTGGGACTGAAAGGGCGTACTACGGCGCTATGCCTTTAGTACGGCGCTATCCAAGGATAGCGTCGTTCTAAAGGACTGCGTCGTAGGTGGATCAAAAAGAAGGGGAAGTGCCCTACGGCGCTATCCTTTTACTACGGCGCTAACCTAGGTTAGCGTCGTAGGTGAGGATAGCGTCGTAGTTGAAGGCGAGGTTCAACTGCACTTCAGTTTTGAACTTCTTCAAAATTTAGGCGGATTGGGCCCGAGTAGATGAAATTGGGCCTCAGTTGGTTTTATTTGTTTTGGACTTGGGAGATTTTAGTCCAAAACATTTTTGTGTGTTAATGGGCTATCTAAATTAAATTAGACTTGCATAAAATAGGTTGGATTAATTCCATTTGTTTGCAAAAATTATTTCGGATTTTAAATTGCTTTAATTTCCGAAATCATTTTCTCAAATTCATGGACTTAATCCAACCGGGAACCTGGTTTTCTTCTTGATTTTCTGCTCCTTCTTTTGTTGGTTCGAATTTCCTGCAAGTCAAATAAATACCCAATAGGTTAAGTTTTCTCCAAATATCAACATCCTCACATATAGAGTCTTAGTACTCTAAATGTTTAATTGATTTTTGGATATTCTCTGACAAAATAACACATATATAAATAGGTAATATGAAATGAAATTTTTATGATTTAAATGTTGTTTCTTATTGAGTGTAAGCCGGGTCTGCCACTGTTTGGCTTTCTTTCTCCGGATCGAACTGTCCGAGGTACTCCTTCAGTCGATGTCCATTCACCACTATGTTGCCCTTGTCAGTTCGGATCCTGACGGCTCCATTTTGAAACACTTCCAGCACTTCATGTGGTCCTTCCCATCTGGATTTAAGCTTTCCAGGGAACAGCTTCAAACTAGAATTGAATAATAATACATTCTGACCAACATAGAAATGCTTAGGCTTAATCCTGCGATCGTGCAACTTCTGGGTCCGCTCCTTATAAATTCGAGAGCTTTCATAAGCTAATGCTCGTATTTCCTCAATTTCATTGAGGTCCAACTTGCGTTTGCTCTGAGCAACTTTCGGATCGAAGTTAAGCGTTTTAACGGCCCAGTAAGCTTTATGCTCTAACTCTACGGGCAAATGACAGGCTTTTCCGAAGACAAGTCTGTAAGGGGACATCCCAATGGGAGTCTTAAATGCCGTGCGGTATGCCCATAGAGCGTCATTGAGCTTACGTGCCCAATCCTTATGGGTTATCCCGACAGTGGCTTCGAGTATGTGTTTGTTTTCGCGATTGGATACCTCGACTTGACCACTAGTCTGAGGATGATAAGGCGTGCCTATCTTATGGAGGATTCCATTTTTACTCATTAAAGTTTCAAAGGCTTTATTAATAAAGTGTGTTCCTCCATCAGATATCACCACCCTAGGTATGCCAAATCGACTGAAAATGTTGTTCTTGAGGAACTTGATGACTTGGCTACCATCATTGGTTGGTAATGCGACAGCCTCAACCCATTTGGACACGTAATCGACAGCTACCAAGATATAGTAGTTTCCACCAGATGGCGGAAACGGTCCCATGAAGTCAATGCCCCATACATCGAAAATCTCAAGTGTGAGAATTCCCTTTTGAGGCATCTCATCCCTCTTGGAGAGGTTTCCTAATCTTTGGCACTTGTCGCAACCTTTCCCAAATGTCCTGCAATCCTCATAGATGTGAGGCCAATAAAATCCACATTTGAGGACCTTGTGGGCCGTTCGAGCGGGACCGTGGTGACCTCCATATTCTGATTCATGGCATTTTCTGACAATTCGATAGGCTTCATGCTCGGTCACACATCGCCTGATTATTGAATCGGCGCAGTGTTTGAAGAGATAAGGTTCTTCCCAGAAGTAGTTTAATACATCTCGATTGAACTTATTCTTCTGATGATAGTTCGAAAACTGTGGGGTTATTCCGCATGCCAAGAAGTTAGCGATATCGGAAAACTATGAACAAGCTTGATTGTGAAAGTGTAATGCGAACAACTGTTCGTCCGGGAACTCTTCATTAACAGCTTTTTCCTTTTTATCATTATCTAATCGAGATAAATGGTCAGCAGCACCATTATCTCGACCTCGCCTATCTTTTATTATGATGTCGAATTCTTGCAACAGAAGTATCCACCTGATTAATCGAGGTTTTGCATCTTGTTTGCTAAACAAGTATCTCAATGTTGTATGATCGGTGTATACTATGGTCTTCGTACCTATCAAATACTGTCTGAACTTGTCAAACGCGAAGACTACAGCATACATTTCTTTCTCCGTTGTGGTATAATTAACTTGGGCCTCATTCAGGGCATGACTTGCGTAATGAATTACGCAGTGTTTCCCGTCCTTATGTTGCCCGAGTACTGCACCTACGGCGAGACCACTAGCATCACACATTACCTCGAAAGGTATTGACCAATCGGGTGGTTGCACTATCGGTGCAGAAACCAACATCTTCTTGAGCGTGTCAAAGGCTTGGACACACGCTTCATTTATTAAGAAAAGATTTTCTTTACAAAGCAGATTAGTGAGCGGCTTGGCAATTTTAGAGAAATCCTTAATGAATCTCCGGTAAAAACCGGCATGCCCTAAGAAGCTCTTAACTGATTTGATCGAGTTAGGAAGAGGGAGATTAGAAATGACGGAAACTTTGGCTGGATCAACTTCAATACCTGCACGAGAAATGCGATGACCTAACACTATGCCCTCAGTGACCATAAAATGGCAGTTTTCCCAATTTAAAACCAAGTTAGTGTCCTCACATCTCTTTAAAATCTTAGCAAGATTAGTCAAACATTCATCAAACGTATCTCCATATACAGAGAAGTCATCCATGAAGACCTCAATGCATTTTTCGATAAATTCAGAGAATATAGACATCATGTATCTTTGAAAAGTAGCTGGTGCATTGCATAATCCAAAAGGCATGCGCCTATAGGCAAAAGTGCCATAGGGGCATGTAAAAGTAGTTTTTTCGTGATCTTCACTGGCGATCACTATTTGATTGTATCCAGAATAACCATCTAAAAAACAATAAAACGCCCTTCCCGCCAATCGTTCCAACATTTGATCGATGAAAGGTAAAGGGAAATGGTCCTTGAGAGTTGCCTCGTTCAACTTCCGGTAGTCTATGCAGACTCTCCATCCGGTGACTGGGCGCGTGGCAATTTCCTCCCCTTGTTCATTCTGCGTAATGCACATCCCACCCCGCTTCGGAACAACCTGCACAGGACTGACCCATTTCCTATCAGAAATCGGGTATATAATACCGGCGTCTAACAGCTTGATCACTTCCTTTCTTACGACTTCTTGCATGGGTGGGTTCAATCTTCGTTGGGACTTTCGAGAGGCCTTGAAATTCTCCTCCATTAAAATCCTGTGCATACAAACAGAAGGGCTTATTCCTTTGATATCAGAAATGGTCCAACCGATTGTACGCACATAATTTTTAAGCACTCCCACCAAAGCGTCTTCCTGAGCTTGTGTCAACTTGGCTGACACAATTACCGGTAATTTTTTATGTTCTGCGAGAAACGCATACTTAAGATGTTCCGGTAAGATTTTTAGTTCAAGCTCTGGTGGGCATTCCACTGAAGGGAGTAATTTGCGAGAATTAGATGGGAGAAGATCAGTTTTACCTTCCGGATCCTGCATTAGTACAGGATCCGCCTCCTCTTGGTCGGCGTCGTCATGGAAGTCTGTGCCGTCAAACTCCTCCAAATCCCCTGTTTCGGGATCGACAAAGTGAACGGCTTTGCATCCTTTGTGCTCCACGCCAGCAGGTCTCAGTACCTGCTTTGATAGTTCATTCAGCATCATTTCATGATCAAATTCAGAGTCAAGCTCTCTCTCCTCACTCCTAACTATTACAGATTTTGATGAACAGAACCCGTCATCTGGGTATTTCTGTAACTGTGCCATGTCAAATGTAACTTCTTCCTCATCGACTCGCAGTGTTACTCGTCCAGCTTTTGCATCTATCAGTGCTCCGCCTGTTGCAAGGAATGGTCTCCCCAAAATCAGTGGCATGTCCAGATCCTCCTCTATGTCTAGTATCACAAAATCTACTGGGAATAAAATATTCCCAGTCATCACTACGATGTCCTTGAGGATGCCGACAGGCTTCGTGATGGATCTGTCTGCCAATTGGAGTCTCATCTTGATTGGCTCGATGTGTCCCAGCTTGAGGCGTTGCACCATTGCCAAAGGCATGACATTGATGCTAGAGCCAAGATCACAGAGGCCTTTTCCTGCTTTGATTTTCCCGATTTGAATCGGCAGCGTGCAACAGCCTGGATCTTCTTGCTTTTCAAGAAGCTTGCGCTGGATGATAGCACTGCATGTATTGTTAAGAACTACCAGTTCTTCCTGCTCAATTCTCCTTTTTCCTGAAACTAATTCTTTCAGAAATTTAGCGTATGCTGGCATCTCAGCTACCATTTCGATGAGAGGAATAGTTATTTCTACTTTTTGCAGCCTTTTCAGAAATTTTTCAAATTTAAGGTCCTGTTCTTGATTTTTAAGTTGGGCCGGGTATGGTACCCTTGGCATGAACTTTTTATTATCAAATTGTTTTTGTGGTAAAGGGAAGGAAGTTGTACCTCCACCTGTACCCTTATCTGTTTCAGCCGTTTCAGGTGCAGCATCAGTCTGCAGATTGGCTGTCTCTTTTTCGGCTTCCTTTTCATTCTCCTCAATATCACTTTCCAATTCATTTTCTTGTATCAGTTTCTCCTTGCCCTTGGGTCATTCCAGAATTTTGCCAGATTTCAGTGTGATGGCCTTACACTGAGGATTTTTCTCAGCAGTGCTGGGTAGAGTTCCTTGGTCTCTTTTCTGCATTTCCTTGGCCATTTGCGTAACCTGCGTCTCCACATTCCGGATAGAGGTGTAACACCCCAGATTTTTATCAACGTCCAAGGGAATAAAATTTATTCCGATCAATGTCGAAATATATCCGAGAAGAAGAAAATAATTTACCACAATAAATTATTGCTCGGAAATGAAACGCCGATAGATTTAAATTCAAAATGGAATAAAAGAGGGAAAGGAAGCCCGAAGACATTCCATGAATTGAGTAAAAATAATTGGAGTTAAGTTCATGAAGGAAAAGAATTTTAATTCCAAGAACCCGTGAAGTCGAAAGAAATTTAATGATACAAGTTATTACACGGGAATCAAAAGACGATGAATTGAAAGCCGACGAAACCGAGACCGACGGACTCAAGATTTTAACATGAGATAAACTTAAAATAAGAATTCATGACCCGAGAATGACCCGAAAAATCAAGCCCGAAACCGTAGGAGGATAGAAGTCCGAAAGAGAGGAGGAAAAGCACGACGGATCGCACGACCCTGCCCGGACCGAAGTCCAGGCGAGAGTGGCGCGCACCCGGCGCGGGGTTTAGCCAAAAAGCGCGCCAACCCCGCGCCATTGCCGCGGCAACGTTTGTCGCGTTTTGGGTGGCGCGCACCCGGCGTGGCCTTTGGCCGATTCGCGCGCCAACCCCGCGCCAAAGTCCTGACAGCAGCCATTGTCGCGTTTTGGCGACTTTCTTGCCATATTCCTTGACCCCAACGCGAGAATCTTGCTTGGTCACGGGGGAGGCATCTTTTGGACGTCATTGGTTGTCCATAACACTCCATTTTCAGTCATCAACACCCCCAAGTTCCTCCAAAACTCTCCCAAGACTCTCCCTAAGCCAAACACCTTTCCGGCGAACTTCCGGTGAACTTCCGGCAACCAAATCCTACCAAGGAAGGGTGAAGATCAAGGATTTGCAGGCATTGGATTGTTGGTAAGGTGTAAATCAAGTTCCTTATTGCTTTAAGATCATAATCAACCTTCTAACTTACGGATCTTTACTTGCAAACACGTTCGTAGCCAAAGGAGAAGAAGAACGTGTTGCGTAGATTCGTCCGTGGCGATTTTGGATAAATCGATCAACCCCAGAACATTCAAGAACTCGCTCTCTGTAAGTTAATAACTTACATATCAATATGGGTGGTTTAAAGACATCCGAAACATTGGATCTTAAACGAAACGTTAAAATCAAACCTAAAAACCCCAATCTACGTATTTTCTGAAATCCGAGCAAAACTCTTACTTCGAGCGTTCAAACCTGAAAACTCAAAACTAAGATTTTGATCCTAAGATCTTCAGCTATATTGTGTAAAAATTTCAGAATTTTTCATCAAGTTTTGATACCCCAAATCAAGTCGGACATATTCTGCGTTTTTAAGAACTTTCAAAAATTGACAGATTTCATAACCGAACTTGATGAACTTATTTCTATCATTTCTAGTCCGAACCAATCTTCATGATCTAAACAAAAGTTGTAGATCTATGAGTCTTGAATACCTCTGTAAAATTTCATGCATTTTCATCAAGTTTGATACCCCAAATCGAATCGGACATATTCTGCGTTTTAAAGAATTTTCAAAGGTTCACAGATTTCTTAACCGAACTTGATGAGCATATTTCTATCATTTCTAGTCCGATCCAATCTTTGAGTTCTAAACAAAAGTTGCATATAATCATGTCTAGTATGTGCATATAAAATTTCAGAATTTTTGAAGCTCATTTGATATGTTAAAAAGTCAAATCTTTGAGATGTGTCAAACCTGAATCCTTACAGCATACTATTTGAGTAGAAGACTTGATTTTTGACATGCTTCCCATCGTTTTTACGAAAAACTCAAAACATGAAAGTTGTTCATTGGGATGTTTTTGAGCTACTGTGAAAATTTCAGATCAATCGCCTAAGAAATGGATTTTTAAACTGAAAAGGCGTAAACTGTGACATCGATCGGTTTTAACTTGTGAAATTTTGAAACTTTTAAACAACGATCGAAATCTTGTGATACGATAAAGCTATATTTTTGAAAATCCCGTTACACTAAAATTGAAACAATATCGGTTACATAAAATCAGGGGGTGAGTGCTCTGCAGGGTGCCCTCCTAATTGTTCATTTTGTGCCAAAACGGCAATGATTATCACGCGCGAAAGATCACCAAAACAGCATCTTATTATTTTGGGCCTATCCTCTCGGGTGTATCCGTATGGGTTACTCGAGGCTCGACGGAGCGGTACTGGATATGGCGTATTTGGTCACAAGAGACCAACTGCCTACCCTCTCGAGTGTATCCGTATGGGTTACTCGAGGCTCGACGGAGTGGTACTGGGTATGGCGTATCGGCTGCGGCCGCCGGATTACCGGCTAAAATGACATGTTACTTATGAAATTGGCTGAGGCCGCCGGATCACCGGCTAACTGTTACTATTGATATTGGCTGTTATTATTTTGGGCCTATCCTCTCGGGTGTATCCGTATGGGTTACTCGAGGCTCGACGGAGCGGTACTGGATATGGCGTATTTGGTCACAAGAGACCAACTGCCTACCCTCTCGAGTGTATCCGTATGGGTTACTCGAGGCTCGACGGAGTGGTACTGGGTATGGCGTATCGGCTGCGGCCGCCGGATCACCGGCTAAAATGACATGTTACTTATGAACTTGGCTGAGGCCGCCGGATCACCGGCTATCTATTGTTGAGATGATGGCGTAACGGGAAATATATTAAAAAGCTCAGATTTTATGAAATTGGCTGCGGCCGCCGGATTGCCGGCTAAATTTAAATATCGTTTTGATGGTGGCGTATTGGGGGAGGATTTTAAAAGCTCAAATTTTTATTTACTTACTTACGGCATTAATCATGTTTTTAAATCATGTCTTAAATAATTGCCCATGCTTAAGTTTCAAATTATGAAATTTAAATGTGTCTTTAAAGTATGCATTATCTTCGCATTTTTTTTAAAATGTTTTTATGCATGGCAAAGAGTTTTATCTTAATTACTAAAAATCTAACCCCTTTATTGCTATGTAAGGATTGACTTACTCAGTATTTTATAATACTGATAAAAACCGTTGTTCATTTTTTTTCTGTTACAGAGTACGGAGCATGATCACTCATTGGGGGATCATTTTGGATACTTAATTATTTATTTTACATGACTTGCATGAACGGGTCTGTTTAACCCGTGGTTTGGCCATGTCGGCCCTATATTTCAATTTCCGCTGCGTACTTTATATATTCTCGCTGCAACTCTGATGTAGTATTTTTAAATTATCTATGAATGGGCTACTTGAATATTTTAAATTCTGAAAAACCATAGCCTTGCATCTCTTTAGTGAGCTCGGAGAAACCGTGTCTTGCTAGGGAGGTGTGGCGGTGACATCCCGGCCTGGGTTACCAAATCCGGGGTGTTACAATGTGGTATCAGAGCCCAGACTATTTTAAAACTACTATTTTAAAGAGTTCGGAATATTTTTAAACTATTATTTTCAAGTATTATTGTTTTTAAAGTTATCATTTCTAAACTAGTAATATATTTTAAAGATCCCAATTATTATTTTGAAGTTAAGGCCCAAATTTTTAGCCCAAATTTTTTTTTTTGAAGCCCAAGAAATTATTTTGGCCCAATAACCTCGTTTTTATTTAAAGCCCAAATAATTTATTTCTTTCGGCCCAATATAGTGGCCCAAACCTTTTATCCTTATTTTAACATATCCATGGAATAAATTTACTTTTAAAACCCATGGATAAATAAATGTACGCATAAAATTTTTTTTTTATCAGGGGGGATCATCACTGCATGTGCATATTGCATTTCTATACCTTAGAGAACCTAGAAGCGTTATGTTGTAACCTAGATCTTTTCTTGCGCTAGATGGCTAACCAAGACATGATGAACTTAATGGTCAAAATGATGAACGCTCACCTTGATTCCCAACAAACCATACAACAAATGGAACATCGTATGGCCCAATTGGAGGCAAATCTGCACCATATGGGAAACTTAAGAGAGGCGGACCACCACCGCATAAACCAGCTCGAAGACCAAATCCAAACCCTTACTACACAAAATCTATGTTTGAAGGAGCTTGTTGAAGCTCATGGGGATGACTTGAACCGCATTTTCGATGACCTACTACCGTCAAGTCCAGTGGAGGAAGATCCGGAAGAGGATCCTACCACTGTGCCGGAGGACGCCTAGAAATGATAGGAGGATCCTATCTTGGTATATCCTATCACTTGTACTAGAAATTCCTTTTAAGGAAATAAAATGCAAGATTTATCTATTTAGATAAATTTAAATCCGAAATTAAAAAAAAATAAATAAATAAATAAATAAATAAATAAAAACACACGATGCATCAAACTATGCAGTACAAATAGAGACACGCACGGAATCGGAGTAACGTCACAATACCACATCTTAGGAGAAATACCAAACCAAGTCTAACTGAAAACGCAAATGGAAAATACTAAAACAACCGCTGCTAACACGAGTCTAGATAAAACATAAACGGGAAACATAAAGTCACTGATCAGGAGGAGGGAACCGGCGACGCATGTAGTCATCCATCTGACGCATGTAGGCGTACATGTCCGTCAAGGTGGCCTGCTGCTCCGCCTGTCTCACAGTGAGCGTGTCCATACGATCCTGATAGAGATCCATCCTAGCATCCAAGGCGTCAAAGCGATCCTGATAGTGATCCATCCTAACACCCAAAGCGTCATAGCGAGCCTGCCCAGCTGCAAACCCGGCATCCATACTGATGCGCATCTCCTGCATCATCTGGAGCATCTGCGTCATGTCCTGACCCCGCGGTGGAACCACACCCTGCTGTGGAACCACAGGAGGAGGAAGTGGTCGCTCAGGAGGAACAACTAAGATCAAACCACCATCCTCAGGCTGCGGGTGCAGTATAGCCCGAGGCGCTCCACGACGCAAGGTGCTGCGCCGGGCGGCATAAGACGGGACACGGTAGTGCTCACCTGGAGCTAAGGGATAGGGGTCCGTCTCGGGAGACGTGCGGATCCCCTGGGCAGCGCATAAGCCACAAATGAGGTGTGCGTGAGTGATCACCCTACTCCCTCGCCCCCGTCGTAAACCCCTCAGGTTGTCCGCGATGCAAGCGCCCACATTTACCCGGCCGCCCCGTGCGATAAAGCAGATAGTCTCAAAGACATGATCTATGACGATATGACTACGGGTGATCGGCCGGATGCGTCCTAACCAAAGCTGAGCGAGTACACGCCAATGAGCATCCAAAGAGGTCAGTCGCAACTCGTGGGGTTCCCCAGTCCGCGGGGGTACCTCGGTACACAAGACACCCCAGGCAGGGGCATAAACCCGACCCTCTGGCTGCGGTCGGAACGCGCCATCATCTGGAAGGCCGAAATAGGTGTTAATCGCCCGAGCACTGAAGTCTAAGTAGCGACCACGAACCCAGACTCGAGAGAGGTCGTCGTCTACCCCAAGACCACTGATGTTGGCGATAACCTCCATGGCTAGATAGCCGGAGGCAACGCCCTCGGGATGATGTGCAAGACCGGTCCACTGGAGATGCCCCAACACGGCACTGATCCGGTCATCGCCCATATGATCGGGATACAAGCCTCGCTCGGGAACGTAAGCCCTCTTCCGACGAAGCTCGTCGAAATAGAAGTCCTGGGAGGCCATCGTATGGAAACGGAACCGATCATGCCGGCGAGGACGCACCTCGTAAGGGAGACCCCTGAGCCTCGGCTCTCGCTCCTCGTCCTCCTCGGACTCACTGTCGTCATCGCCGTCGCTATCATCACTATCCGGCATCCCCGGAGCGGCAGTGCTAGGGCCAGCAGTATCAAGTCGAGAAGCCCGTCTCTTGGCCCCCGGAAGGACCATAAGGAACGCCAAGATGAACCACAGAAAAAGAAACATCCTGCGAACACCCAATATCAAGGGTAAGACTAATTTTCAACACATCAATTCACAAGCAAAAAAAAAAAAATACATAAAGACATCATAAATATAAAGTTCCAACGGGGAAAATCTAGGAGGAATTTAGACCCAATAGTTTGCCAATACATATTGGGAGAGAATCAAACCAAGAAATGTGCCCAAACAAATTCAAAAACCCATTGTGGCATTCTGTCGAACACCTTGTGCGCGCAATAAATTAAGTTCAAAAATATGTTGTAAACGCATGGCAATTAACCACAAAACCAAACAATTGCTTGAACAACAAATCATAATCACAAGTGTCAACAAACAACACCAACGAAACCACTTTTACACCAATAACACCAACAAAATCGAAAATTTCATAGTTCCCCTAAAAATCCAAGTTCTATCAAGAAATTCCACAACTTAAGCATATATACATACCAATATTTCCTAAACAATAAAAAAAAAAGCACCAAAGTACTACATACAACCATTAATTCGCGAGAATTAAGCCGAAAATGTCAAAACCCCAATTTACATGCCAAAACCCTAATTCCTCAATTCAATCAAATTCTAACAAATCAAGGCATAAAACTTGAAATTGACAAGTGAAAATAGAAGACACATACCTTACAAAGAGAAATCGAAGTCGGAACTAGGAGAATCCGAGCACGAGGGGACGAATTTGAGAGGAAGTTGGGAGGAATTTCGGAATGGGAAAGGGATGAAATGGCTCGCGCCCCGCGCGAGCCCTATTTGCTGAACCTGGGAGCGCCGCGCGGACCTCGCGCGCTAATCCCCCAAAACCCGCGCGGACCCCGCGCGGGACAAAAAAAAAAAAAAATGATTTATTTACTCCTCCTCTGCTCTACAAAATACGTGTGCACCTGAGCGTGCGAAACGGCAAGACATAGAATTTCAAGTCGTAGATAAGGTCATGTTAAAGATATCACCGATGAAGGGGGTGATGCATTTTGGCAAACAAGGAAAGCTAAGTCCACGGAATATAGGACCTTATGAAATTCTAGTAAAAGTCGGGAATCTAGCATATCGTCTAGTCTTACCGCCACAATTGGCTAGAGTTCACAATGTGTTCCACATATCACAATTGAGGAAGTATGTGCACGATCCGACCCATGTACTCCAACCGGAAGGAATTAAATTGGATGATGACTTGAGCTATGAGGAAATTCCGGTACAATTACTCGATGTTAAGGAGAGAGTAACAAGGAACAAAACTGTAAGGTTGGTCAAGGTCTTGTGGTCCAACCACGAAATGGAGACGGCGACCTGGGAATTGGAAGCCAACATGCGACAACGTTACCCTACCCTCTTCCAAAACGACCGGACCACAGTTATGGGAACATAACTGTATTCTTAAGGGGGGGAGGCTGTAACACCCGAGGAAAACCAAATTCAAATTGTTTTGAACTACGTAATGACTTGATCCCTTCACAGGGTACGTAGGCAACTTGGAAATTTCAATTCTGGGTTCAGTCAAACAATAATCAAACAATAATCAAACAACAAACGACGATCAACAATCGAACAATAATTCAATAACACAATATCGCAAATAGTAAACAAAAAGGACCATAACTCTTCGCGCGAGAAAAGCCGAAGCACAACTTCGAGGACGAAGTTGATTCTTAAGGGGGGGAGGATGTAACACCCCAGATTTTTATCAACGTCCAAGGGAATAAAATTTATTCCGATCAATGTCGAAATATATCCGAGAAGAAGAAAATAATTTACCACAATAAATTATTGCTCGGAAATGAAACGCCGATAGATTTAAATTCAAAATGGAATAAAAGAGGGAAAGGAAGCCCGAAGACATTCCATGAATTGAGTAAAAATAATTGGAGTTAAGTTCATGAAGGAAAAGAATTTTAATTCCAAGAACCCGTGAAGTCGAAAGAAATTTAATGATACAAGTTATTACACGGGAATCAAAAGACGATGAATTGAAAGCCGACGAAACCGAGACCGACGGACTCAAGATTTTAACATGAGATAAACTTAAAATAAGAATTCATGACCCGAGAATGACCCGAAAAATCAAGCCCGAAACCGTAGGAGGATAGAAGTCCGAAAGAGAGGAGGAAAAGCACGACGGATCGCACGACCCCGCCCGGACCGAAGTCCAGGCGAGAGTGGCGCGCACCCGGCGCGGGGTTTAGCCAAAAAGCGCGCCAACCCCGCGCCATTGCCGCGGCAACGTTTGTCGCGTTTTGGGTGGCGCGCACCCGGCGCGGCCTTTGGCCGATTCGCGCGCCAACCCCGCGCCAAAGTCCTGACAGCAGCCATTGTCGCGTTTTGGCGACTTTCTTGCCATATTCCTTGACCCCAACGCGAGAATCTTGCTTGGTCACGGGGGAGGCATCTTTTGGACGTCATTGGTTGTCCATAACACTCCATTTTCAGTCATCAACACCCCCAAGTTCCTCCAAAACTCTCCCAAGACTCTCCCTAAGCCAAACACCTTTCCGGCGAACTTCCGGTGAACTTCCGGCAACCAAATCCTACCAAGGAAGGGTGAAGATCAAGGATTTGCAGGCATTGGATTGTTGGTAAGGTGTAAATCAAGTTCCTTATTGCTTTAAGATCATAATCAACCTTCTAACTTACGGATCTTTACTTGCAAACACGTTCGTAGCCAAAGGAGAAGAAGAACGTGTTGCGTAGATTCGTCCGTGGCGATTTTGGATAAATCGATCAACCCCAGAACATTCAAGAACTCACTCTCTGTAAGTTAATAACTTACATATCAATATGGGTGGTTTAAAGACATCCGAAACATTGGATCTTAAACGAAACGTTAAAATCAAACCTAAAAACCCCAATCTACGTATTTTCTGAAATCCGAGCAAAACTCTTACTTCGAGCGTTCAAACCTGAAAACTCAAAACTAAGATTTTGATCCTAAGATCTTCAGCTATATTGTGTAAAAATTTCAGAATTTTTCATCAAGTTTTTATACCCCAAATCAAGTCGGACATATTCTGCGTTTTTAAGAACTTTCAAAAATTGACAGATTTCATAACCGAACTTGATGAACTTATTTCTATCATTTCTAGTCCGAACCAATCTTCATGATCTAAACAAAAGTTGTAGATCTATGAGTCTTGAATACCTCTGTAAAATTTCATGCATTTTCATCAAGTTTGATACCCCAAATCGAATCGGACATATTCTGCGTTTTAAAGAATTTTCAAAGGTTCACAGATTTCTTAACCGAACTTGATGAGCATATTTCTATCATTTCTATTCTGATCCAATCTTTGAGTTCTAAACAAAAGTTGCATATAATCATGTCTAGTATGTGCATATAAAATTTCAGAATTTTTGAAGCTCATTTGATATATTAAAAAGTCAAATCTTTGAGATGTGTCAAACCTGAATCCTTACAGCATACTATTTGAGTAGAAGACTTGATTTTTGACATGCTTCCCATCGTTTTTACGAAAAACTCAAAACATGAAAGTTGTTCATTGGGATGTTTTTGAGCTACTGTGAAAATTTCAGATCAATCGCCTAAGAAATGGATTTTTAAACTGAAAAGGCGTAAACTGTGACATCGATCGGTTTTAACTTGTGAAATTTTGAAACTTTTAAACAACGATCGAAATCTTGTGATACGATAAAGCTATATTTTTGAAAATCCCGTTACACTAAAATTGAAACAATATCGGTTACATAAAATCAGGGGGTGAGTGCTCTGCAGGGTGCCCTCCTAATTGTTCATTTTGTGCCAAAACGGCAATGATTATCACGCGCGAAAGATCACCAAAACAGCATCTTATTATTTTGGGCCTATCCTCTCGGGTGTATCCGTATGGGTTACTCGAGGCTCGACGGAGCGGTACTGGATATGGCGTATTTGGTCACAAGAGACCAACTGCCTACCCTCTCGAGTGTATCCGTATGGGTTACTCGAGGCTCGACGGAGTGGTACTGGGTATGGCGTATCGGCTGCGGCCGCCGGATTACCGGCTAAAATGACATGTTACTTATGAAATTGGCTGAGGCCGCCGGATCACCGGCTAACTGTTACTATTGATATTGGCTGTTATTATTTTGGGCCTATCCTCTCGGGTGTATCCGTATGGGTTACTCGAGGCTCGACGGAGCGGTACTGGATATGGCGTATTTGGTCACAAGAGACCAACTGCCTACCCTCTCGAGTGTATCCGTATGGGTTACTCGAGGCTCGACGGAGTGGTACTGGGTATGACGTATCGGCTGCGGCCGCCGGATCACCGGCTAAAATGACATGTTACTTATGAACTTGGCTGAGGCCGCCGGATCACCGGCTATCTATTGTTGAGATGATGGCGTAACGAGAAATATATTAAAAAGCTCAGATTTTATGAAATTGGCTGCGGCCGCCGGATTGCCGGCTAAATTTAAATATCGTTTTGATGGTGGCGTATTGGGGGAGGATTTTAAAAGCTCAAATTTTTATTTACTTACTTACGGCATTAATCATGTTTTTAAATCATGTCTTAAATAATTGCCCATGCTTAAGTTTCAAATTATGAAATTTAAATGTGTCTTTAAAGTATGCATTATCTTCGCATTTTTTTTAAAATGTTTTTATGCATGGCAAAGAGTTTTATCTTAATTACTAAAAATCTAACCCCTTTATTGCTATGTAAGGATTGACTTACTCAGTATTTTATAATACTGATAAAAACCGTTGTTCATTTTTTTTCTGTTACAGAGTACGGAGCATGATCACTCATTGGGGGATCATTTTGGATACTTAATTATTTATTTTACATGACTTGCATGAACGGGTCTGTTTAACCCGTGGTTTGGCCATGTCGGCCCTATATTTCAATTTCCGCTGCGTACTTTATATATTCTCGCTGCAACTCTGATGTAGTATTTTTAAATTATCTATGAATGGGCTACTTGAATATTTTAAATTCTGAAAAACCATAGCCTTGCATCTCTTTAGTGAGCTCGGAGAATGTAATACCCCGTAAGAATGCATAAGCATTTATTTTTGAAACCCGAATAGTTTATATCCCAAGTAACAAAAGGACCCTAACTCTTAGCGCGAGAAAAGCCGAAACACAACTTCGGGGACGAAGTTGATTCTTAAGGGGGGTAGACTGTAATACCCCAGATTTTTATCAACGTCCAAAGGAATAAAATTTATTCCGATCAATGTCGAAACATCTCCGAGAAGAAGAAAATAATTTATCACAATAAATTATTGCTCGGAAATAAAACGCCGATAGATTCAAATTCAAAATGGAATAAAAGAGGGAAAGGAAGCCCGAAGACATTCCATCAATTGAGTCAAGACAATTGGAATTAAATTCAAGAAGGAAAAGAATTTTAAATCCAAGAACCCGTGAAGTCGGAAGAAATTTAATGATACAAGTTATTGCACGGGAATCAAAAGACGACAAATTGGAAGCCGACGAACCCGAGAAATCGCCATCGAAAATTTAAATCCAAAAATAAAGAATTGGATTTAAATTATTAAAACCGAAATAATTCCGAGAGAGCGGAATTTATTATTTATCGGAAGATAGCAACCCGAAACGAGTTTATCGAATTGTCCCAACAATCACGGATAATTCCCACATTATGATTTTTATTTTTGTAGATAAGGAATCTTAATATTAAAAAAAAAAAAAAAAAAAATCTAAAAAGTTACTGTAGCATGTGCGGCTACTGTAGCAGTACTGTAGCACTACTGTAGCAGCCGCACTATTGTCGGATTTTGTCCCTTTTATGGCCAAAATTCATCCCCCAACACCCCATTATCAGCCATTATCATCCCTTCCTCATCCCAAACTCTCCCAAAAACCAAATCCACCAAATTCTTACCTTCCGGCGACTTTCCGGCGAATTTCCGGCAACCAAATCCGACCGAGGAAGTGTGTAGATCAAGGATTGCAAGCTTTGTATTGTTGGTAAGATGTAAATCAAGTTTCCTTATGGTTTTAAGATCATAACCATCATCCTAACTTACGAATCTTCATATTCAAATACAAATCGGAGCCAAAGGAAAATAAATCGGGTGGAGGAGATTCGTTCGTGACATCCCGTGGATTCCGGACAACCCCGTGACCTCCTAAACATCATCCCCACTGTAAGTTAACCTTACTATGGTTTTGGGTGACTTAAAATGCAACCAAACATAGAGATTCAACTCAAGAAAATTAATAAAAATCTGTCAACAAGAGAAACCCTCAACGCAGCGTTTTCGTATGAATTTTTCAAACCCCTAAAGCTGCTCAAACGGAAAAACTCAAAACACGAAAGTTGTTCATTGGGATGTTTTTGAGATGCTGTACAAATTTCAGCTCAATCGCCTAAGAAATGGATTTTTAAACCAAAAAGGCGCAAACTGTGACATCGATCGATTTTTGAAATCTTTTAAACAACGATCGAGACGTTGGAATTACGATAAAGCTATATTTTTGAAAAATCCCGTTACACCAAATAAAAACATTTTCTGTAAAAGAATTCTTTTGAAACATTGGGGACTTGTGACCAAGTTTGACATTATCAATATGATTCATGCGGGTTTGATTCCCTATGATATATTTGAGTTCTTGCGGGTTAGATTCCCCAAGGGCGATGGTATGTTTTCCTGCGGGTTAGATTCCCCAGGATGTATTGAGTTCTTGCGGGTTAGATTCCCCAAGGGCGATTGTATGATTTCCTGCGGAAATATTGGTTATGAGGATTGCGGTCACAAGAGCCCTGGTGAATGGTGAACTATAAAAGAAACGAAAAATATTTTGAGAAATGATACCTTTGAAATTGGCTGAGGCCGCCGGATCACCGGCTAAATGATACTTTTGAAATTGGCTGCGGCCGCCGGATTGCCGGCTATACAAAATATTGTTGGAATGGTTATGTAACGGGAGAACAAAATATCTAATATTTTTAAGTATTTATTTAGTTATGCCTTGCAAATCATTACCTACAAGAAATGTTTTTATTAAATTTAATTAAAGGCTTTGAAACCCCTAACCCATGCTATGTGTTAACTTACTCAGCGCGTTTTTGCTGACCCAAACCATTTATCCCCTTTTTCTTACAGAGTCCGAAGAATATGCATCGTCATATGCATACATGGGAACATTAGGGGAAATCTTTATTTTAAATCCCTGCATTTAATTACGACTTGCATGAACGGGCCTGTTTAACCCGTGTTTTGGCCATGTTGGTCCTATATTTAAATTCCGCTGCAACTTTGATGTATTATCTTTAAATTATATATGAATGGGCTGTTTGAATGTTTTAAATTCTGAAAAACCATAGCCTTGCATCTCTTTAGTGAGCTCGGAGAAACCGTGTCTTGCTAGGGAGGTGTGGCGGTGGCATCCCGGCCTGGGTTACCAAAACCGGGGTGTTACAGAGAAACCGTGTCTTGCTAGGGAGGTGTGGCGGTGACATCCCGGCCTGGGTTACCAAATCCGGGGTGTTACAAGAGGACTGCAACTGAGTGTTGATTTCCTTTTGACTGGTAATGAAGTCAGTCATGAGGGTCTCTAATCTGGAAGGGGGTTTCTGCTGGTTCTGGTTCCAATTCTGGTTCTGACCTTGGTTCTGACCAAACTGATTATGATTTGGGACAAACTGATTCTGTGGCTGCTGAAAGTTTTGGAAATTTTGGTTTTGAGGTGGCCTAGCTAGAATCTGAGGCTGAAAACCTGGGTTAAAATGCTGGGGCCTTGGTTGGTTGAACTGTTGGGGCTGGGTCAACAGGTGGGAATTCAAAGCGTTGTTGTTGGAATATGAAAGGTTTGGGTGTCGGTTTTGGAATCCACCTGCATAGTTACAGCTTTCATTCGCCACTTGCTGACAGGACTCGGTGGGATGGGGGCCTTGGCAAGTCCCGCAAACAGCTTCAGCATTTTGAGCCTGTGTAGAGCTCCCAGCTTCCTGATTCAAGGCCAGGACGGCCACTTGGTCTTTCAGTTTGTCCAGTTCAGATTTCCCTACTGTACCTACAGCACATAAACCACGAGGGGGAGGGGGATCATCATCATCAGTTAAAACAGATCTATTTACGCTCATCGCTTCAATCTTGCCCCAGGCCTGATCCATTGGTATGTAGAGCAAATGTTGACCACCAGCAGCATCAAGCATGTATTTCCAGGATGGGGTCAAACCACTGTAAAACTTCCTTAACTGCTCCCATTCATGGAAGCCATGTTGGGGGCACTTTCTGAGCAGGTTGAAGAATCGTTCCTTGGCATCATACAGGGACTCATATGGCTTCATCTTGAATTCCGTGATTTTGGAACGGCATTCATCCACCTTAGATTCCGGGAAGTATTTCGCCAGGAAGTTTCGGATCACTTCTTCCCAGGTGGACTTCTGATTAATTGGCAGTGATTTGTTCCATGTTCGTGCTCCACTGGTCAAAGAGAAGGGAAATAATCTCAATCGAATAGTGTTAGTAGATACATTTTGATTCTTAATGGTGTCACATAGCTCCAAGAATGTTTACAAATGATCATGCGGATCTTCATGACTTGCCCCCGCAAACTGATTGCTTTGAACAAGATTGATGAGTGCCGGCTTCAATTCAAAATTCCTGGCCAAGAATGGAGCTTGGCCAGGAATGTTCAAATATGGTTCTAGAATGGGCTGCATATAGTCAGCTGCGGCTGCCTGTTGATTGTTCCCTGGCCCTCCTTGGTATTGCTGTGGGTAAAAGTTCTGATTTGGATAGTAATTTCTGGGATCATTGAAATCGTTCGGGGTAGGATGATTCTGGTTTTGGTTAAATTGGGGGTTTGGAAATTGAGGATTCTGAAAATTTTGGTTGTTTGGTGGGTTTTGAGGGTTTGGATTGGGAGGAGGTGCCTCGAAGTGTTGCTGTTCAACGTTTGGTGGGTTCCGGCCTCCTTGTATGATCTGAGGAGGGGGATCATCCAAATCATCGTTATCAGCATCTTCGGGATCTTCCTCAATGTTGTGGAGTGGTGGATTAGGTGGGATGATTGGGGGAAGGTCGGGGTTGGCCATATCGGAAATGTCGCTACTGGTGCTTGGCGAAAGTAGTGCCTGTCTCTCCCGTTCCCGTCTTCGTTTAGTCTCCGCCCTAAGACGTCGAGCTGTCTTTTCTATCTCTGCATTGTACGGGATTTCGGCTGGCGTCTGCTTCCTCCTTTGCATAGAACAACGGTTCCAATGCTGACGGTACCTGTACAATCCCCAGGTTAGAATTGGTTTTGAAGGCAAATATTTATATTTATATGTATAAGCAAACTAGGAGCAATGAGGAATGTAATTTTCTAATAAAACGGCGCTGCATCCTCCCCGGCAACGGCGCCATGAAACTTTTGACAATTTCCCACACGAGTATTTTCTAAAATAGAAGTTTGAATTAATCCCGGTTTTGATTTTATTTAATGAAAATCGATTTATGAAGATGGAGTTGGGATTAGGTATATATTTATAGGTTGTCACGTTTTTATTACTCGTGTTAAGAAACTGTGGCCCGAAAGCGCACGGTGTCAAAAATTGCAGTAATTTATAGTAAGACCGGATCGTTCACTGGAGGATGTGCGATAGAAGCAGAGCCCACGTCGTTTTACTAGATTTTCCATTCGTATTGCTCCAATTGGTTTGAAGAGTGATTAACATCTACTGACATAAATTTAAATTTAAATACAAAAGCGTTTAAATTTATTCTACAAAGCGAATAAGTTCTATTCTAGAAAGCGGGTAAACTTACTTTAAGAATGCAATAAATATTATCTATAAAAGCAATGAAAATTTACACTATGCTAGCCATGAAGCTGATTCACAGTGTGGACAGAAGGGACAGGAAGAAAAGAATGAAATTTTGGACAAGATTTAGATAAGGCAATATTAAACTTCCATTTTTATACACAGATCTTTGCTCGAGATAATCCTGTCAGATTGCTAATTCTCATGCTCTCAGTACTGCTTTCCCTTTAACAGACAGGTACTTACAGTATGAGTTTACATGTTCTTAAGACCGCAAATTCTAAGATACCACAGATTTGTAACTGCCCTGGCCTGGGTATGTTACTTCATCTGTGGTGGAAAAGCAACACCTGACAAATCATTTATTGACATGCCAAGTACAACTATCATTCTCCCATGTCACACCCAAAGATTCTAATCAAGCCCTGAACTATCCCTTAACAATCAATCCTAGTAGCAGTTACACAACTCTCAATACAACCGAGTGACCTCTAGCGAAAGGATTTAAAAGAAAGCGGTAAAGAAAGCATTTAAAATCCTATCACTCGGAGGTTTTGAAGGTCTGACCCTGGTAGTAAAAGACAGCTCCCCATCAGAATGAAGGAGTATGGATCAAGAATTCCCGGCTCTCGGTGAACTACTCGTGTGTTCACTTCCTTCCGGGTGGTTATGAGATGCAAACTAATGAAATGAATTAATAAATTAGTTCATTCCGGATGCACTCATTCAGGACTCAAAAATAGGCTTTGGCAAGAGAGGATAGCAGTTGAAAGAAGACTCAACCCTATCTTAGAAAATAACCAAAGCCTGGATGTTGTTCCTCTAAGATTATTTACTGCACTGTATTTGAGTCCAAGTGGACCCCATCTCGGTGTACTAAGTAATCTTGGATTCCCAACAAACAGCAATTTTGGAAAATAATGAATCTGAAAATCATTCCCTAAACAGGTACTAGACTCTCAATTAAAACACAGATCCTTTCAGTCTAGATGAGACCTAATCATTGACTCTACTTCTAATTTCTCGAAATCAACCCTTGATAGAATATGAATTAATCAAAACTGAAGAATTTATCCCTTACTTAGATCCGGATTTTCTAAAGGAGTTTTTGTCGGAAATTTAATATGCAATATCTGTTTTAAATCAATGCTTCTATTGTCCAAGGGAAGGATCCCAAAATATTTTAGACCACAACAATACATAATAATAGCATGCATACGGATATATGGAAGTGTAAAATTAATTGACCCAAAATATAGAGGCGGGTCTAGACAGAAGGTGGGACACAATTATGAAGTGGTCAGAGGACCAGAGTTATGGCAGAATAATCGGGTGGACTGTAAACATCTACTGTCCAATTTCCCAATTACTCGGATGAAGTTTATTTAGACAGGTGAAGCCCTAAAATGGCAGTGTCGCTACCAGTTGGGCCCCTACTGTCTGCGAGTTCAGATAAAAACCTACATGCTTCCTTTCTGCTGTGTAAATCAACTAATGTTGACAGACATTAGCAGAGTTATAATACAGACTGGAATTTGGCTTTGGAAATTAAGATAAATAAAATAAAATTGTATCTGGATGGGAATCAGTTGAGCAGCTATTATAGTCCCGGATGGACGAACCGCCAAGGCTTCCACTGACTGCCATCCAGACCATGCAAAATAACACTTAGTAACTAATACCCAGAATACGAGCTAGTTATCCGTGAGGGAATACCCGCCAACATTAGTCTGATGTATTCTTTACTAATTGTTACACACAATACGCAAAAGACAAAATAAAATGAAATAAAGAGAAGAACTTGCATGAGAGACATTGGTTTCTCATGCAAGGTTATGGAATCAATCCGTAATTGATGGCTTAAATAATCCCTCCTACCATAATTAATCACAGTCCGTATTATCTGCTTAAGGCATCATGGTTTTGTTTATAGAAAAATGTTTTAATGGTAATTGAACAAAGATCCTTTAATCACAACAATTAGTGATTTAATCATTGCTAATTATAATCATTAATCATTAATGACCAGAGGGTTCAAATAATTAATGATGAAAATGGAGAATGGAAAATCTGCATAAAGATGCTGATTACGACGCTAAACAGATGTTACGACGCTATCCTAGTGTAGCGTCGTGAGGGTAGCGTCGTCATGGGTTGGTGCAAGAGAGAATAAATTTTGGATTAAAGGGGTATGTACGACGCTATACACTAAGCTACGGCGCTATACTAGGATAGCGTCGTAGGTGTAGCGTCGTAGGTGGTTTGAGAAATAAGAAGTTTTTGGAAAAAGAAGAGATATTACGGCGCTAAACATTAAATGACGACGCTATCCTAGGATAGCGTCGTAAGGATAGTGCCGTAGGTGGGTTCTGTGAGAAAGAAGAATTTTGGGGACCTACGACTCTAAACAAAAATTACGACGCTATCTGAGGATAGCGCCGTTGGTTTAGTGCCGTAGGGCAAATTTTTGTTTAAGTTCTGGGCAACTACGGCGCTAAACCTCACCTACGACGCTATCCAAGGATAGCGCCGTAGGGCGGTTAGCGTCGTAGCTAGCCCAGAAACATGTTGTTGTTCGGGTAATGCAATCTCTGCGATTGCAAGCCCTATTTTCAAGTTCATGGTTCATCAGTGCAATGACAGTAGTGAAATAAGATGAAAACAGTAGACCAAAATGCATAAAAACATAACAAAACAAGCTAAAAGCACACACCCATAAACCACAAACCCAAATGAGGGTTTTCAACCATAAGAACATGCATAGGAACCCAAAAAGAAGGAGAAAACAGAAAACCCACATTGTAAGAGAAAATAAAATGACCAAATGGTCATTACACCAAAAATAAAGCAAGAAAATCCATGGAATTGTTTCCATTTCATGTTTTTGGGACACTTTCATGATTAACTTCCCATTTTATATCAAATGGTTTGATAATACCCATCATTTGGGTATTTCAAACCTAAATAAAAGTTTAACAAAACTGTAAATAAGGAAAACAGTGGCTATCCTAAACTGGAAGTCACAAAATAACACTAATCTAACAAAATACAAACTAAACTAAGCTAACTACATGCATAAAGTAAATAATACAAGAAAATAAACCTAACTAACTAACCTAACTACACACTGCTCAAGAACTGCTCCTTGCCTTCAAGTTGGAATATGGTGAAGTGACTGATCATTGGAGTCAACTGGTCCTTATATAGGTGAGAAACCCTAGGCCCATGGGCCCCCAGGCCTTGAAATTTGAATTCTGGCAAGGCTTACGACGCTATAGGTGGCTTACGGCGCTATCCTTGCTACGACGCTATAGGTCTAGCGTCGTAATCTTCCATCCCAAAGACACTCTTGCTTCTGAATGGACAGCCTACGGCGCTATCCTTGCCTACGGCGCTATACTCGATTACGGCGCTATCCCTGCTTAGCGTCGTCCACTCTTCTTCAGATGACAGCTTTGGTTTCCTCCTACGGCGCTAGACCAAGCTACGGCGCTATCCATGCATAGCGTCGTAGTTGTGTTTAGCGTCATAATATCCTGTAAAATCAACTTTTGTGGGTTTTTCATTTCTTTTCTCATCTTTTCACTTCCTTTTTCTTTTCTTTTTTTTTTTTCTCATATTTTTGGATTTTTCTAACATAAATGTGTAATAAAATTACATATTTATGTATTTTTCACACCAGCTCAATATTTTTACAATTATGCATAAATCAGTCCAATTCTACTGCTTTCTTATTTAATATAAGACCGGAATGCGATCAAATGCCCGTTTCAGACACGGAAATGGATTGAAAATAATGTTCATTTCTGGCCATTATCAACGGCAGTAGCAATACCAGCAAATTCAATAGTATCTGATTATGTATCATAAGGAAGGCGTATGAATTAAAAAGGAAGGTGTATGAATCAAAAGAAGAGCATGTACATGAAAAGGGCTCAGAATAGACTCTTTGCTTGAATGACTTGTTTAGCAAAGATCATAGGACAAGAAAACGACTTTAGAGATAGGGGCAGAACCAGAGGACAATCCCTTATCCACCACTTCCTCACCAAAATTTGATATAATTATAAATATGAATAAATTACTATAAGAATCATTCATATTCCAAAAGTGATAAATCAAATCAATTATTGGAGTGAGTATGATAAAGATAATTATTATTACTTTGACTTATTTTACTGAATGACCTTATAATGGTCTAGGATAGTGACTATCTTCCAAAATTTTTCTAGAATATTTTCTTGGAGTGGGAAATTTATCTCAAATAATTATGAGGTTACTACAAGGAATTTTTTATGATAATTAACCAAAAAAGAAAATTTGTTGTGAAACTAATAAATATTATAAGCCTATAGTCTTTTGAGAATTGTGGACTGTGTAGTAAAGTCGAAATGGTGGGAACCAGTTGGGCTTGAACGAAGCAGATAGAAAAGATAGTATATTACTGAAAGGAAACAAGGAAATAAATGAAGGAATTGGAGATGGCAGAGAGAAAGAATGAGTGCAGTGAATTGATTGCAAATTGAATGAGTTCTGAATACACAACATGAGGCTATTTATAAAGCCTCTACCGACACTATTATTTTGGCAAGACATAAAAAATGCATGAATAGTTGTGTGTAGGTACATGCATTTATAACACTCCCTCCTTGATGTCTTCTATACAAAGAATATGCCTCATTGAAACCTTACTAGAAAAAAATCCATTGGGAAAAAAATCTAGTGAAGGAAAAAGAGTACATGATTATTATATTTATTTCTCCCCCTGATTTGGACATCAGTTGAGATTCTTCAGTTGGCGCATCCCGATACTTTTCACAAACTTCTCGAATGTTGTTGTTGGTAGTACCTTGGTAAATAAATCTGCAAGATTATCAACTGAACGTATTTGTTGCACATCTATTTCACCATTTTTCCGCAGATCATCAGTGAAGAAAAATTTTGGTGAAATATGTTTCGTTCTATCTCCTTTAATATACCCTCCCTTCAACTGTGCTATACAGGCTGCATTATCTTCGTATAAAATTGTTGGGGGTATTTTTTCTTCAGTAGCTACGCCACAATTTTTCAATATATGGTGCATCAAAGATCGTAACCACACACACTCTCGACTGGTTTCATGGATTGCTAAAATTTCAGCATGACTTGAGGAAGTAGCAGTCAAAGTTTGCTTCATTGATCTCCATGAAATTGCAGTACCTCCACATGTAAAAACATAGCCAGTTTGAGATTTGCCTTTATGTGGATCTGACAAATATCCAGCATCAGCAAAGCCGATTATTTCATGTCGAGAATCATTTGGGTAAAATAACCCAAGATCAATAGTTCCTTGAAGATGGCGAAATATATGTTTAATTCCATTCCAATGTCGTCTTGTAGGAGATGAACTGAATCTCGCTAATAAATTTACTGCAAATGATATATCTGGTCTAGTGCAATTTGGGATACATTAAAGCACCTATGGCACTTAAATATGGGACCTCTGGTCCAAGAATTTGTTCACCTTCCTCTTGTGGTCTAAACGGATCATTTTTTATGTCAAGTGACCTTACGACCATTGGAGTACTCAATGGATGTGCTTTAGCCATATAAAACCGCTTTAATACTCTCTGAGTATACGTTGTTTGATGGATAAAAGTTCCATTATTTAAATATTCAATTTGCAGGCCAAGACACGATTTGGTTTTACCAAAATCTTTGACTTCAAACTCCTTTTTCAAGTATTCAACAGCCTTTTGGAGCTTCTCTGGAGTTCCAATTAAGTTATGATCATCAACATAAACTGCAATTATTACAAACTCTTGTCCATTTTTCTTAATGAAAATACATGGACAGATTGGGTCATTTGTATAACCATCTTGTACCAATGACTCACTGAGTCGGTTATACCACATTCGCCCAGATTGTTTCAATCCACATAAGGAATACATATGTTTAGGATTTGATTCATATGTCTTTGACATTTTTAATCCCTCTGCGTCTCATCTCTATCTGCCGCCCATCTTTCTGTCTGCTATCGTGAGCCCTTGCCCGCCCATCGCTCAACCATCCAGAGCTCTTCTCCTACTCCGTAGCCTCTGCCACCCTTATCTCTCGTCTGCCAGCCGCCCATTCTGAGTCTTGGCTGCCAGGAGCACGTAGGGCTCCATCTGCTCTTGCCTTCTGGTCTTGCAGCCACCATCATCATTATCTATGCCGTTAGCTCTTCTTCTAGCTGCCATCTATCCGCAGGAGCTCTGCCTCCCCGAGCCCTTCATTTACCTCCCTGGTCTGCCGCCCGAAGCTCTGCCTAGCCGCCGTGGTCTTGTCTACCGGCATCAGTATTTTTGCCCGGAGCCTTGCATGCTCTGCCGTCTGAACACCCTTGCCACCCTGGAGCACTTCTTACCACCATCACTTGCTACCACCACCTTCTCGGCCTCCATAGCACTTGCCGCGCAGAGCTTCTCTTCTTACCGCCAGCACAGCTCTTCTGTCGTAGTCGTACAAAGCCCTCTTGACCGCCATCCAGTTTGCCGCCAGCTCATCTTCGCAACCGCCCGAAGCCCTCTTAGCCGTCAATCTATTTGCCGCCCAAGGAGCTGCAGCCGCCGTTCATAGGCTTTGGACATTCCGGAGCCGCCATTGACTTGTCGCCCGGAGACATCTTTCGTCACCCTTTGGACATCGTAGCAACTAGGACATTTTCGTAGCCTTTGACATCTTCGTCGCCACTTGGATATCATCATAGTCCTTTGGACATCTTCATAGGGCCTGTACATCTTCGTAGTCCTTTGGACGTCTTCGTACGGCTTGGACAGCTCCATAGTCCTTTGGATGTCTTCGTAGGGCTTAGACATCTCCGTGGTCCCTTCGACATCTTCGTAACTCCTAGGACACTTTCGTAGCCCTTTGGGCATATTCGTAGCCGCTTGCACATCTTCGTAGCCCATTGGACGCTTTTGTAGCCGCTTGGGCATGTTCATAACCCTTGGATATTTCCGTGGTTTTTATTAGGAGAGTCTCCATGTCTATCATTTTTGGAGTCCGTAGCCATCACAATTGTCATTTTGGGAATCTGCTGCCACTATAGCTGCCATTTTGAGAATCCACAGCCACCATAGCTGCCATTTTAGGAATCTGCAACTACCCTGACTGTCATTTTGGGAATCCGCTGCACCATAGCTGTCATTTTGGCATTCCGTAGCCACCATATTAAGGCTAACAGAAATAGATCTTGCCACCATAAGCCTTCAGTCACCAACCGCCATCTGCAACTCGATCTCGTAGGCATATCGCCAGTCGTCGAGGTAAGTCGCCCGTCGTTACTCAGCTACCAACTACCCGATCTCCGATCTCCAAGGCCGTTGTCGATGGTGTTTTAGGGCCACTATCCTGTTGTTTCCACCATGGGTCACTGCAGTAGCCAAAAAGAATCCTTAATTTAGGATATCGATCCCTCACCCGCAGCACCATTCGCCTTTCTTTTTTTTCTTTTTTCTTTTGTTTTTTGTCTTTATTATTATTATTATTATTATTATTATTATTATTATTATTATTATTATTATTATTATTATTATTGTTATTTCAATTTTAAATGTCCAGCATAATATTGGGCTTTCATATTTAAGCAGGCCCAATGAAAAATGATATGGATAAGCCCATGTGAGAGCATAAAGGCCCAGTTCAAGAAATACAACCCAACTCGCTGGAACTCAGTTTTGAATCCAAGTTCCAACAGCCAATTCAACCATATTTAAAGGAAATCCATATTGATTTAACTACTGTTGAAGAAAGATTCTGGTTCTTTAACTTGGTTTCGATTTTTTACACTATGAAAAGCATCCTACGCTTGCTAGGAGTGCATGGCCTCACACTATGCGAAGTCATGAAATCCGAGACCAAATGGCAATAAGTCGGATGAAGCAGCTCTTGTTCATATACGCGTTGGCTAGTGAGATTTCTCTTTGTTTGCATGTATAGAAGCTATTCCAATTATTAACAACTGATTTTAGATTGAAAAATCTGATCTGTGATGTATTTATATTATTGGAACCGTGGATATGCTCATTGAGTATATTATCGACCTGGTTATGGAACACTCAACACATCACATCGTAGACTAAAAATGCACGAGATTCTCTATGTATGGCGCTCATTTCAATGCGCATTTTATTACCTGTATGGAAGGAATGTTGCCCTGTTTTATTCTTTTCTTAGTTGATATCCATTTCATCCACACCTCCCATCGAATTTGGAATCTTTGTCAGCATCTAAGCACTGCCTGAAGTCGACCCTAATGGCCGCATTTCGATTCTTTAGGACAAATATTCTTCTAATCTCAAACGCCGATGTTGTCATTGTCGTCATTGTCTGTCAGAGTCTGCTTTGGTTAAAAATTAAAGCTGATTCTTATTCTGACAAAGTGAAAACAACTATGAACTACCTGTATGGAAAATAATGCAAGCACCTCAATCCCAATCCAAATTATATCCATGTGCTTTTCCCTATATATATATGTAAGATCACACCCTTAGCTTGGCCTTGACACCAAACCCTAACACTAACATTAACAAATTCTCAAGCTACTTTTATTACAACCTTAAATCATGTCTCATTCCCATTCCCATTCCCATATGCCACCCCTCCTACGTAGCCATGTCCGGGAACCACATTTCCCGATGTGGGATCATCCATTTTCTTCGGACAAAAACAACAACAACAACAATAACAACGACCACCAATTTCTGAAACCGCACATGCCATGGCCAATGCCAATTCCAATGCCGCCATTAATGCTCCACAACAATAATAGTCGCATGATTGAAAAGATCAACCACAACAGGGTAGTGGCACCAGAGTGGCGGGAGACCTCGGAGGCACATGTGTTGACAGTGGAGGTTCCGACAGGGCTGACGGGGGACCAAGTGAAGGTGAGAATCGAAGATGGGGAAGTCCTCAGCGTCAGCGGAAAGAAGGAAACGGAGAGGGAAGAGGTGCACGAGAACTGGCAGCACTTCGAGAAGTCCAAAGGGAAATTCTTCCAGGCAGTTTCCCTGCCCCAAAATTCGAGGACCGATCATCTCAGCTATACCCTCAACAATGGACTCCTCACCGTCACCCTACCGAAAAGGGAACCTGTCAAGAAATCTCACGCCAAGAATATCCTTGTTCATGGTTGAAAAAGTTGGTTTGTTGTGTGTGGGCTTCTACTAGTCTTAGTTATGACAAAAATTGAGATGTAATATTCATGGACATCATCATGTAAGGGACTAATTAATTATATCAATAAAGATGCGAGGGATAGTACTAGCTAGCTAGAGTACCATCTATCTTCGTTGTTTAGACCAGATTTAATTCTCGGATTATTTTTAATGTGGTAAGAGTAAGCTTTTTCCCGCACACTTTGATTTTAGAACATATGATCGTCTGAAATGAATTCCCATACAAATTTGTAATGAGCCATTTGCCGAACCAATTCTTACTATCCGGCCGGGGGCTGGCGACAAACTACGCAACGTCCGAACCAGTTCCCATACAAAAACATACTCCGTTGTCTCTTAAAGAGCGATAATTTTTTTTCTTTTTTCAGATGTTTTAAAATAAATGATATATTTTCTTTTTTGGTAAAAATAAAATGGGTGAGTAGTATAAAGGAAAGTGAGAAAAATAAATTATTTCTTAATAAACCGATCAAAGTGAATAAATAAAAACAATGAGTATTAAAAATATAAAATATATTTTTTTAAAAAACGAGTCAAGTACTCGACTCAATACTTGACGAGTATCATATCCTTTTACGCAAGCTCGAGCTCAAGCTCAATACTCGATTAAATACTATACTCCACTGGAATTTTTCGAGTATGAGTCGAATTTTTTCTGAGCCAAGTCCCTAGTTTAGTTCAAGTAGCTCTACTAATTAATCACCACTTAGGCCTAACTCTTTCATGAAAAAAAAAACGAGGTCATGCTAATTTCAATTAAGCAAAATTATTAAAGATAAAATAAAAAATTCATGAAAAAATAAAATTATAATCTAATACTATAATTGGTTTAATGTTACAAATAATTTTACAATATTCTCCAAATACTCCCTCCATTCCTTTCTAATGGACGTTTTAGTCCAAATTCTGCAAACCAATCAATACAATAATTCGTTTATACTTTTACATTTTTACCCTTCGTCCCTATATGGTTTGGTGTGGAGTGAATACACAATATTCTAGAAAAATCATTGATGTAAGTAGAAGTGTAATATTGAAAAATTATGATATAAATATGTAAAATAACAAATATTCTGGATTACTTTTAAATTTCTAAAAAGACAACTAATAAAGAATTTGGGGGAGGGGGGGTTGGACTTACGCTAGTGGTCAAGTCCCCGACTTCCAACCTATAGATTCGAATCTCCACCCGGCCCCATATCCCTCCCTTTTCTTCCTTTTGTAATTTGTGTGGCATGAACCTCCCACCACCCATTTTCCAGGCCTTTAATGGTTCCTTGAAAAAGATAAAGAATTGGAGGAGTAAATTAGGTTTAATTTAGTGGTCAACCCTTCACCTTCCAACTTTATACTTATTAATTAGGATTTGATTTGATTCCCACTTATCCCTAATCCTCCTCTTTTTTCCTTTCTAATGGTTAGCAAGAAATCCTAATGAAATGAAGTATTTAACACTGAAATGTTGAAATAAAATATTACACTTTATAAATTATAAAGATAATAAATAAATATAACAAAACAAAAACTACTCATATATAATAATAATTAATTTATGGAGAAGCTTTGATATAAAACCCACTTTGGCCCTCCTTTTCCTCAAGAAAAAAATAATAATAATTTTAGGAACAAGCCAAATCCATCAGGAAACCATTCATTATAATGTTTAATTTAATTATAACACCTATGTAAACATTTTATATGAAATGCAACAATTGAAAAAAAAATCTCGAACAACCAATTTTTTGGGTACATAAGGCAAAGGATTTTTGTTTAAAGGATTAGCGGAGCCTATGCCACATAATCAACAATTTCTTTTCATAAATGACCATATTCGAACTAATTTTACAAGAATTTTATGCTCTAACGGCCGTTTTCTTTTTTTGTAAATTCGATTACTAAAGAGGTTAGCAACCGTATTTGCGATCGAAATTTATTAGCTATCATAATTTTAGCAACCGAATCCGTAACTTTTCTAATTATGTAATGGCACCCTGATGGTGATGCTGAATATGTAATAACATTGATGGACGTATTAATTAAATCATGTCTCCCTCAAGTGGGATCTGGGTTGGGTTTGTTATCTGTCAATATATATAATGGGAGTTGGATTCTTGGATTTTCCATGTTAATTAAACGAGAGACTAATTATACAGTCGTTTATTGGCTAGCAAATCAAGGAGCATGCTATGTGGAATCTCTCTACCAGATGTTGGTTTATTTAAATACTTTTTTCATGATGCTGCTAGAGCTTTACAGTATATCCTATAAAATCTTATTTAACTTTTTCTTGTAATTTTCCTTTGTTAAGGGGAAAAAAATAGAGCTTTAAAGTTTAAACAATCAACTCAAACCCTACAAAATAAATACTCCCTCCGTTTTTTTTAAATGTTACACTTTCCTTTTATAGATGTTTTAAAATAAATGTTACATTACTATATTTAGAATATTTTTAAAATTTTAAAATGTAGATTAACAATTATTTTAAAAAATAAGTATGATTAAAATAAGTGTTACACTTTCCTTTTATAGCTACAAGTGTAATATTTAAAAAATTAATCTATGAGTATATAACAAATTTTAAACTAAAGCACTTTTAAAATGTTCCTTAAATCCCGTGTCAATACCAAGTGTAACCTTTAAAAAAAAACAGACGGTGTAATTTAGAAAGTTAATCCAACTCCACAACAATATTTAATTAAGTTTAAACAACCAAAACATGACATAATAAGGATTTAGTCTGGAAACTGAATCAGCTACTACTGAAGTAATTAAGAAGTTACTTTTTATGTGTTGAATTGAGTGATTTATATGTGTTGAGTATTTTTATGCAATTTGTACACCATTAAATCTAACATACACCTCATCAACATTCAATAAGAAAAACCCATCAGATCAGACAGCACCTACTGACACTACAAGAAAAAAACCCGATAGCGACCGTCAAATGCGGTTGTTAAGGGGGAGCACGGGTCGCTATTTCGGCTTAGCGACCGTCTTAACGACCGCACGACGTCCGGTTGTTAAAAGCTCCGTTAGTAAATCTCCAGCGACCGGGAAAAAATTCGGACCGAATTTAGCGACCGATTTAGCGATCGAAAATTTCGGTCGCTAAGGTCCGCGACCGAATTGGCGACCGAAATGTTCGGTCTCTCAATTTTTTTCAATTTTTTGGTTTTTTTTTATTTTCGCGACCGCATTAGCGACCGAACGAATCGGTAGCCTACTTTAACGATCGAATTAGCGACCGAATTTTTCGGTCGTTAAAAAGTTCCAAAATGTGAAAAGTTTTGGCTCCGTGAGGCCTCGAACCCAGCCCCTTCAACCTCTCAGCCCTCAGCTCTAACCACTTTCACTACATTTAATTCACCAAATTGTTGATGACCAGTTTCGAACCCATCCCCCCTTCAACATTAAAGTCCATCTGTGTGCCACCCTACATGTTGCATTTCATGTCTTATATTGTAACGCCTTATATATATATTAAATATATATATATATATATATATATTTAAATAATTAAATAATACTATAATTGAATCTATTAATTAAAATATATAATTAAATCATACTATTATTAATCTATTTTAATTAATAATTTTAAATAATTATTAATCTATTTGCCTTTAAATAATTATTTTAATTAATATATATTTTATTTTTAAATTTAAATATGAATTTATTATTTATCTAAATATTAAGTTAAAAATATAATTATTTATTTTCTTATATGATTAAAAATTAATATTTTGTCATTTTTATTTTATGTTAATTTTTAATTATTATTAATATTTATCAAGTTTAATTATTTAATTATACATTTTAATTAATACTATTTAAAAACAAACTATATAAAATTCATTGAACTTAAAATTAAAATTAAAATTAATTAAATAAATAAATTCAATAATTAGATAAAAATAAATAAAATAAAATGATGTTTAATTAAGTTAAATTACAAAATAATATGATAAAATAAATTATAATAAATTAATTAATATTAATTAAAAATAACAAAATAAAGAATAAAAAAATGGAAAAACTTTAGCGACCGAAACTTTTGGTCGCTAATGCGGTCGCGAAAATTAGCTACCGAAGTTTTTGGTCGTTAATTCGGTCGCTAGAGTATTTTTTATTTAAAGGAATTACTAAGAGAGAAAAAACTAGCGACCGAAGTTTTTCGGTCGCTAAATCGGTCGCTAATAGTGCCTGATTTTCTCTCGGTCGCGAATTTGGTATAAAAAAATTTCGGTCACTAATTTGTGACAGAAAATTTTATGTCGCTAATTCGGTCGCTAATTAGTGACAGAAAATTTTGGTCGCTATTTCGGTCGCTAACAGCGACCGCTTTCATTCGGTCGCTAAAATGACTTTTTCTTGTAGTGTGAACTTTTCCATTTCAGCATGCTATCACACAATTGGATATGTAAGTGTAAGAATTTATATGTGGTATGTTGGGCGTGCCGTTCTCTCCTGTCTCCCCATTTCTAGGCCCCTTGTGCTCTTTTTATTTGGATCCACCATGGCGTGGGGCAACTTATCTCATCCTTACCCATTTAGGATTATTTTAATAAATTCATAATGCACATGAATTACCTCAAAATGACCATTAAACCCGAACATAGGGAGTATCTTATAGAGGAACAGAAATAAAACCCCTTAATATGTAAATATACAATACTTTATTATAAAGTACATTATTATTTTCTTATTATAAATGATTTTAGAATAGTGATATTTCCTATGCCTCAACCCACACTACCTATTCATTTGGTGACAAATCCGTTGACCATTCCTATAGACGGCTAGATGCTACTTTTATTGCTCCTAACCTAAAATGTTGTGGCAGATCAAAACTCGTAATTAATCCTAATCGAACTTAAAATATCACTAATCACTAATCTAGATTAAAACTAAGTAACAACCAAAGCAAGACTGTAAGGACAGCAATCCTTGTCCTCTCCCAATCCCCACATATATATACATATATATACATATATATGCCATTGCGCAGGCAGCCCTCTGCCTGGGGTTTTACAATTCTTTTGTCTTTCGCCCTCCCAATCCTTTGTTATTTTCACAAACATTAAGAAAAGTTTTTTTTTTTAAAAAAAAAAAAAAATTAATCAAAGAATGGCAATGCCTATGCCGATGCCTCCTCCGGCGGCCAATTACACGAACCAAACATCGGGCGGGATGGACGGAATGGCGTCCATGCACATGAGTTTCTTCTGGGGCAAAGATGTCGTCATCCTCTTCGCCGGCTGGCCCGGTGCCGGCCGCCTCGGTATGTACATATTGGCCCTGGCGGTGGTCTTCCTGTTCGCCGTCTTGGCGGAGATCCTGTCGGCCTTCCCCAAATTGAAGCGGAGAGGAATGAATCCGGCGGCCGGCGCACTCGCCCTCGCCGCCGTGTACGGCGTCCGGATGGGGCTGGCGTACCTGATTATGCTGGCGGTTATGTCTTTCAACATCGGAGTGTTTGTGGCGGCGGTGGTCGGCCACGCCATCGGCTTCTTTCTGGTCAAGTACCGGGCGCTGACGGCGGGGGAGTACACCCCCTGATTTCTGGTTTCTGACGAGGTTAATGTAATAATTAATTAATCAATGTTGTTGTTAAGGTCGATTATGTCTACTTTTTGTGTTTGTATTTATAATTTATTAATTCCAAGATGTGTTACACGAATAATGAACTGTGGATTATTATATACAGTATATGAATAAAAATATTGAATAGGAATTTGGGCGAAAATCGCATAATTTTTATTTCTGTGCGCCGGAAGTGGGCGGTGGGCAGTGGCGTTACAGGCGACACGTGGCAGCAGTGCGGCGATGGGATGGGGATATTTTGTAGGTTGTCAATTTTCGGAATTATCCGATTAGGCATAGGGTTCCATTTAGCTTTTGAAATGCTTCTGGTACATTTCGTTTTCTTTTTCCTTTTGCAAATTTCAAAACCAACAACCAAACATGTCTAGTCCCTCTGTTCTTTTTTAGTTGTCTTTTTAGAGAGTAAAAAATGTTTTAAAATAATTTTCATTTTTAGGTAGTTATAGGTAGTTATGCTATATTTTTATTATATTGCCCTTCACTTTACATAAATACTATCTATTGATATTTATTAAGGATGAGTTTAGTTGAACTATAAAAATATAAATTTATGAGTTAATTAATGCAAACTCTGATTATTGAAATTGAGCTGAAAGAGACAACTAAAAAGGAACGAATGGAGTACTATTTTCAATCCATGAATGGAAAGCATTAATATAAGTCGCCGCCCGCCGGCTAAACTAACCGAAACTATTAACCTCGTATCATCTAATATATGATTCCACTGAGCTCACACTCAAACTTCACACCGTATGTATTTATATTGGAATGGGTTGGTACGGAATATCAAAAAAAAAAATTTGTAATAACAAAATTTATGTTATGGAACATGGATATGTCGAGATATTTGGTATAAAAAATTTTATACTAATCTCATACCAATTATTCGGTAGACCATCAAGATAATGCATAGCCGAAACATATTTTACCATATAGAAAATACCAAAATTTTGCTATATGTCAATACACCGTCGTATACTGAACTAAAAAGTCTATGGCTATACTTCCTCTGTTTTCATTGTTTTTGACGGCCCACCTGTCATGCTATTCAATTTACATTTTAAATCATCAATAACTCAAGTTCGGTACATGTATGCGACGAGCCGATTCTAACAAGATCTCATTTAGCTATATTTTAACTTGTATAACTATGATAAAACTTTAAGTAAAAGTTTGTGTGTGAATAGTGACACCTTATTGAATGTAAGAAACATTCAAGAACGGGGGTAGTATACGGGTACTGAAATACATACCAAAATTCGGCATGATAACCATATACAATTATATCAAAAATCATGTGTTATGGTGTGGATGATAAAAAATCTTGACCATACGGAGGGGCTTCTCAACCATTGATCAAATATCTATCTATATAATAAATCCTGAATATTTTAGCATGTATAAATTTTTTTGTCCTTATTAAATTTAATTCATCCTTCTTAATTTTAAAGGTTAATCAGTCATTATATGCTCATTTTTAGATCAACGGCTCTTATTCAAACACATAGGCAGACTGGGTTTACACGTAATCTGCGGACTAATTACACGTCATTGGACACATTACCAATATCTATATTTAGAAAATAAATCTATCGATTAATATAACAAAATCTTGAGAAAATGTACATATATTTTAAGAAGATATAATTGATTACAAATATATATAAATTATTTTATTGTATACATAATATTTTAAAAAATATTAATATTATAATATTATTAAATTTTAATTAGGTTAAAAAATTATGTTAAAGAATTAGTTTCTTAATTAAATTTAATCATATATCAATATAAGGAGCCGACGTTGTAATACCCGATATTTTTATCGGCGTCCAAAGGAATAAAAATTACTCCCTCCGTCCCATTTAACTTGTCTTGTTTCACTTTTGCACACAATCCAATGCACTTTTTCAACTGTTAATATCTCAAAATATGTACAATGAAAAATTATGCAAAATATATATTATAAAACTACATGATCATACGATTCTAACAAGACCAACTCGGCTATTTTTCTCTAAATATATACTTTCAATAAAGTTGAGTCAAAGCTGAACAATGAACAGGGTAAAAAAGTCAAACAGGACAAGTGTGGTGGGACGGAGGGAGTAGTTTCTTAATCCGATCGAAGTCGAAACATCTCCGAGAAGAAGAAAATAATTTATCACAATAAATTATTGCTCGGAAATTAAACGCCGATAGATCCAAAAATTCAAAATGGAATAAAAGAGAGAAATGAAGCCCGAAGACATTCCATGAATCGAGTCAAAAGAATTGGAATTAAATTCAAGAAAGAAAAGAATTTTAATTCCAAGAACCGTGAAGTCGAAAATAATTTAAATAAATAAATCATTGCACGGGAATCGAAAGACGACGAATTCAAAGCCGACGAATTCAAACTCGGCGGATTCAAGATTTCGAATACGAAATTTATTAGAGACGAAATAAATTTAGGATAGGAACCATGATCCGATAATGACCCAAAAAATCGAGCCCGAAAATGTAGGAGGATAAAAGCCCAAAAGAGAGGATAAAATGCCCTACGGATCGCATGACCCGGCCCAGGCCGCAGCCCAGGCGGGGTCCGCGCTGTCTAGAGGAATACCATGCCAAGACCGCGCCACTCAACAGGCTGCGATCATGTTTCGATTTCGACGATTTCTTACCTTATTTTCGACCCCCGGCTTTGGTAACTCAATCCCGGTCGAAGGGAATGATATATGGACGGATCTTGAGTCTTAGAACTCATAATTTTCGTCCAAAGAAAACCCTAGCAGCCTCTCTTCTCTCCAAACTCTCCAAACTTCTTCCAAAACCCGAAATCACCAAGTTCGTGCTTTCCGATCACTTTCCGGCGACGAAAACCGACGAAGGAGGCGCGGAGAACAAGAACTTTAGGATTCCAGATTGTGGTAAGTCGTTCATAGGTTTTCGTTTAAGTTTTCGAACCCGTAAATCCGATCTAACCCTAGATTTTTACTTTCGATTTCGTTTCGGGGCCAACGGAAATGAGACGGAGTAATTTGGACGTGTTCGTAGCAAGCGTGGGCGCCCCGGTCGATCCAGAGACGTCCTAGACATCACCCACTGTAAGAGAATGCCTTACATATCAATATCCTGGTTTTGAACCGTTAGAAACACTAGCTTTTAATTAAACACTAAAATCGGACATAAAAGATTCAATCTTTACGCATTTTCTGAGATTGGCCGAAAAACCCTATTTCGAGAATCCGAAATGGAAAACTCCAAACTAGAGATTTGTTCCTAACATCTTAATCTAGCTTGTGTAAAAATTTCATGCATTTTCATTAAGATTTGATACCCCCAAATCGTGTCGAACATATTCTGTCGTGCATGAACCTTTCGAAAACTGAGACATATTATATAGTCGAAGTAGTTGAGCATTTTTCTATCACTTGTGGTCAAAACTTAATTAAGTAAGGTAGTGAACGCTTTCATCTTCCCTGCAGCATTGGCAATGAACCTCCTTAAGAAATTGATTTTACCAGGATCCCAAAATATTATAGACCGCGATAAGTACATAATAATAGCAGATCAATGAGGATGAACCAAAATTTCACCTACAATATTTTTTTGCAAAATATCCATCGAAATTTCATTCGAAACTCAACATTTCCCGAAATTTGACCCTCCGTTTCCAAATAGTTGGACGTTTGGAAATCCTTCTAATGGTCAATTTCCCTAAATCAAAGTATTATGGCTCTTTGGTGAAAACATAAAAGTTGTAGATAAATGTCTTGAGAATACGCCTGTAAAATTTCGTGCATTTTCATCAACGTTTGGATAGTCAAATACCATTTTGAATACACTGTGTCCGAGAAGAAAAAGTCGACAGATTTTAAATCCGAACTTAGTGAATTATTCTGACTTGATCTGTAATGAATTAGCATAATTTGCCTCTAATAAAACTTGTTTATTTTGGTTTCTTTTAAATGCCTGTAAAGTTTCATAAATTTTGGAGGTTGTTTGCTATGTCAAAAACTCTTTTGAAATTCAGTGCGCTGTGTAGACAAAGTTGACAGATTTTGTACTTTACAAAGATTGTAAAATTTCAATCGTTTACTCACATAATTTCGAAAAACTTAAAACACTAAAGTTATTCGTTAGTGTATTTTTGAGCTACTGTGAAAATTTCAAGTCGATTGCCTTTAAAACGAATTTTTAAATTGAGATGGCGTAAACTGTGGCAATTGTAACACCCCGGATTTGATAACCCAGGCCGGGATGTCACTGCCACACCTCCCAAGCAAGACACGACTTCATTCGAGCTCACTTGAAAGATGCAAGGCTAAGGGTATAAAATAATTTTAAACCACCAAGTCCGGAAATACTTATATTTAAAAATAATAATCATCCATACACGCAGCGGAAATGTAAGTTGTGCAGCGGAAATAAAGTATAAGGGCCGACATGGCCAAAACACGGGTTAAACAGGCCCGTTCATACTATAGTCTAATGCAAATTTAAAATAAAGTGTTCCCAAAAATTCCCATGCATGTACGTGCTCAGTATAATCCATATGCTCTGTAGGAAAAAGAAGGAAATGGTTTGGGTCAGCAAAACGTGCTGAGTAAGTTAACACCTAGCATGACTTAGGGGTTTCAAAGCCTTTAATTAAATTTAATACAAACATGCTCGTAGGTAATACACGATTTAAGTTAATCATCCACTAATAATTAAATGGCATAATTTAAAACAAAGAAAATATTCAATTCTCTTAATTCCCTCATGATTTCAGGATTTGGTATTTCAAGGATTTCACTCTTTCACTTTTGTTCAATATGATCTAGTATAATATGTTCTCGGGAAAATGGACCCGCAATAACTTAAACGCATCCTAGGGGATCAAACCCGTAGGATCAACACACGTCCTGGGGAATCGAACCCGCAGGAAAACAACCGATCGCCCTTGGGGAATCGAACCCGCAAGAACTCAAATACATCCTAGGGAATTGAACCCATAGGAATCAACACACATCCTGGGGAATCGAACCCGCAGGAAAACAAACAATCGCCATTGGGGAATCGAACCCGCAAGAACTCAAATACATCCTAGGGAATTGAACCCATAGGAATCAACACACATCCTGGGGAATCGAACCCGCAGGAAAACAAACAATCGCCATTGGGGAATCGAACCCGCAAGGTAAGAACGCATTTCGCAAGTTTCACAAAATTCTCAAATATAACTTACACAAGTCGCTGTCTTACTCCATAATTATTTAAAAATTCATTTTAAGTCCGAAAATTCTAAAACTTCACCAGTAAATCAAAAACACAGAGACGAACAAGTTTTGTGTTTTAAGTTTCTCGATCCGGGTTAAGGAAACGAGTCAAAAATCAAGTCTTTCACATAAGTAGTGTGCTGTCAGGTTTTCAGATTTGACACCATTCAAAGATTCGACTTTTTAATATATCAAATGGACTCCAAAAATTCTGAAATTTTATATGCACATACTATATATGATTTCCTACAACTTTCCTTTAGATTGTAAAGATCAAATCGGACTAGAAAACAAAGAACCATGCTCATCAAGTTCGGACCATTGCACTGTCAGATTTCAAAAAGGGTTTTAAATCACAGTTTATGTTTGGATCAATTTGGGGTAGCAAACATTGATGAAAATCGATGAAATTTTTACACAATATAGTTTTGTGTTAGAATCAAAAGTCTAGTTTTGAGTTTTTCGGTTTGAACTCTTGAAGTAGGGGTTTTGGCCCGATTTCAAATCTGTTACAGTTTTCGTGTTCGGCTTTTAGGGCAGGTTTGTTGGAGGCCATTTTCGGGTATCAAAACACAACGAAAAATTATGAAAATTTTACACGAACTAGATCTATGTCTTAGGAACATTTTTTATGTTTTGAGTTTTTCCGTTTGAGCAGTTTTAAGTGTTCGAAAAATTCGCACCAAAACACTGCGCCGGGGGTTTTTCGTGTTGACAGATTTTTGAGTTTCTAAATCTCTATGTTTGGTTGCATTTTAAGTCACCCAAAACCAAGTAAGCATTAACTTACAATGGGGATGATGTCTAGGAGGTCACGGGGTCGTCCGGAATCCACGGGATGTCACGAACGAATCTCCTCAAGTCGGTTTCCTCTTCCATCGTCCACGAACCGAATCCGCAAGTAAAAATCTTTAGTTAGATTCGATTTTCGGATCCAAAAAGTTGTAGATAAACTCAAAAACTACTTACCAACATCCTAGGGGTCTGTCTTCTCCTTCTCAAGTCCTTCTTGTTCGGATTTCGTCGTCGGAACTTCAAGAACACAAGGGATTTCGGGGTTTTCGACTTTGGGAAGAGTTGGAGAGAATGTGAGGAGAAGATGGCTGCTCTAGGGTTGTAATTTTTGAATTTAGGGTTAGGGAGCAGTCTATGGTCGTCCCCTATATCCTTCCATAGCCCGGGATTGAGTTTCCATCGTCAGGGGTCGAAAATATGGCAAGAAAATCGTCGGGACGCGTTGTTGCCGAATTCTGGGGGTGTCACGCGCCCTTGGCGCGCACCTAGGCCAAAGACCGCGCGGCCAGCGCGCGGCCTCCGCCTGGACCTCGGTCCGGGCGGGTCCGTGCGATCCGATCGGGCCTTTTCTCCTCTCTTTCGGACTTCTGTGCTCCTACGTTTTCGGGCTCGATTTTTCGGGTCATTCTCGGATTATAAATTCTTATCTTACATTAATCTCGTCTCGAGTTAATCCCGTACTTGAAATCTTGAGTCCGTTGCATTTGGATTCGTCGGCTTCTAATTCGTCGTCTTTTGACTCCCGTGCAACAATTTATCTAATTAATTTATTTCCAACTTCACGGGTTCCTGGAATTAAAATTCTTTTCTTTCTTGAATTTAGTTTCAATTCTTTTGACTCGATTTCATGGAATGTCTTCGGGCTTCCTTTCCCTCCTTTATTTCATTTTGAATTTTTGAATATATCGGTGTTTCATTTCCGAGCAATAATTTATTGTGATAAATTATTTTCTTCTTCTCGGAGATATTTCAACCTTTGATTAAGAAATAAATTTTATTCCTTTGGACACCGATAAAAATCCCGGGTATTACAGTCTACCCCCCCTTAAGAATCAACTTCGTCCCCGAAGTTGGGTGTTAGCTTCTCGCGAGCTTGGAACTAAGGTCCTTTCTATTTTGTGCTATTGTTTGAATGCGTGATTGTATCATTATGTGTTGTTGTTCTTGATGTTGTTTTTATTATTTTATTATATCGTTCGACTGAACCCAGAATTGAAATTTTCAAGTTGCCTACGTACCCGGTGAAGGGATCAAGTCATTACGTAGTTCAAAACAGTTTGAATTTGTTTATTTGAAATACAAAATATTCGGATTAGAATATTCGGGTCGTTACAGCAATGGCTTGGGTTGAAATGTCGAAAACTCGATTTTTAAGAAACACATGATTTGTGAGATGAGTCTAAACAATAAAAAAATTATTTTTAAACCCCGTTAATCTAGGCTGAGCTAGATCTCCACATAAGCAGAGGGTAAGTGCTCTACAGGGTGCCCCTCTATCTTGAAATTCGTGCCCGAGTGGACGGAATGTGATATGTTGTGAAATTGTGCCAAAACGGCCATTGTGAAATTAGTCTACACTCTCGGGTGTATCCGTATGGGTTACTCGAGACTCCGGAGTGGTACTGTGTATGGCGCGATAATCGAATTGCTTCGGCAATTCTGAAACTTGATATATGAGAAACTTGATACATGAGACATGAGATACTTGAGATACATGGTTGTGGCGTCCTCTTCTTAGTTAACGGAAGAAAATCTAAATGCCTTAAATTTTTATTTATTTATTTATGTCTTTAATTATGCAATTTAAATTAAGTTTTTAAATTTATGCTTATGCCTTAAACAATTATTTTTAAATTAAATTGATTATGAAAGATTATGGATTTATTGTTGTCTAAACATGCATGCTATAATGAATTTTTGAAATTTTATAATTAAATACCCCTTTATTGCTATGTTAGGAATTGTCTTACTCAGTATTCTTTAATACTGATAAATGTTGTTTATGTTTTTCTATGACAGAGTATGAAGCATGAGCATTAATCCGGGGGGGATTTATTTTGGACATTTTATTAATTTCTGCATGATACTGCATACGGGCCTGTTAACCCATGTTTTGGCCATGTCGACCCTGCATTTAAATTCCGCTGCATAAACTTATATATTTTTCCGCTGCGTAGACTTGATATGGATGATTATTATTTTTAAGTAAAAGTACTTCCGGACTTGGTTGTTTTAAAATTATTTTTATACCATTAGCCTTGCATCTCTCAAATGAGCTTGAATGAAGTCGTGTCTTGCTTGGGAGGTGTGGCGGTGGCATCCCGGCCTGGGTGATCAAATCTCGGGTGTTACAGACGTTCTTGTAACGTCTCTTGTTACCAAAAAAAATATATCAATATAAGGAATATAATAATTATATTATAAATAAAAATATTTCATTGAAAATAAGATGTAAACATTAGATTAACCCTAAAAATATTGATTAATATGAAATAACTAATAAGCTAAAAAAAATTTACACCATTCTAAACAAATTCTAAACAATTTCTTTTTCTTTTTAAAGAAGAAAAGAAAGAAAAGGAAAAAAAGACTAAAATACATCATAGTTTAATTATTATGCATAATATCCTTAATCCAGTAATACTCATCTATTTCAGTATAAAATAAAAATGTATATAAAATTCGGAGTAAATTGTTATACAATTTTTTTAATAAGTAATTTGTACTGTAAAAGAATATAAGAAGTATATTAGTATAAACAATATGTAAAGATTTGGGGTAATCATAAGTAGTTTAGGGTTAAGTTGCAATACTTTTACCCAAAAAAACTCTAATATTAAGTGATCATGTTGCATTTCCAAACAAGGTATAAAACATATGAATTCAATCAAATATCATTTATCATTTTATTTTTTACAAAGAATAGTCTAAAGTAAACAGTTTTTTTTTTTGGAGGCAAATGTCAAATATTTCATTGATCCCAAAAGAGACTCAGTACAAGAAGCTCAATTACAATCCTCTTAACTATTGTTACAACAGAAACAGAAAAACAGGTATCCTTCCATGCAATGCCACCCCTTACATCGACTAACGAACCTGCAATCTTTCCAAGTGACACTCCGGTATCATGACATTCTACCAGATAATAGCAGCCATAGCAGATTTGCCAAATTTTTTATCTCTGAGCAACTGATGCACCCTGAGAAACCACATTTAAATAAGCTTAAATTATGATAAAAAGAACCTAAATTGCATGTATGAGATCCTATTTTATTGCTTTTTAGTGTACATTTCATGTGATCTGTAAATATTAATAAGACTGCTTAATTTGAGCTTATTTGAGCTCAATTTACCTTGTTTTATGCTTTTTAATAAGACTTTGGCAATTCTAAGACATTGCAATGATGTTTCAGGCATTAAAATGAAGAAAGAAGATGTTCGGAGGTCAAAGGATGCAAAATTCGGAATTTTCAACACTGGAAGGCTCCAGAATGCGCCACATCAGCATGGCGGCGCATAAAAATGCTCTCCAGCGCCATTTTATGCGCCACTTCAACACTTGGAGAAATTTCGGATGGAAAAAGCTTCAGGATGCGCCATTTCTTCTTGGCGGCGCATAAAATGCCATTCCAGCGCCACTTTTTGCGCCGATTGTCAAATTTTAGGAAATCTTCAGAATGCGCCATTCCTTCTTGGCGGCGCCTGAAACCACCTTGGAGCGCCACTTTTTGCGCCGTTTTGGAAAATTCGGAAAATCAGCGTATGCGCCAGTTCTACTTGGTGGCGCCTAAAACCCTCTCCGAGCGCCATTTTATGCGCCGACGTCGCGGTTGAGCAGTTTCTTAACCGCCCGAACTCGGTTTTAAACACCGTTTTTCTTCATTCTTCGAGATCAGACTCATATTTTTCGAACAAGAAACTCTCTGAAAACATCTGGACAATGGGAGAAGAAGGCTGGAAACACAAAATCAAGCCGGAGGAATTGGCCAGAATGATGTTCTGATCGAGTTCTTCTTATCATAGGTGTTGCCTTTCTTTTTCTTGCTTTGTAATGAATTGAATTTGCCTCTAAATGTAATCTGCTATCATGTTTTTACTTTGTAGACGGATTTCTATATTGTTCGTGTTAGAAGTGTTCTAGAACGGGAGTTCAGAATCACTTTGAAGTACGAATTCATCTTTTATGGAAGTAATATAATATGTCGATGTTTTCTATTGGAATCTGGAATTATGATTAAAATGTCAGATTATGAATTATCTAGTTTGAGCGCTATTCTGCATGAATGGTAGAAGTGAAATTCATATTTTGCTGTTAGTTTGCTTTTTGGTCGATCAAATTGGAGTAATCTGATATGATGTTAGAATCTGTATTGGAATTATATGTTAGATGCTATTAAACTAATCGATATTCTGTGTTTTTGCTAAATCTGCTATCAAAATTATTAATCTGCTAAAGCCTGAAATGATCGATTAATCTTAATTCCCTATTTTTAGTAATCTGGCATTAATTCTAATTTATCTGCATTTTAATAATATTAATCAAATCCAGTTTACCATGTGTTGCTATTATTTTACCATAATTGTTAAATTATTTACACTGTTCTACATAATTAAATGTTAGAATTCAATTCTGTGACTTCTGCTTTGCTAAATCGGGAGATAAAAAGTAGAATTAATATTTTAGTACCGGAATTGGGAATAAATTACATTATAAATGAATTCTGGCATGTGCACAATGATTTGGGAAATGAAAAGTGCCTTTTAATTGCTATAGGAAAATTTGTAAGCTTGGGAAAGACTCAAATTTAAGCCTAGAATAAAGATTGCAGAATGTTAGATAATTTAACCAACTTCCATGAAATCTGTTTAAGCATAATTTGATTATTAGCAGATTATAATATTTTTTTTATCTTTATAAAATAATTGATTTTAAGAAATTGATATTTTTAGACATTGGAAAATGCTAAATTAATATGCAATTTCTATTTTATATAAAGATGGCAATATTTAAAATATTACAAGCATCTCCCATTTATATCCTTATTAAATATAATTTTAATTTGCTTCATTTTAAATTTAATGTCACTATTTTTAATTAAATCACCATTAGAATTAATCAAAATCTTTTTAAATATATTAAATATAATTAATGAACTCAAAACAATTAAAATATTCTCCGGAATGAAATAATATTCTGAAATTCCCTTGGGTTCGACCCGGTATTCACCGGGTTTTATTACTTGATGACAACCATCCGCTTGTGGTAAAATATGAGTGGTGAAAATAAACCCATCAAGTTTTTGGCGCCGTTGCCGGGGAATTTGTTGTGAATTTTTAATTGTTTTTAGTTTATTAATTTAAATCTATTAAGTTAAATATTAATTTAACTGTTACTTATTGTATGTTATTTTTATTTAATATTTGCAGTGCGAAGCAAGCAAGCAGAAATAGCTTATGATCCTGAAATTGAGCGTACTCTTAGAGCTATTAGATTAGGAAAACGTAGGAGACCAGCTCAGTTGGAAATTTTAATTAATTCATCCTCTGATGAAGAAAACTATTCTCCAACGACTGGAGTTTCAACAAATCTTGCTAATCAATTAGTTGCTCAGTTCAATAGGTTAAACATGGCAGCGAATGATAATGATAATCAGGGTAATAACGGAGGTAACGGTGGTGATTTGGAGCACGATGATCAAGCTGAAATGACCATTGAAGAACACTTACAAGGAACTAGTGGAAATCTGCTTAATAGAACTCCTAGGCCTGATGTAGATGCTTTAAGCTTTACCCTTCAGCCTGCACTAATCACTATGGTTCAAGCTAATCAATATAATGGATCACCTACGAATGATGCTGTAGAACACATAAGGAACTTTCTAGACTATTGTGACACAGTGAAAATAAATGGTGTTACCAGTGATGAAATTAAGTTGAGATTGTTCTCGTTTTCACTTAGAGATAAGGCTAAAACTTGGTACAACTCACTTCAATTAAGGGATGTCACTACTTGGGATAAAATGTTAGAAGCTTTCTTAGAACAGTTCTTCCCACCATCTAAGGTTATTGAATTGCAAGAAAAAATCAAAGAATTTGTGCAAGATGAGGGTGAAACTTTGCTTGAAGCATGGGATAGATATAATACTTTATTGGCACGATGCCCGAATCATGGCTTTGAAGATTGGCAGCAGATGCACTTCTTCTACAATGGGTTGATTGATCATTGGAGGAACTTGTTGGATGCAGCGGCTGGAGATTCTTTTCTATCCATAGGACCTTCTAGAGCTAAAGAAATAATTGAGAAAAAGATTTCTAATATGAAAAAATTTCCTGGTAAGAAAAATGCTAGAAATAAAACAAAAGGGGGAATCTATGAGGTAGAAAAGGCAGTTGCTATAGATTCTAAGTTAGATGCTTTGATGAGGGAAGTTTCTACGCTTAAGAAAGGTCAAGCTAAAGTTGTGAGATGCGGTATTTGTCATGGACCTCATGAATCATCAGCTTGTCACTTGCTTGATCGAGGACTTCAAGAGACTATGCAGTGTGAGAGTACTGAGGAGCAAGTGGAAGATGTGAACTACATGGGAAATAGGCAGCAGAATTACAACCAAAACCGACCTCAAAACCAAAATTTCTACCCTAATCAAAACTCTCAATTCCAACAAAACACTTATCCACAAAACAACCGTCAATCTTATCCACAAAACCAAAATCAAAATTACCCAAATCAAAATCAAAACTTTCAAAACCAAAATCAAAATCAGAATCAAAACTTTAATCAAAACAGAAATCAAAATCAGTCCTTCTACCCTAACCAACAACCTAGGAACTTTCAACCTCAACAACAGCTGCAACAAAATCAAGTAAGTGATGAAGTTAATTTAAAAGAGTTAATGAGCACAATCGTGTCTCAACAACAAACAATTCAGCAAATGCAAGCCTCAATGAGAAATCTAGAAGTACAAGTTGGTCAAATTGCTAGGGACACTTCAAATAGACAGCAAGGAACACTACCAAGCATGCCTGATCCTAATCCAAAAGAGCAATGTAAAGCAATCACTTTAAGGAATAAAAAGGAATTACCTAATCCTTATCCTACCTTAGATGATCCAGAGGTTTCAGCTGATACTGTAGACGATCAAGGTGAAGAAAATCCTGTAGCTGATCACTTGTCGAGATTAGAGCATGAAAAAGGGGAAGAAAGATTAATAAATGATGCATTTCCTGATGAAAATTTGTATTTAATTAATAATACTTCCTCTGATCCTTGGTTTGCTGATTTTGTAAATTATTTAGCATGTGGTGTAATTCCTGATCATTTAAAATGGCATAGTCAAAAGCAAAAATTTAAAACTGATGCTAAGTATTTTATTTGGGATGAGCCTTATTTGTTTAGACTGTGTGCAGACCAGATTATAAGGAGATGCATCCCGGATGAGGACTTTGAGAAAGTTTTAAAAGCATGCCATGAAGGACTTGGAGGAGGACATGTTGGACCGAATAGGACAGCTCATAAGGTACTTGAAGGTGGTTTATTTTGGCCTAATATTTATAGGGATGCTAGATCATTTGTGCAAAAATGTGACGTATGTCAAAGGGCCGGTAATATCACTAAAAGAGATGAAATGCCTTTAAAAGGAATTATGCCTGTTGAGTTGTTTGATTTGTGGGGGATTGATTTTATGGGTCCATTCCCACCATCTAATGGGAAATTATATGTTCTAGTTGCTGTAGAATATGTGTCAAAATGGGTAGAAGCTGAAGCATGTGCGTTGAATGATGCTAAACAAGTAATTAAATTTTTGAAAAAGCAAATTTTTACTCGTTTTGGTGTGCCTAAAGCAATCATTAGTGATGGTGGATCTCATTTTGTCAATAGGGCTGTTAATCAATTGTTATCTAGATTTCATGTTCATCATAGGATAACAACACCCTATCATCCTCAAGCCAATGGACAAGTAGAAGTCACTAATCGCGAGATTAAAAAGATTTTGGAAGCTACTGTAGGAAAATCTAGAAGAGAATGGGCTTTTAAGTTAGACGAAGCATTATGGGCTTATAGAACAGCTTTTAAAACACCCATAGGGATGACCCCGTTTAAATTGGTTTATGGTAAAGCTTGTCACTTGCCTTTTGAACTTGAGTTTAAGTCGCTTTGGGCTATGAAGAAATTAAATTTCGAATTTAAAGAAGCTCAAGAGAAAAGAAAGGTAGATCTTAATGAGTTAGAAGAAATGAGACGTCATGCTTATGATAATGCTCTAATTTATAAAGAAAGAACAAAGCTTTATCATGATAAAATGCTTAGGCCTAAGGTGTTTGAAGCGGGTCAATTAGTGCTTTTATATAATTCTAGATTTAAAGTGTTTCCTGGGAAATTGAAAACGAAATGGTCAGGACCCTTTAGAATTGTAAAGGTGTTGGATAATGGTGCAGTCGTTTTAAAAGCTGAAGATGAAAGGGAATTTACTGTAAATGGTCAAAGAATTAAACATTATTTTGGAGATGAAGTTAAACTCATCGAACAAATTAATGTTAAGCCTTTGGTTGTTTAAATCTGCTTATTGAAGTAAATGCATTGCATGTTTAATTATGTTGAGTTTTGATTCATTAAAAATTATGAAAACCCATAAAAATTATAAAATGGCAGAAAAAGACAAAAATATTTTGCATTTTATTGTTTATGTGCTTTTAGTTGTTTTACTGTTGATTATTAATGTAAGTCGTGTTTTCATTTTAATTATGCTGTTTAATTGTTATGATATGTATTGTATGTGTTCAATAAATTGAGTAGGACATTGCTTTGAATTGGAATAAGTAGCAAAATGTTGAGAAATGATAGACTTGTGTGTGCTTGGAGTATTGATCTTGAATTGTGCATTTTTGACTCGGTGATGAGTTGAGGAGGAGGATATATATGGACTAGTTGATTTAATTGAGGAGAATTATGATCCGGGAGGATTTAGGGAGGTTATATGTGCTAAATCTGACTTACTAACCTTAGGGATTGAATTGGCTATCATTTTGGTTGAGTTTTTGCTAAAATTCGAGTGTCTCAGACTCAGTTCAGGCGCCCAAAACCAAGCTCAGGCGCCATTTTATGCACCAATTTCAACCTTGGAAAAATTTTAAGTCAGTTTTTGCGCCACATATGCTTTGTGGCGCATAAAACTGCTCCCTAGCGCCAAAAATTGCGCCACTTTTAAACTTGGAGAAAATTGAAGTCAGGTTATGCGCCACTTCTTCTTGGTGGCGCATAAAATCACTCCGGAGCGCCATTGGTTGCGCCATTTTTAGACTTGGGAATTTTTGGAAAAAACCTAGGCGCCACTTGTACTGAGTGGCGCATAAAACACTCTCCAAGCGCCATTTTTGGCGCCGATTAGCGGGTTTGGGGCGCCTGACCCGGTTCCAAAAACGGGATTTAATCCCAAAAATTCTATTCTCCCTTCTCATTCGAAAAAAATCAACCGAGAGCACCCCTTTCTTTTCCTCTTCATCCACCGTGCGCCATTTTCATCTTCCAAGCGACACCATCCGCGCCACTTTGGTAAGAATTCTTCCAATTCTTGTTTCTTCCTATCAATTCTCATCTACATTGTCAATTCTCATTCCAAAAACCCCAACTTTTGTTTGTTCAATCAAATTAGGGTTCAAGAACCCTAGTTTTCCAATTTTGGGGATTCCTCTTCAAAGTGTTCAAATCCTTCAATCTAGGTAAGAATGGCTATCCTAATTCAATTGTTATCATATTCTAGTGCTTTGGAATGCATTAATTTTGGTATTTGTATTGTTACTTGAATTTTGGGTTTTTGTAGAATGTGGGATAAAATTTGATTTTAATTATCTAAATTCTTGTTTAGTTTGAACAAAATGTTGTAGAACATGGTTGGAATGCATAATGTGAAATTTTTGGATTAATCTTAAAAAATTGGAATTTTTGAAAATTTTAAATCTGAAAATTACTCTTAAATTACTTAAAATGGCATTTTTGGTTAATTGAATGGATGAAACATTACTAGAATATGTCATTTTAGTTATATTAAAAATATAAAGTTATATTCTTGTCAAAAATTCCATGTTTTTCATAATGTGAGTTAATTAAACCATGTTTTGATAAAAACTCTCTTATTTGTAATTTAGTTAATCTAAATAGTTTAATTTATCCTATAAATAAATTGGAATGGATTTAAATATTAATTTAAAACCATTTAGGATAAACTAGTTTATTAAGTTAGGTTATTTTATTTATTAAATCTGGAAATTTAATAAAATGAGAGTTTTTATTAAAAAAGTTGTCCTAAATGTGAATTTTTAAACTTTGGGATAAAATGGATTATTTCTTTAAACAAAGTTTAAGATTTATGAACCTTAAAATGCAACATTTTGGTCATTGAGTCATATAAATCCCACATTCTAGGTTGATGTATATGTTTGCTTTATACTTAACACTTAAGTTAAACCTATGGTTTAAACTTAAGTGTGAGGATGGGAGGCAATGCATATATATGATACTAACCCATCATTTTTGTAAAATCAGGTGCCAATATAATGTATAATCCTCCAAATCTCCCTAAGAAATCGGGTTATAGGTATATACCGATGCCCGAGGGGAGATTGGGGATTTATGATCCGCAGTCACCGGATAGCGTTCCTACTCCTATTCCTGATGAGCATGTTTTTGAAAATCGCAGACTCCGCACTAAAAATTCGACACAGATGGATCAGCCCCAAGGATCAGGAGGTGCCTCTAAGTCCAAAGGACTTCTCTCCTACTTTAGGAGGAGTAAGTCCAAGAGCGGTGCATCTTCTAGACACACTACAGTGCCCGCTGATGACCATCAGGAGGTCAATCAGCCTGATCAGCCTGACCAGCCCGATCAGCCTCAGCCTGAGGCATCGGATCATTCACAGGCCCCCACTAGAGCCTCTCGGGGGAAGGCACCCGCTACTACTTCTACTTCCTCTCGACCTAGGAGGGGGAGATCTGCAGCATTAGTTATACAGGAGCCTGTCCCTGAGGCTGTAGGAGGAGAGGACGATGAGGAGGAGGTTGATCAGGAGGAGCAGGAGGATAGGGGAGGACCGAAAAAGCAGGATCCGAGAGCCTATGTCCCCGAGTTGCATTATCTCAGTCCGGGCATATTTGATGCCACTGTGTTTAGGAGTGCCAGAGCCTATGAATTATACAAGAGGTTCCACAAGAAGAGGATCATTGCCGATAGAGGATTTTCAGACAGAGATCTGCAGCACCCCCTACTCCGTGATGCTATCAGATCCAGAGGTTGGGAGAGATTTGTTAGACATCCAGCCGGGACATATTCATGGGAGTTGACTAGACTGTTTCTAGCCAACGCTGAGGAGGAGGATTCGTGGATTTTCGGGGTTAGAGTACCCATCACTCCTCAGCACATCAACCAGTTTTTCGGAGTAGTGGATGTGCCTTACGGCAGGGATTTTTGGGAGCCAGTTATGAGGGCTGATGATAGGGAGGAGATCAAGAAGCTGGTCTTGATGTCTATGTTTGAGGGTCAGGAGGATGTCCTCACTTATGATGACGATGACATGAGTAGGTTACATGGGCCCGATATGGATGCACCCATGTATCAGCTGCTCATGTTCTACAGATCTAGACTGAGTCCTTCGACTCACACCTCTGGACCTACTGCTGTGGATATGTACGTCCCATATTGCATCAAGGTGGGGAGCCCGGTTAACATGGGAGAGCTTATTGCATTGGAGTTGAGACAGACACCAGGGGTGTCTAAGAGATCTGCTCTCATGTTTCCCAGCTTGATATGGCAGCTGTGTGCACAGGCAGGGGTGGATATGGGGCAGTTTGACAGAGACTGGAGGATGAGGCCCCCTATTCCCTTTGGGAAGAGAAACTTCAAGCTGCCTGGGATTAGATGCAAGCCCATGATACTACCGAGGGAGTTACCCAGGCAGTCACCGCCACCTGCACCTTCACATGCTAGCCAGGAGCATTCTGAGGCTCCTTCACAGTCCACCCGGGGTACACGAGGTGGTAGAGGTCGAGGTAGAGGACGTGGCAGAGCTCAGTCACAGCAGTCGCAGCAGTCACATCAGCAGTATCCGGGAGAGCCGGATTGGGCCAGGGCATTGAGGATTGATCAGCAGACGATGATGACCAACCAGCAAAACTGGATGAATACTATGGATGAACGAATGAGGTTGGTAGCTCAGAGACAAAACTTCTTGAGCGATCAGATTGAAAAGAATGCCCGAGCCCAAGCGTATCATGCAGCCAGACTTGAGTATTTTATGTCCCAGAGCTTAGGACAGCGGTATGTCGCTCCTCAGACACCTTCTGAGGACGATGATGATGAGGACTACGTGGGGTCTGGAGATGGTAGCGATGGTAGCGATGAGGATGCTGAGGATGCTGATGCTGGAGATGGGTCTGAAGAAGTGGGTGACAACGATGATGATGATTCTGAGGACTCCGACTGACTGAGAGAGATGAGCGATAGATAGGCTTATGATTATTATAGATGACATATATTGATAGGCCTATGTATTCGACTCTATTGCGCTTCTGAGTTTATTTTGCTACATTTCAGTATTTACATTTGGGTTGTAATTGTCCTAACTCTATTTTATTTTAGTACTTTTGCTATTTTAGACTTGTTATTTCTATTATCCATGTTCTTGTAATTTTATAGAGTAGTAGATGGAGTTTAAATGAATTTTAAGGTTTTTAGTTGCTTTTTAATTCAATAAAGTAGCTCTTACCAATAACATGCTTAATTGAGTGTTTTGAACTGGTTAAAAGATCAATGAAGTTTATTTGAACTAGATTGAGGTGTAAATGAAGTGAAATTGGTATTGTTGAGTGATTTGGAGATTTTGGACATCATGGGGAAGAACTTAGGAAAAACACATTCTGCTCGAATTGACACAGAATGCGCCATTTAGGCATAGTGGCGCCTAAAAATACCCTTGAGCGCCATTTTATGCGCCAAAAGACTTAGAAATTTTTCTAAGTTTTTCCAAAATGCGCCACACATGCTTGATGGCGCATAAATCTGCCTTTCTGCGCCACTTTTTGCGCCACTGAATTAAAGTTTTTCCAAGTTGGCTTCAGGATGCGCCACTCCTTCTATGTGGCGCATAAAACCCCCTCCCAGCGCCAATTTTTGCGCCATTTTAATTTTTAAAATTTATATTATTTTTAAAATGCGCCAGTTGTGCTTGGTGGCGCCTGAAAGTGACCTTATGCGCCACTTTTTGCGCCATCGACGCAAATCCTTCAAAAATTCGCGAATCCAGGAAATCCAAATCATATCTATTCGATTTTTGGGATCCTAAACAGCATTATACTCACTCTAAATCATATGTTTAATATATATTTGGATCTAGATTAAATCAATCCTGCCATATCTCAACAAAATCAAGATTTCACCTCTTTAAAAAGAGGCATGACCGATCGGTCACCCTCTCAACCTCAATTCTGTCAATTTTTCTCTTCTTCCAGTTTAATTAGCTTTCCAATCCCAATCCTTTCTTCCTAAAATTCTGCCACCATGAGACCAAAGAGAAAGAATAACCCAAGAAACAAGGGTGGAAAGAAATTGAAAACCACAGAGCCTGCCCCATCACAGACACCAGAAATTAATGAACCCATTCTGGAGCCGGCTGCTGTGGGAGCTGAAGATGAATTTGTAAACAATCTGGTAGCTCCCGATTCGTATAATGGTGATGATACTTCCTTCAATTCGGCTCAGCCAACGGAGGATGATCCACAGCAAGAAGATGTCGCTGAGTCCCCGGAGGAAATCTCACCAGAAATTCCTCGTGAATCTAAAACCAAGAGGAAGAGTCACAATAGAAAGAACGATACTACTCCTCTGGAAGAATTAACAGGAGATGTTTTCAATCCGGCCATTTTCATCAATCAAACTGCGTATTCCTATTATCAGAATATGGTGGATAGATGGATTTTTGCAGACAAAGGGTTCACTGAAGCTGACATGGAGAGATTCTCGGTTCATGATGCTCTCATGAGTCGAGGATGGATGAAATTTGCTGCGCATCCGGAAGGAGTTTATTCCTGGGAGCTTACCAGACAGTTTTTGTGCAATGCTCAGTATGATCACTACACTTCATGGATTAGGGGAGTGCCTGTGCCATATGGTCCTGCAGTGATCAATGAACTTTATGGTACTGTGGATGTTTCTTGCCCAGCTACGAAGAAGAAGCACTTCTGTGACCCTGTTTATGATGAGGAAGGAGGACCCGAATTGGAGAAAAGAATTTTGAAAGAGATGTTTGAAACTCAAAAGAGGGTGGCCTACATTGGAGAGAAGAAAGCGAATGTTGTAGCTACTTTAATGGCTGCACCGCTCTATCAGATCTACCTGCTCTACAAGCATAAGGTATTTCCTACTTCACACACTTCACAACCGAGTGCAGAGGATCTTTATTTTGTGTATTGTGTGAAGAACGGGCTACCTATTGATATTGGAGAGATGATAGCATATGAGCTGGATAGAATGGCGTCTGATACTGCTCGGATTGTGCTGGGATTTCCTGCACTGATTTGGAAACTTTGTGAAAGAGCTGGAGTGAATATGACTGCCTATGCTCATGATGTGAAGCCAAAGCCTCCTATCTCTTTCAAGAATTTCTATAACAAGCCTGGAGTAAGATGTGCAGAGCTTGGCTACCCTACCACATCCCGTGGGACACCCACTTGTCATCCTGATAGACCTAGTACATCTGGTACTAAGGTAGAGCCTGCAGAGATCGCAATCAATAGGATGACCTATGAGATTCATCAGCTTAGAGAGGAGATGAAGAGGAAGGAAGATAGTACACGAGCACAAATTTCACAACTTTCTAATAGGCTTGAATTCTTCATGACTGAGAGTCTAGGTGATCGCTATATTCCTCCTACTACTAGTTCGAGCTCTACAGAGGATGATGATGTTCCTAGGGAAGATGAAGTAGCTGATTCGGATGGATCCTTAGAAATCTAGATTCTTGATTAGATAGGATTGCTCCCTTTTTGGTTTAATTTGTAATAGTTAGAATTATTTTGGTGCTATTTTGCTTATTTAATTAGCTTCTTTATGTAATAGTTGCTAGAATTTGTGGTATTTTGCTTTTGGTAAATTTATGAAATTTAATATTTTAATTAAATCTGTCCATAATTATTTAATTGATCAAATGTGCCTACAAAATAAATAAAAATCTGAAATTTAATAATAAAATCTGAATTTAAATAAATTATGAATGAGGTTTAATTATTTCAACTTATAATTTGCCATGAGTTCTAACAATTATCTTTTGTATAAGTGAATACCATATAAATATATAAAGAAGCAGGATATGCCAAGGAGAAGCAAAAAGGGAACATCCATGTTGGTAAAAAGAAATTCTAGGGATCTACATACTCCAGGTGTGATCTTTTCATGTTTTACATTATTAATTTGCATGAAGTATGTTGGTAAGAGCTTAATTAGTTTATTTTAATTTCTATTATGTTTTGAATAAAGTAGTACATGCAAGATTAGGATGCTTTGATTATGTTTAATTTAAATTGTGTTTTCCCAGTGGTGTTATTATTTAGAGATTATCACATCAATGCCAATCTGGAGAAAATCCAAATAAGTCTAAATGTTCTGCTCTAATCCGATTTTACAATTTAATGAGTGTTAAGTTTCTTAGTTTAAAGTTCTAGACTATGTCAAATTGATATGCAAGTTGTTTGGGCTATTGATGACAATTCTATTTGCCTTGCAGAAAGCTTTTTGATTAATTAGACTAGTTATTTAAAATGTGGAGAGTTATCATTATTTATAAACAAATATGCTCGTTCTAAGTCTTTTTAAATGCTTAATTAAAATAAAGTCAGAGTAAGAGCCCTGTATTGAAAAACAAAACAAAACAAGTGATCTTGCAAGAAGAAAAAGAAAAGAAAATTAAAGGATGCAAGATTAAAAAAAAAAAAAGAAGAAAAGAAAAACAGGGTGATTAAATAAAAAAAAATTTTTCATAAACTCTTGACTGGATGACTGGCACATATTCGGTGACACGAGTAGCTTTTGGAATTCAACCGTCTACAACTCAGCCAAAGTGTCTAGAATATAGTGAAACCTAGCCATAGATTGAGCATATTTAAAGACTGGAAAAGAAAAGCATATTTACATTATTCGCTTTCCCATATTGAGTGCTAGGTATAATTAATCTGTTTTCTGTATTGTAAGTGCTTTGGATATCTGGTTCTAATAGCTGATGCATACCAATTTGTCTAGTTCTAGTACATTAAACTTTGAACCCTCTTATCTCATTTTATTGTTGAAATCTATGATTTGGCAGAACTATAAAGACTTTATCTTTATTATCTTGATTGGCAAGTTGATGTGCTAATTGATCTCATTGCTCAAGGGACGAGCAATATTTAAGTGTGAGGATGTTGATGCACCCTGAGAAACCACATTTAAATAAGCTTAAATTATGATAAAAAGAACCTAAATTGCATGTATGAAATCCTATTTTATTGCTTTTTAGTGTACATTTCATGTGATCTGTAAATATTAATAAGACTGCTTAATTTGAGCTTATTTGAGCTCAATTTACCTTGTTTTATGCTTTTTAATAAGACTTTGGCAATTCTAAGACATTGCAATGATGTTTCAGGCATTAAAATGAAGAAAGAAGATGTTCGGAGGTCAAAGGATGCAAAATTCGGAATTTTCAACACTGGAAGGTTCCAGAATGCGCCACATCAGCATGGCGGCGCATAAAAATGCTCTCCAGCGCCATTTTATGCGCCACTTCAACACTTGGAGAAATTTCGGATGGAAAAAGCTTCAGGATGCGCCATTTCTTCTTGGCGGCGCATAAAATGCCATTCCAGCGCCACTTTTTGCGCCGATTGTCAAATTTTAGGAAATCTTCAGAATGCGCCATTCCTTCTTGGCGGCGCCTGAAACCACCTTGGAGCGCCACTTTTTGCGCCGTTTTGGAAAATTCGGAAAATCAGCGTATGCGCCAGTTCTACTTGGTGGCGCCTAAAACCCTCTCCGAGCGCCATTTTATGCGCCGACGTCGCGGTTGAGCAGTTTCTTAACCGCCCGAACTCGGTTTTAAACACCGTTTTTCTTCATTCTTCGAGATCAGACTCATATTTTTCGAACAAGAAACTCTCTGAAAACATCTGGACAATGGGAGAAGAAGGCTGGAAACACAAAATCAAGCCGGAGGAATTGGCCAGAATGATGTTCTGATCGAGTTCTTCTTATCATAGGTGTTGCCTTTCTTTTTCTTGCTTTGTAATGAATTGAATTTGCCTCTAAATGTAATCTGCTATCATGTTTTTACTTTGTAGACGGATTTCTATATTGTTCGTGTTAGAAGTGTTCTAGAACGGGAGTTCAGAATCACTTTGAAGTACGAATTCATCTTTTATGGAAGTAATATAATATGTCGATGTTTTCTATTGGAATCTGGAATTATGATTAAAATGTCAGATTATGAATTATCTAGTTTGAGCGCTATTCTGCATGAATGGTAGAAGTGAAATTCATATTTTGCTGTTAGTTTGCTTTTTGGTCGATCAAATTGGAGTAATCTGATATGATGTTAGAATCTGTATTGGAATTATATGTTAGATGCTATTAAACTAATCGATATTCTGTGTTTTTGCTAAATCTGCTATCAAAATTATTAATCTGCTAAAGCCTGAAATGATCGATTAATCTTAATTCCCTATTTTTAGTAATCTGGCATTAATTCTAATTTATCTGCATTTTAATAATATTAATCAAATCCAGTTTACCATGTGTTGCTATTATTTTACCATAATTGTTAAATTATTTACACTGTTCTACATAATTAAATGTTAGAATTCAATTCTGTGACTTCTGCTTTGCTAAATCGGGAGATAAAAAGTAGAATTAATATTTTAGTACCGGAATTGGGAATAAATTACATTATAAATGAATTCTGGCATGTGCACAATGATTTGGGAAATGAAAAGTGCCTTTTAATTGCTATAGGAAAATTTGTAAGCTTGGGAAAGACTCAAATTTAAGCCTAGAATAAAGATTGCAGAATGTTAGATAATTTAACCAACTTCCATGAAATCTGTTTAAGCATAATTTGATTATTAGCAGATTATAATATTTTTTTTTATCTTTATAAAATAATTGATTTTAAGAAATTGATCTTTTTAGACATTGGAAAATGCTAAATTAATATGCAATTTCTATTTTATATAAAGATGGCAATATTTAAAATATTACAAGCATCTCCCATTTATATCCTTATTAAATATAATTTTAATTTGCTTCATTTTAAATTTAATGTCACTATTTTTAATTAAATCACCATTAGAATTAATCAAAATCTTTTTAAATATATTAAATATAATTAATGAACTCAAAACAATTAAAATATTCTCCGGAATGAAATAATATTCTGAAATTCCCTTGGGTTCGACCCGGTATTCACCGGTTTTTATTACTTGATGACAACCATCCGCTTGTGGTAAAATATGAGTGGTGAAAATCACCCCATCAGCAACTTCTGTGTCGTTCCACACTCCACAAACTTCTCGCAACACTAGAAGCAAATACCAAAAAGAACGTTACACCAGCACAAACGATGCATAGATGCCAAAATACACCTTTATGTCTCCACAGGCTAATTCCATATTTCCAACCGACCACCTCCTGCTGCTCCAATCTTCGCCCACCGATCGGCCTCCGAGTTTCTTTCTCTGAAGATATGTTGGAAACGAACCTCTCCCGCACATTTCAGCACAGTAGCAATGGGGGTTAAATACTTATGAAACCGCCAGGGGATGGAGCTCAAATCGGAAATCCATTTTACCACATTACACGAGTCACATTCAAAAACAAGTCTTACAAGTGGGAATCCTTGATCTCTAACTAATGCTTGACAAACCTGGCTTATCGCCACAACCTCGGCCTCATTTGAATCGGTCACCCCAATCGAATCTGACAAAGTATAGATTATATTACCATTTTCATCTCGAATAATACCGCCGATCCCTGTCGGCCCCGGATTACCCAACGACGATCCATCCGTGTTTATCTTCCACCAATCCTTCTCCGGACGGGTCCAAACGAGACCGACTCGAGTAGACCTTCCTTGCCCGCAGCCTATCTTTCTCAGCGCCCCAGGGATTTCCCTTTCCAAATCAGACAAGCAATAACCATTGGCCACTCTCTCCGCCTTGAACCACATACAAACTCTCCATTTTATTTCTTCTAAGACCGCCCCTGAATTTATAGATTTCCCTTTGAAGACAGCTTCATTTCTAGCTTTCCAGATACACCAGATGATTCCCAAACCAGTCAGTACCCATACATCTCCCCATCTCTTTCTCGGACAGCCACTGAACCACCACATAATTAGCTCCTTAATCTTGCCAGGCCCTGCCCATGTCTCACCCAACCAAGCAATCCCTTATACCAAAGCTTTCTTGCAAATTCGCATTGACAAAATAAGTGATCTTCCGTTTCAATCATATTGTCGCAGCATGGACAAGACGCATTTCCCACTTGGATACACCCTCTCGTAAGGAGCATTTCCCTCACCGGCAGACCATTCTGAAGAATCTTCCTACAGAGTACTTTTACCTTCATCGGGGCTTTTATTTTCCAGAACAAACACCACCATCTCGGCAATATTCCTCCCTCCACCCTAGGCAGCCGCTCCCAGCATGATCTAATAGAGAAGACACCACTTCCCTCTTTAGACCAAACCACTCTATCATCCACAAACCGACACAATCGTTGCTGTCCCAACATCCTCAAAAACTCCTCCCATACCCCCTTTTCCCAATCAAAGAGTAGTCTTCTAAGTTTTATCTCCCACCTCCACTCATTCCCCTCCCATCTACCGAACTCCCCTACCAGGCCATGTTTATTCATCGCAAGAGCATAAATTCGAGGAAATTCAGCCTTCAACACAAAACCCTCTCCCACCCATAAATCATCCCAAAATCTAGTATCACCACCATTCCCCACTAAAATCTTGAAATCACTCCCCTGAGTTCCCCCCCTCGGCTCACCCCACGCCTTACAAATATTGCCCCAATAGGATCTACAAACCTTTGCATCCGGAATTAGAGGTCTTCTACCTTCATAATACTTCTTATCAATCACCATCTTCCAAAGGGATTTTTCTTGCCCGAACCTCCATCTCCACTTTTGAAGTGAAGCCGAGTTAAACTTTTGTACATTCCATACTCCTATACCCCCGTCCTCCTTGTGCCGACATATCCTATCCCAACATATAGTATGTAATTTTCTCCCACCATCCACCTCCTTCCAAAAGAAGCCTCTCTTGAGTTTTTCCAGTTTTTTAGCCATTTCTCTCGGGATTTTAAACAGAGACAGGTAATACACCAGAATAGCCTCCATGACTGACTTAATAAGACATATTCTCCCAGCTTGCGATAGAAGCCTGTTTTTCCACCCGGCCAATCTTTTTTCAACCTTATCAATTACCGGTTTCCAAACCGAGACACTGTTCACCCTCCCACCAATCGGCATGCCTAGATACATCATCGGCCAATACCCCACTCCACAACCTAACAACTCAGCCGCCATATCCACTACCTCTGAATCACAATTAATACCAAATATCCTACACTTTCCATAGTTAATACTTAACCCAGAGGCTAAAGTTAAGCACCTAAGGATTCTTTTAACTGTTAAAACTTGATCAAGCTCACATTCACAAAAGAGGATCGTATCATCCGCGTATTGAAGATGTGTTATCTCCACCCCTCCTACTCCCGCCACCAGACCTCTCAACATTCCCAACTCTTTGGCATTTGAAATCAATTTATTCACTATCTCAGCCACCATAACAAACAAGTACGGGGATAGCGGATCCCCTTGCCTTAGCCCTTTTTCCATTGTAAAATACTCCGTTGGGGACCCATTCACCAGGACAGCCGCTGTAGCCGAGGATATGCACTCCATGATCCAGTTTATCCACTTTTCCCCAAATCCCATGGCATATGTTACCCGCTGTAATGTTTCCCATGATACCTTGTCATAGGCTTTCGCAAAGTCAAGTTTAATAACAAAACCTCTACGACCAGCCGATATGGAAGAATGAATAACTTCGGCAGCAATTAGGGCACCGTCTAAAATCTGCCTTCCCACCACGAACACCATTTGGGAGGGGCCAACAATATCACCAATAACCGATTGTAATCTTCTAGCTAGATTTTTCGCGATTATTTTGTAAATGCATCCAACAAGGGAGATAGGCCTAAACTGACTAAATTCCACAGGATTCTCTATTTTAGGGATGAGGGTTATAAATGAGCCACCAACATCTCTCGGCAACTTACTTTCTCTTTCAAACCTCTGGAAGACCTCAACTATATCCCCTTTTACAATGTCCCAAAACTTTTAGAAAAAGCCTATGTTAAATCCATCCGGCCCCGGGGCCCTTTCGCAAATTATGAATGAGGTTTAATTATTTCAACTTATAATTTGCCATGAGTTCTAACAATTATCTTTTGTATAAGTGAATACCATATAAATATATAAAGAAGCAGGATATGCCAAGGAGAAGCAAAAAGGGAACATCCATGTTGGTAAAAAGAAATTCTAGGGATCTACATACTCCAGGTGTGATCTTTTCATGTTTTACATTATTAATTTGCATGAAGTATGTTGGTAAGAGCTTAATTAGTTTATTTTAATTTCTATTATGTTTTGAATAAAGTAGTACATGCAAGATTAGGATGCTTTGATTATGTTTAATTTAAATTGTGTTTTCCCAGTGGTGTTATTATTTAGAGATTATCACATCAATGCCAATCTGGAGAAAATCCAAATAAGTCTAAATGTTCTGCTCTAATCCGATTTTACAATTTAATGAGTGTTAAGTTTCTTAGTTTAAAGTTCTAGACTATGTCAAATTGATATGCAAGTTGTTTGGGCTATTGATGACAATTCTATTTGCCTTGCAGAAAGCTTTTTGATTAATTAGACTAGTTATTTAAAATGTGGAGAGTTATCATTATTTATAAACAAATATGCTCGTTCTAAGTCTTTTTAAATGCTTAATTAAAATAAAGTCAGAGTAAGAGCCCTGTATTGAAAAACAAAACAAAACAAGTGATCTTGCAAGAAGAAAAAGAAAAGAAAATTAAAGGATGCAAGATTAAAAAAAGAAGAAGAAAAGAAAAACAGGGTGATTAAATAAAAAAAATTTTTTTCATAAACTCTTGACTGGATGACTGGCACATATTCGGTGACACGAGTAGCTTTTGGAATTCAACCGTCTACAACTCAGCCAAAGTGTCTAGAATATAGTGAAACCTAGCCATAGATTGAGCATATTTAAAGACTGGAAAAGAAAAGCATATTTACATTATTCGCTTTCCCATATTGAGTGCTAGGTATAATTAATCTGTTTTCTGTATTGTAAGTGCTTTGGATATCTGGTTCTAATAGCTGATGCATACCAATTTGTCTAGTTCTAGTACATTAAACTTTGAACCCTCTTATCTCATTTTATTGTTGAAATCTATGATTTGGCAGAACTATAAAGACTTTATCTTTATTATCTTGATTGGCAAGTTGATGTGCTAATTGATCTCATTGCTCAAGGGACGAGCAATATTTAAGTGTGAGGATGTTGATGCACCCTGAGAAACCACATTTAAATAAGCTTAAATTATGATAAAAAGAACCTAAATTGCATGTATGAAATCCTATTTTATTGCTTTTTAGTGTACATTTCATGTGATCTGTAAATATTAATAAGACTGCTTAATTTGAGCTTATTTGAGCTCAATTTACCTTGTTTTATGCTTTTTAATAAGACTTTGGCAATTCTAAGACATTGCAATGATGTTTCAGGCATTAAAATGAAGAAAGAAGATGTTCGGAGGTCAAAGGATGCAAAATTCGGAATTTTCAACACTGGAAGGCTCCAGAATGCGCCACATCAGCATGGCGGCGCATAAAAATGCTCTCCAGCGCCATTTTATGCGCCACTTCAACACTTGGAGAAATTTCGGATGGAAAAAGCTTCAGGATGCGCCATTTCTTCTTGGCGGCGCATAAAATGCCATTCCAGCGCCACTTTTTGCGCCGATTGTCAAATTTTAGGAAATCTTCAGAATGCGCCATTCCTTCTTGGCGGCGCCTGAAACCACCTTGGAGCGCCACTTTTTGCGCCGTTTTGGAAAATTCGGAAAATCAGCGTATGCGCCAGTTCTACTTGGTGGCGCCTAAAACCCTCTCCGAGCGCCATTTTATGCGCCGACGTCGCGGTTGAGCAGTTTCTTAACCGCCCGAACTCGGTTTTAAACACCGTTTTTCTTCATTCTTCGAGATCAGACTCATATTTTTCGAACAAGAAACTCTCTGAAAACATCTGGACAATGGGAGAAGAAGGCTGGAAACACAAAATCAAGCCGGAGGAATTGGCCAGAATGATGTTCTGATCGAGTTCTTCTTATCATAGGTGTTGCCTTTCTTTTTCTTGCTTTGTAATGAATTGAATTTGCCTCTAAATGTAATCTGCTATCATGTTTTTACTTTGTAGACGGATTTCTATATTGTTCGTGTTAGAAGTGTTCTAGAACGGGAGTTCAGAATCACTTTGAAGTACGAATTCATCTTTTATGGAAGTAATATAATATGTCGATGTTTTCTATTGGAATCTGGAATTATGATTAAAATGTCAGATTATGAATTATCTAGTTTGAGCGCTATTCTGCATGAATGGTAGAAGTGAAACTCATATTTTGCTGTTAGTTTGCTTTTTGGTCGATCAAATTGGAGTAATCTGATATGATGTTAGAATCTGTATTGGAATTATATGTTAGATGCTATTAAACTAATCGATATTCTGTGTTTTTGCTAAATCTGCTATCAAAATTATTAATCTGCTAAAGCCTGAAATGATCGATTAATCTTAATTCCCTATTTTTAGTAATCTGGCATTAATTCTAATTTATCTGCATTTTAATAATATTAATCAAATCCAGTTTACCATGTGTTGCTATTATTTTACCATAATTGTTAAATTATTTACACTGTTCTACATAATTAAATGTTAGAATTCAATTCTGTGACTTCTGCTTTGCTAAATCGGGAGATAAAAAGTAGAATTAATATTTTAGTACCGGAATTGGGAATAAATTACATTATAAATGAATTCTGGCATGTGCACAATGATTTGGGAAATGAAAAGTGCCTTTTAATTGCTATAGGAAAATTTGTAAGCTTGGGAAAGACTCAAATTTAAGCCTAGAATAAAGATTGCAGAATGTTAGATAATTTAACCAACTTCCATGAAATCTGTTTAAGCATAATTTGATTATTAGCAGATTATAATATTTTTTTTATCTTTATAAAATAATTGATTTTAAGAAATTGATCTTTTTAGACATTGGAAAATGCTAAATTAATATGCAATTTCTATTTTATATAAAGATGGCAATATTTAAAATATTACAAGCATCTCCCATTTATATCCTTATTAAATATAATTTTAATTTGCTTCATTTTAAATTTAATGTCACTATTTTTAATTAAATCACCATTAGAATTAATCAAAATCTTTTTAAATATATTAAATATAATTAATGAACTCAAAACAATTAAAATATTCTCCGGAATGAAATAATATTCTGAAATTCCCTTGGGTTCGACCCGGTATTCACCGGTTTTTATTACTTGATGACAACCATCCGCTTGTGGTAAAATATGAGTGGTGAAAATCACCCCATCAGCAACTTCTGTGTCGTTCCACACTCCACAAACTTCTCGCAACACTAGAAGCAAATACCAAAAAGAACGTTACACCAGCACAAACGATGCATAGATGCCAAAATACACCTTTATGTCTCCACAGGCTAATTCCATATTTCCAACCGACCACCTCCTGCTGCTCCAATCTTCGCCCACCGATCGGCCTCCGAGTTTCTTTCTCTGAAGATATGTTAGAAACGAACCTCTCCCGCACATTTCAGCACAGTAGCAATGGGGGTTAAATACTTATGAAACCGCCAGGGGATGGAGCTCAAATCGGAAATCCATTTTACCACATTACACGAGTCACATTCAAAAACAAGTCTTACAAGTGGGAATCCTTGATCTCTAACTAATGCTTGACAAACCTGGCTTATCGCCACAACCTCGGCCTCATTTGAATCGGTCACCCCAATCGAATCTGACAAAGTATAGATTATATTACCATTTTCATCTCGAATAATACCGCCGATCCCTGTCGGCCCCGGATTACCCAACGACGATCCATCCGTGTTTATCTTCCACCAATCCTTCTCCGGACGGGTCCAAACGAGACCGACTCGAGTAGACCTTCCTTGCCCGCAGCCTATCTTTCTCAGCGCCCCAGGGATTTCCCTTTCCAAATCAGACAAGCAATAACCATTGGCCACTCTCTCCGCCTTGAACCACATACAAACTCTCCATTTTATTTCTTCTAAGACCGCCCCTGAATTTATAGATTTCCCTTTGAAGACAGCTTCATTTCTAGCTTTCCAGATACACCAGATGATTCCCAAACCAGTCAGTACCCATACATCTCCCCATCTCTTTCTCGGACAGCCACTGAACCACCACATAATTAGCTCCTTAATCTTGCCAGGCCCTGCCCATGTCTCACCCAACCAAGCAATCCCTTATACCAAAGCTTTCTTGCAAATTCGCATTGACAAAATAAGTGATCTTCCGTTTCAATCATATTGTCGCAGCATGGACAAGACGCATTTCCCACTTGGATACACCCTCTCGTAAGGAGCATTTCCCTCACCGGCAGACCATTCTGAAGAATCTTCCTACAGAGTACTTTTACCTTCATCGGGGCTTTTATTTTCCAGAACAAACACCACCATCTCGGCAATATTCCTCCCTCCACCCTAGGCAGCCGCTCCCAGCATGATCTAATAGAGAAGACACCACTTCCCTCTTTAGACCAAACCACTCTATCATCCACAAACCGACACAATCGTTGCTGTCCCAACATCCTCAAAAACTCCTCCCATACCCCCTTTTCCCAATCAAAGAGTAGTCTTCTAAGTTTTATCTCCCACCTCCACTCATTCCCCTCCCATCTACCGAACTCCCCTACCAGGCCATGTTTATTCATCGCAAGAGCATAAATTCGAGGAAATTCAGCCTTCAACACAAAACCCTCTCCCACCCATAAATCATCCCAAAATCTAGTATCACCACCATTCCCCACTAAAATCTTGAAATCACTCCCCTGAGTTCCCCCCCTCGGCTCACCCCACGCCTTACAAATATTGCCCCAATAGGATCTACAAACCTTTGCATCCGGAATTAGAGGTCTTCTACCTTCATAATACTTCTTATCAATCACCATCTTCCAAAGGGATTTTTCTTGCCCGAACCTCCATCTCCACTTTTGAAGTGAAGCCGAGTTAAACTTTTGTACATTCCATACTCCTATACCCCCGTCCTCCTTGTGCCGACATATCCTATCCCAACATATAGTATGTAATTTTCTCCCACCATCCACCTCCTTCCAAAAGAAGCCTCTCTTGAGTTTTTCCAGTTTTTTAGCCATTTCTCTCGGGATTTTAAACAGAGACAGGTAATACACCAGAATAGCCTCCATGACTGACTTAATAAGACATATTCTCCCAGCTTGCGATAGAAGCCTGTTTTTCCACCCGGCCAATCTTTTTTCAACCTTATCAATTACCGGTTTCCAAACCGAGACACTGTTCACCCTCCCACCAATCGGCATGCCTAGATACATCATCGGCCAATACCCCACTCCACAACCTAACAACTCAGCCGCCATATCCACTACCTCTGAATCACAATTAATACCAAATATCCTACACTTTCCATAGTTAATACTTAACCCAGAGGCTAAAGTTAAGCACCTAAGGATTCTTTTAACTGTTAAAACTTGATCAAGCTCACATTCACAAAAGAGGATCGTATCATCCGCGTATTGAAGATGTGTTATCTCCACCCCTCCTACTCCCGCCACCAGACCTCTCAACATTCCCAACTCTTTGGCATTTGAAATCAATTTATTCACTATCTCAGCCACCATAACAAACAAGTACGGGGATAGCGGATCCCCTTGCCTTAGCCCTTTTTCCATTGTAAAATACTCCGTTGGGGACCCATTCACCAGGACAGCCGCTGTAGCCGAGGATATGCACTCCATGATCCAGTTTATCCACTTTTCCCCAAATCCCATGGCATATGTTACCCGCTGTAATGTTTCCCATGATACCTTGTCATAGGCTTTCGCAAAGTCAAGTTTAATAACAAAACCTCTACGACCAGCCGATATGGAAGAATGAATAACTTCGGCAGCAATTAGGGCACCGTCTAAAATCTGCCTTCCCACCACGAACACCATTTGGGAGGGGCCAACAATATCACCAATAACCGATTGTAATCTTCTAGCTAGATTTTTCGCGATTATTTTGTAAATGCATCCAACAAGGGAGATAGGCCTAAACTGACTAAATTCCACAGGATTCTCTATTTTAGGGATGAGGGTTATAAATGAGCCACCAACATCTCTCGGCAACTTACTTTCTCTTTCAAACCTCTGGAAGACCTCAACTATATCCCCTTTTACAATGTCCCAAAACTTTTAGAAAAAGCCTATGTTAAATCCATCCGGCCCCGGGGCCCTGTCCCCATCACAACTCCATAATGCCGATTTTATCTCATCTTCAGTGAAATCCCTCTCCAACCATGCTCTGTCTGCTTCTTTAATTCTTTCCAGTCCCAAAGACTCAATACTATACTTCACCCTCTGATTTAGCAAACGCTCTCTTAAAATACAAAAATGCCAACTCCTTAACCTTCCTGGGCTCATCCACCACTTGTCCCTCACACAAAATTGATCCAATAAAACCTCTACGCCTATGTAGTGCAGTAATTGCATGGATAAATCGTGTATTCAAATCCCCCTCTCGTAGCCACCGGACCCGTGATTTCTGTTTCCACCGCCTTTCCTCACTCAAAAACAGACTTTGCGATTCCCCCTTTTTCGCCACCCAAGATTGTCTAACTGCATCATCCACTATACCTTCCTGTATAACTGCTTCCAATTCCTCTATTTCAGCCGAAACCATCTGGATTTTCCGTTCTAAATCCCCTGCCCCATATCCCGGCCACTCCCGAATCCTCTTCTTCAAAGTCCTAAGCCGACCACTCAACCTAAAGCACCTGCCCGACCCATGCACCTCCCCCTGGCTGCCCCACACGCCTCGAACTATATCTGAGAAACCCCTCTCCCCCAACCAATAGTTATAAAACCTAAATGGTTTAGGCCCCCAAGACACATCCCCAAACTCCAGATATATCGGGTAATGATCCGATAAGACAGACACCCCTTTCCTTTGCACGACACCGCCACTCATACAGAGCCACCCGGGCGACAATAAGAACCTGTCCAGTCTACTACATGCCCTACCACCTCTCCTAAACCAAGAGAACAGCCCACCCACCATCGGTAAATCTACCAATCCCAATTGATCTATAAACAACCTAAAATCCCTAGATGATCCACTATCCACACTCACCCCGACCCTCTCCCCTTCCGACACCACCGCATTGAAATCCCCATTCAAACACCAAAGCTCACCATTAGACGTCTCACACTTCTGCCTAAGAACCCCCCACAACTCAGCCCTGTCCCCTCTAGAATTAGGCGCATGAACTCAAATTATATTTACAACCCCCTCCACCCCTCGCAAACCCCCTTTGATCCAAACGAAGTGATGATTAAACTCCACAGCATTGAACGAACAACAGCTAGTATCCCATACGACCAAGATCCCACCGGCATTGCCAATAGCCGCAGAAATTACACCCCCTCGAACCCCAAATCCTATAAACCAATCTCTCCTGCACCTCACTCATCTTTGTCTCTTGACAGCATAGTACTGTAGGTTTCGACTTCTTACACATTGATGAGTTGATTTTCACTACTCATATTTTACCACAAGCGGATGGTTGTCATCAAGTAATAAAAACCGGTGAATACCGGGTCGAACCCAAGGGAATTCAGAATATTATTTCATTCTGGAGAAAACTTAGTCATTTTAAGTTCATTAATAATATATTTTATATTTTGAAAAGAGTTTGTTTAATTCTAATGGTGATTAAATTAAAATGATAGCATTAAATTTAAAAATAAAGCAAGTTAAAAATTTAAAATAATAAAAATAAAAATAAGATATATGTTTGTAATGATTTAGAACATGCCATCTTTATATAAAAGCGAAATTGCATAATGATTTAGCATTTCCCAATGTCTAAAAAGATCAATTTCAGCATAATTAATGATTTTATAAAGATTAAAAATATGCCAATTTCCTAATTTTCATAATTTGTAAAAACAAACTTCATGGAAGCAAATTAAATTATCTAACATTCTGCAATCATCAGTCTAGGCATAAATTTGAGTCTTTCCCAAGCATACAAATTTTCCTATAGTGATCATACGACACATTTCATTCCCCAAATCAGCGTGTACATGCCAGAATCGATTTTAATATGATTTATTCCCAAGACCGGTACTAAAATCTAATTTCCACTTTTTTTCTCCCGATTTAGCAAAGCAGAAATCATACAGATTAGATTCTAACATTTAATTATGCAGAACAGTGTAAATAATTTAACAATTTTGGTAAAATAATAATAAAACATGGTAAACTGGATTAAATTAAGAATATTAAAATGCAGATAGATTAGAATTATTACCAGATTACTAAAAATAGGGAATACAGATTGATCGACTAATTCAGGGCTTTAGCAGATTATCAATTTGAATAGCATATTTAGCAAAAACACAGAATATCGATCTGTAACACCCCGGTTTTGGTAACCCAGGCCGGGATGCCACCGCCACACCTCCCTAGCAAGACACGGTTTCTCCGAGCTCACTAAAGAGATGCAAGGCTATGGTTTTTCAGAATTAAAAATATTCAAACAGCCCATTCATAAATAATTTAAAAATAATACATCAAAGTTGCAGCGGAAATATAAGTTGTGCAGCGGAAATAAAGTATAAGGGCCGACATGGCCAAAACACGGGTTAAACAGGCCCGTTCATGCAAGTCGCAATTAAATGCAGGGATTTAAAATAGAGATTTCCCCTAATGTTCCCATGTATGCATATGACGATGCATAATCTTCATACTCTGTAAGAAAAAGGATATAAATGGTTTGGGTCAGCAAAAACGCGCTGAGTAAGTTAACACATAGCATGATTTAGGGGTTTCAAACCTTTAATTAAATTTAATAAAAAGATGTTTATAGGTAATACACAATTTAAGTTAAACATCCAATAATAAATAAATGGCATGATTTAAAATAAAGATTTCCACGTGATCATGATTCAACTTACATAGTAAAATGATTTGTACGGCATAGTTAAGATAAGACTTTTTGTCATGCATAAAAACATTTTATTTAAAAAAAATGCGAATATAATTGCATACTTTAAAGACACATTTAATTTCATAATTTAAAACTTAAGCATGGGCAATTATTTAAGACATGATTTAAAAACATGAAAAATGCCGTAAGTAAGTAAATAAAAATTTGAGCTTTTAAAAATTCTCCCCGATACGCCACCATCTCAACAATATTTAATTTAGCCGGCAATCCGGCGGCCGCAGCCAAGTTCATAAAATCTGAGCTTTTTAATATATATTTCCCGTTACGCCATCATCTCAACAATATATCATTTAGCCGGTGATCCGGCGGCCGCAGCCAATATCAATAGTATCAGTTAGCCGGTGATCCGGCGGCCGCAGCCAATATCAATAGTAACAGTTAGCCGGTGATCCGGCGGCCTCAGCCAATTTCATAAGTATCATGTCATTTTAGCCGGTGATCCGGCGGCCGCAGCCGATACGCCATACCCAGTACCACTCCGTCGAGCCTCGAGTAACCCATACGGATACACTCGAGAGGGTAGGCCGTTGGTCTCTTGTGACCAAATACGCCATATCCAGTACCGCTCCGTCGAGCCTCGAGTAACCCATACGGATACACTCGAGAGGATAGGCCCAAAATAATAAGGTGCCGTTTTGGCGATCTTTCGCGCGTAATAATCATTGTCGTTTTGGCACAAAATGAACAATTAGGAGGGCACCCTGCAGAGCACTCACCCCCTGATTTTATGTAACCGATATTGTTTCAACTTTAGTGTAACGGGATTTTAAAAAATATAGCTTTATCGTATCACAAGATTTCGATCGTTGTTTAAAAAATTTCAAAATTTCACAAGTTAAAACCGATCGATGTCACAGTTTACGCCTTTTCAGTTTAAAAATCCATTTCTTAGGCGATTGATCTGAAATTTTCACAGTAGCTCAAAAACATCCCAATGAACAACTTTCATGTTTTGAGTTTTTCGGAAAAATGATGGGAAGCATGTCAAAAATAAAGTTTTCTACAGAAACAAAAAGCTGTCAGGATTCAGGTTTGACATCTGTCAAAGATTTGACTTTTTAACATAACAAATGAACTCCAAAAATTCTGAAAATTTACAGACATATACTAGACATGATTATCTACAATTTTTGTTTAGATCACAAAGATTGGATCGGAATAGAAATGATAGAAATATGCTCATCAAGTTCGGTTAAGAAAACTGTCAACCTTTGAAAATTCTTTAAAACGCAGAATATGTCCGACTCGATTTGGGGTATCAAAACTTGATGAAAATGCATGAAATTTTACAGAGGTATTCAAGACTCATAGATCTACAACTTTCATATTCAAGACCAATCCTAGATCGGCCTAGATCCAAGGTCAAAATGGCTAACAAGATTGAGAGTGAAATCTGCTCAAGTTGTAAGATCCAGATTTAATACTGTTCGGTTTTGGGTTGGTTTCAGGTTTCAAAACATCATGAAAAATTCTAAAATTTTTACAGAAGCTAGACCAAAGTCTTAGGAACACTTTTCATGTTTTGAGTTTTCTTGTTTGAGCAGCTTTAGAGGTTTGAAAAATTCATACGAAAACGCTGCGTTGAGGGTTTCTCTTGTTGACAGATTTTTATTAATTTTCTTGAGTTGAATCTCTATGTTTGGTTGCATTTTAAGTCACCCAAAACCATAGTAAGGTTAACTTACAGTGGGGATGATGTCTAGGAAGTCACGGGGTCGTCCGGAATCCACGGGATGTCACGAACGAATCTCTTCCACCCGATTTATTCTTCCCTTGGCTCCGATTTGTGTTTGAATACGAAGATTCGTAAGTTAGGATGATGTTTATGATCTTAAAATCATAAGGAAACTTGAATAACATCTTACCAACAATCCAAAGCCTGCAATCCTTGATCTACACACTTCCTCGGTCGGATTTGGTTGCCGGAAAGTCGCCGGAGAGTCCGCCGGAAGGGTGTTTGGCTTTGGGAGAGTTTTGGGAGAGTTTTGGGGTAAATGATTGATGAGAATGGCTGTCAATGGAGATGGGATTGATTACATAACGTCCAAAAGATGCCTCCCCCGTGATAGATCAGATTCCCAACCTTGGGCCCCGAAAATTGGCGAGAAAGTCGCCAAAACGCGACAAAACGTCGCTGCTGTCAGGACGGCGCGGGGTTGGCGCGGTTTTTAGCCAAACCCAGCGCCAAGTGCGCGCCAACCACGCCTGGACTTCGGTCCGGGCGGGGTCGTGCGATCCGTCGTGCTTTTCCTCTTCTCTTTCGGACTTCTATCCTCCTACGTTTTCGGGCTCGATTTTTCGGGTCATCCTCGGGTCATAAATTCTTATCTTAAGTTTATCTCGACTCAAATGAATTTCATGTTTGAGATCTTAAGTCCATCGGTCTCGGGTTCGTCGGCTTCCAATTCGTCGTCTTTTGATTCCCGTGCAATGACTTGTATCATTAAATTTCTTCCGACTTCACGGGTTCTTGGAATTAAAATTCTTTTCCTTATTGAATTTATTTCCAATTATTTTGACTCAATTCATGGAATGTCTTCGGGCTTCCTTTCCCTCTTTTATTCCATTTTGAATTTAAATCTATCGGCGTTTCATTTCCGAGCAATAAATTATTGTGATAAATTATTTTCTTCTTCTCGGATATATTTCGACATTGATAGGAATAAATTTTATTCCCTTGGACGTTGATAAAAATTCGGGGTATTACATCCTCCCCCCCTTAAGAATACAGTTATGTCCCCATAACTGTGGTCCGGTCGTCTTGGAATAGGGTCGGATGACGCTCCTTCATGTCGGCTCCTAGTTCCCATGTTGCTGTTTCACTTTCATGGTTCGACCAAAGAACCTTGACCATTCTCACGGTTTTGTTCCTTGTTACTCTCTCCTTAACATCGAGTAATTGTATCGGAATTTCCTCATAGCTCAAGTCATCATCCAATTTAATTCCTTCCGGTTGGAGTACATGGGTCGGATCGTGCACATACTTCTTCAATTGTGATATGCGGAACACATTGTGAACTCTAGCCAATTGTGGTGGTAAGACTAGACGATATGCTAGATTCCCGACTTTTACTAGAATTTCATAAGGTCCTATATTCCGAGGACTTAGCTTTCCTCGTTTGCCAAAATGCATCACCCCCTTCATCGGTGATATCTTTAACATGACCTTATCTACGACTTGAAATTCTATGTCTTGCCGTTTCACACGTTTCGGTCCACTTGTATTTTGTAGAGCAGAGGAGGAGTAAATTAAAAAAAATATTTTTTTTTTTTTTGTTCCGCGCGGGGTCCGCGCGGGTTTAAAGGGTTTAGCGCGGGGGGTCCGCGCGGCGCCCCCAGGGTCAGCATATAGGGCTCGCGCGGGGCGCGAGCCATTTCACCCCTTTCCCCTTCCGAAATTCCTCCCAACTTCCTCTCAAATTCGTCCCCTCGTGCTCGGATTCTCCTAGTTCCGACTTTGATTTCTCTTTGTAAGGTATGTATCTTCTATTTTCACTTGTCAATTTCAAGTTTTATGCCTTGATTTGTTAGAATTTGATTGAATTGAGGAATTAGGGTTTTGGCATGTAAATTGGGGTTTTGAAATTTTCGGCTTAATTCTCGCGAATTAATGGTTGTATGTAGTCCTTTGGTGCCATTTCTATTGTTTAGGAAATATTGGTATGTATATATGTGCCTAAGTTGTGGAATTTCTTGCTAGAACTTGGATTTTTAGGGGAACTATGAAATTTTCGATTTTGTTGGTGTTATTGGTGTAAAAGTGGTTTCGTTGGTGTTGTTTGTTGACACTTGTGATTATGATTTGTTGTTCAAGCAATTGTTTGGTTTTGTGGTTAATTGCCATGTGTTTACAAAATTTTTGAACTTAATTTATTGCGCGCATAAGGTGTTCGACAGAATGCCACAATGGGTTTTTGAATTTGTCTGGGCACATTCCTTGGTTTGATTCTCTCCCAATATGTATTGACAAACTATTGGGTCTAAATCCCTCCTGGATTTTCCTCGTTGGAACTTTATATTTATGATGTCTATATGTATTTTTGCTTGTGAATTGATGTGTTGAATATTAGTCTTACCCTTGATATTGGGTGTTCGCAGGATGTTGCTTTTTCTGTGGTTCATCTTGGCGTTCCTTATGGTCCTTCCAGGGGCCAAGAGACGGGCTACTCGACGTGATGCTGCTGGCCCTAGCACTGCCGCTCCGGTGATGCCGGATAGTGATGATAGCGACGGCGATGACGACAGTGAGTCCAAGGAGGACGAGGAGCGAGAGCCGAGGCTCAGGGGTCTCCCTTACGAGGTGCGTCCTCGCCGGCATGATCGGTTCCGTTTCCATACGATGGCCTCCCAGGACTTCTATTTCGACGAGCTTCGTCGGAAGAGGGCTTACGTTCCCGAGCGAGGCTTGTTCCCCGATCATATGGGCGATGACCGGATCAGTGCAGTGTTGGGGCATCTCCAGTGGACCGGTCTTGCACGTCATCCCGAGGGCGTTGCCTCCGGCTATCTAGCCATGGAGGTTATCGCCAACATCAGTGGTCTTGGGGTAGACGACGACCTCTCTCGAGTCTGGGTTTGTGGTCGCTACTTAGACTTCAGTGCTCGGGCGATTAACACCTATTTCGGCCTTCCAGATGATGGCGCGTTCCGACCGCAGCCAGAGGGTCGGGTTTATGCCCCTGCCTGGGGTGTCTTGTGTACCGAGGTACCCCCGCGGACTGGGGAACCCCACGAGTTGCGACTGACATCTTTGGATGCTCATTGGCGTGTACTTGCTCAGCTTTGGTTAGGACGCATCCGGCCGATCACCCGAAGTCATATCGTCATAGATCATGTCTTTGAGACTATCTGCTTTATCGCACGGGGCGGCCGGGTAAATGTGGGCGCTTGCATTGCGGACAACCTGAGGGGTTTACGACGGGGGCGAGGGAGTAGGGTGATCACTCACGCACACCTCATTTGTGGCCTATGCGCTGCCCAGGGGATCCGCACGTCTCCCGAGACGGACCCCTATCCCTTAGCTCCAGGTGAGCACTACCGTATTCCGTCTTATGCCGCCCGGCGCAGCACTTTGCGTCGTGGAGCGCCTCGGGCTATACTGCACCCGCAGCCTGAGGATGGTGGTTTGATCTTAGTTGTTCCTCCTGAGCGACCACTTCCTCCTCCTGTGGTTCCACAGCAGGGTGTGGTTCCACCGCGGGGTCAGGACATGACGCAGATGCTCCAGATGATGCAGGAGATGCGTATCAGTATGGATGCCGGGTTTGCAGCTGGGCAGGCTCGCTATGACGCCTTGGATGCTAGGATGGATCTCTATCAGGATCGTATGGACACGCTCACTGTGAGACAGGCGGAGCAGCAGGCCACCTTGACGGACATGTACGCCTACATGCGTCAGATGGATGACTACATGCGTCGCCGGTTCCCTCCTCCTGATCAGTGACTTTATGTTTCCCGTTTATGTATTATCTAGACTCGTGTTAACAGCGGTTGGTTTAGTATTTCCCATTTGCGTTTTCAGTTAGACTTGGTTTGGTATTTCTCTTAAGATGTAGTACTGTGACGTTACTCTGATTCCGTGCATGTCTCTGTTTGTACTGCATAGTTTGATGCATCGTGTGTTTTTATGTTTTTTTATAATTTCGGATTTAAATTTATCTAAATAGATATATCTTGCATTTTATTTCCTTAAAAGGAATTTTTTTAGTACAAGTGATAGGATATACCAAAATAGGATCCTCCTATCGTTTCTAGGCGTCCTCCGGCACAGTGGTGGGATCCTCCTCCGGATCTTCCTGCACTGGACTTGACGGTAGTAGGTCATCGAAAATGTGGTTCAAGTCCTCCCCATGAGCATCAACAAGCTCCTTTAAACATAGATTTTGTGTAGTGAGGTTTTGGATTTGGTCTTCGAGCTGGTTTATGCGGTGGTGGTCCGCCTCTCTTAAATTTCCCATATGGTGCAGATTTGCCTCCAATTGGGCCATACGATGTTCCATTTGTTGTATGGTTTGTTGGGAATCAAAGTGAGCGTTCATCATTTTGATCATTAAGTTCATCATGTCTTGGTTAGCCATCTAGCGCAAGAAAAAGATCTAGGTTACAACATGATGCTTCTAGGTTCTCAAAGGTATAGAAATGCAATATGCACATGCAGTGATGATCCCCCCGAAAAAAAAAAATTTTATGCATACATTTATTTATCCATGGGTTTAAAAAAAAATAAAAAATAAAAATAAATTTATTCCGTGGATAGACTAACATAAGGATAAAAGGTTTGGGCCGCTATATTGGGCCGAAAGAAATAAATTATTTGGGCTTTAAATAAAAAACAAGGTTATTGGGCCAAAATAATTTCTTGGGCTTCTAAAAAAAATTTTGGGCTAAAAAAAATTTGGGCTTTAACTTCAAAATAATAATTGGGCTCTTTAAAATATATTACTAGTTTAGCAGTAATAACTTTAAAAATAATAATACTTGAAAATAATAGTTTAAAAATATTACGGGCTCTTTAAAATAGTAGTTTTAAAATATTCCGGGCTCTGATACCAACTTGTAACACCCCGGTTTTGGTAACCCAGGCCGGGATGCCACCGCCACACCTCCCTAGCAAGACACGGTTTCTCCGAGCTCACTAAAGAGATGCAAGGCTATGGTTTTTCAGAATTAAAAATATTCAAACAGCCCATTCATAAATAATTTAAAAATAATACATCAAAGTTGCAGCGGAAATATAAGTTGTGCAGCGGAAATAAAGTATAAGGGCCGACATGGCCAAAACACGGGTTAAACAGGCCCGTTCATGCAAGTCGCAATTAAATGCAGGGATTTAAAATAGAGATTTCCCCTAATGTTCCCATGTATGCATATGACGATGCATAATCTTCATACTCTGTAAGAAAAAGGAGATAAATGGTTTGGGTCAGCAAAAACGCGCTGAGTAAGTTAACACATAGCATGATTTAGGGGTTTCAAACCTTTAATTAAATTTAATAAAAAGATGTTTATAGGTAATACACAATTTAAGTTAAACATCCAATAATAAATAAATGGCATGATTTAAAATAAAGATTTCCACGTGATCATGATTCAACTTACATAGTAAAATGATTTGTACGGCATAGTTAAGATAAGACTTTTTGTCATGCATAAAAACATTTTATTTAAAAAAAATGCGAATATAATTGCATACTTTAAAGACACATTTAATTTTATAATTTAAAACTTAAGCATGGGCAATTATTTAAGACATGATTTAAAAACATGAAAAATGCCGTAAGTAAGTAAATAAAAATTTGAGCTTTTAAAAATTCTCCCCGATACGCCACCATCTCAACAATATTTAATTTAGCCGGCAATCCGGCGGCCGCAGCCAAGTTCATAAAATCTGAGCTTTTTAATATATATTTCCCGTTACGCCATCATCTCAACAATATATCATTTAGCCGGTGATCCGGCGGCCGCAGCCAATATCAATAGTATCAGTTAGCCGGTGATCCGGCGGCCGCAGCCAATATCAATAGTAACAGTTAGCCGGTGATCCGGCGGCCTCAGCCAATTTCATAAGTATCATGTCATTTTAGCCGGTGATCCGGCGGCCGCAGCCGATACGCCATACCCAGTACCACTCCGTCGAGCCTCGAGTAACCCATACGGATACACTCGAGAGGGTAGGCCGTTGGTCTCTTGTGACCAAATACGCCATATCCAGTACCGCTCCGTCGAGCCTCGAGTAACCCATACGGATACACTCGAGAGGATAGGCCCAAAATAATAAGGTGCCGTTTTGGCGATCTTTCGCGCGTAATAATCATTGTCGTTTTGGCACAAAATGAACAATTAGGAGGGCACCCTGCAGAGCACTCACCCCCTGATTTTATGTAACCGATATTGTTTCAACTTTAGTGTAACGGGATTTTCAAAAATATAGCTTTATCGTATCACAAGATTTCGATCGTTGTTTAAAAAATTTCAAAATTTCACAAGTTAAAACCGATCGATGTCACAGTTTACGCCTTTTCAGTTTAAAAATCCATTTCTTAGGCGATTGATCTGAAATTTTCACAGTAGCTCAAAAACATCCCAATGAACAACTTTCATGTTTTGAGTTTTTCGGAAAAATGATGGGAAGCATGTCAAAAATCAAGTTTTCTACAGAAACAAAAAGCTGTCAGGATTCAGGTTTGACATCTGTCAAAGATTTGACTTTTTAACATAACAAATGAACTCCAAAAATTCTGAAAATTTACAGACATATACTAGACATGATTATCTACAATTTTTGTTTAGATCACAAAGATTGGATCGGACTAGAAATGATAGAAATATGCTCATCAAGTTCGGTTAAGAAAACTGTCAACCTTTGAAAATTCTTTAAAACGCAGAATATGTCCGACTCGATTTGGGGTATCAAAACTTGATGAAAATGCATGAAATTTTACAGAGGTATTCAAGACTCATAGATCTACAACTTTCATATTCAAGACCAATCCTAGATCGGCCTAGATCCAAGGTCAAAATGGCTAACAAGATTGAGAGTGAAATCTGCTCAAGTTGTAAGATCCAGATTTAATACTGTTCGGTTTTGGGTTGGTTTCAGGTTTCAAAACATCATGAAAAATTCTAAAATTTTTACAGAAGCTAGACCAAAGTCTTAGGAACACTTTTCATGTTTTGAGTTTTCTTGTTTGAGCAGCTTTAGAGGTTTGAAAAATTCATACGAAAACGCTGCGTTGAGGGTTTCTCTTGTTGACAGATTTTTATTAATTTTCTTGAGTTGAATCTCTATGTTTGGTTGCATTTTAAGTCACCCAAAACATAGTAAGGTTAACTTACAGTGGGGATGATGTCTAGGAAGTCACGGGGTCGTCCGGAATCCACGGGATGTCACGAACGAATCTCTTCCACCCGATTTATTCTTCCCTTGGCTCCGATTTGTGTTTGAATACGAAGATTCGTAAGTTAGGATGATGTTTATGATCTTAAAATCATAAGGAAACTTGAATAACATCTTACCAACAATCCAAAGCCTGCAATCCTTGATCTACACACTTCCTCGGTCGGATTTGGTTGCCGGAAAGTCGCCGGAGAGTCCGCCGGAAGGGTGTTTGGCTTTGGGAGAGTTTTGGGAGAGTTTTGGGGTAAATGATTGATGAGAATGGCTGTCAATGGAGATGGGATTGATTACATAACGTCCAAAAGATGCCTCCCCCGTGATAGATCAGATTCCCAACCTTGGGCCCCGAAAATTGGCGAGAAAGTCGCCAAAACGCGACAAAACGTCGCTGCTGTCAGGACGGCGCGGGGTTGGCGCGGTTTTTAGCCAAACCCAGCGCCAAGTGCGCGCCAACCACGCCTGGACTTCGGTCCGGGCGGGGTCGTGCGATCCGTCGTGCTTTTCCTCTTCTCTTTCGGACTTCTATCCTCCTACGTTTTCGGGCTCGATTTTTCGGGTCATCCTCGGGTCATAAATTCTTATCTTAAGTTTATCTCGACTCAAATGAATTTCATGTTTGAGATCTTAAGTCCGTCGGTCTCGGGTTCGTCGGCTTCCAATTCGTCGTCTTTTGATTCCCGTGCAATGACTTGTATCATTAAATTTCTTCCGACTTCACGGGTTCTTGGAATTAAAATTCTTTTCCTTATTGAATTTATTTCCAATTATTTTGACTCAATTCATGGAATGTCTTCGGGCTTCCTTTCCCTCTTTTATTCCATTTTGAATTTAAATCTATCGGCGTTTCATTTCCGAGCAATAAATTATTGTGATAAATTATTTTCTTCTTCTCGGATATATTTCGACATTGATAGGAATAAATTTTATTCCCTTGGACGTTGATAAAAATTCGGGGTATTACACGATCAGTTTGGAAGCATCTAACATATAATCTTAATACAGGTTCTGATTCCATTACAGATTAATCCATTCTAATCGATTAAAAGCATATTAAACCAAAACATGAAAATTCACTTCTATAATTCAGGCAGAATGGCGCTTAAATCAGATTAGACAGATTCTAACATGATAGCAGATTAACCCAGATTACATAAGAAAACATCGATACTTTATATTACTTCCATAAAAGATAGATTCGTACTTCAAAAGTGATTCTGAACTCCCGTTCTAGAATACTTTTAACACGAATAACATAGAAATCCGTTTACAAACATGAAAACAGTAGGAAATTATGTTTAAAAGCAAATCCTAAACATTACAAAGCGAGAAAAAGAAAAACAACACCTAGAATGCGAAGAACACAGTCAGAGAAGACGCTCTGATCACTTCCTCCGGCATGGTTCGGTGTTATTGTCTTCTTCTCCAAAGTTGCAGAGAGTTTTTGTCGATAATATGAGTCTGGATTGAGTCTCTAATGAAGAGAATGATGAAAAACCGCGTTTAAAACCGAGTTCGGGAGGTTAGAAAACTGCCCAACTGCGACGGTGGCGCAAAAAGTGGCGCTCGGAAGAGGTTTTCGGCGCCACCAAAGAGAGTAGGCGCATCCTGACATTTTCCAAATTTTCTGCTGCGGCGCAAAAAGTGGCGCTTCAAGGGCATTTTATGCGCCGCCAAGAAGGTGCGGTGCATTCTGACAATTTCCCAAATTTTACCCTGCGGCGCATTTTGTGGCGCTCCGGAGCAGTTTTAGGCGCCACCAAGCTATTATGGCGCATCCTGAAGCTTTTTCCATCCGAAATTTTCCCAAGTGTTGAGGTGGCGCATAAAATGGCGCTGGAGAGCATTTTTATGCGCCGCCATGCCTATGTGGCGCATTCTGGAGCTTTTCCAGTGTTGAAAATTCCGAATTTTGCATCATTTGACCTCCGAACATCTTCTTTCTTCATTTTAATGCCTGAAACATCATTGCAATGCATTAGGTTTGCCAAAGTCTTATTAAAAACACATAAAAACATGGTAAATTTAACCTAGATAAGCCAAATCTAACCATGATCACTTGAAAAATAAAAACACATGAAATACACCTAAAAGTGCAATAAATTATGGTAAAATGCACTCATTTTGGACATATTTTAGTATAATTTAAGCTCATTTGAATGTGGTTTCACAGGGTGCATCAACATCCTCACACTTAAATATTGCTCGTCCCTTGAGCAATGAAATTAATTAACACATCAACATCCCAATCAAGATAATAAGGATTAAGTCACTATAGTTCTGCCAAATCATAGATTTCAACAACGCAATGAGCTAAAGAGATTCAAAAGTTTAATGTGCTAGAACAAGGTAAATTGTCATGCATCAGCTATCAAAACCAGGTGTCCAAAGCACTTACAGTACAAAAAGCAGATTAATCACACATAGCAACTCAAAATAGGAGAGTGGATAATGTAAATATGCTTTTCTATTCCCGTCTTCAAATTTGCTCAATTAATTACTCGGTTTCACAATTATTCTAGACACTTTGGCTGAGTTGTAGACGGTTGAATTCCATAAGCTACTCATGTCTAAGAATACGTGCCAGTCATATAGCCAAGAATTTATAATTATTCTTTTTAATACCCCTTTATTCAACATTTTCTCTTTTTCTTTTTTTTTTAATCTTGCATTTTCTAATTTTTCCTTTTTGCAAGATTTAATCTAATTCTTTTTTAAATGTTTTTTTTTTTTATTTTTCTATAGGGGTTTCACTCTGACTTTATTTATAACTAAGCATTTAAGGAGACATGGAACGAGCATATTCATATAAAAATAATGATAACTCTCCACATAACAAGTAAACCAGTCTAATTAATCAAAAAGCTTTCTGCAAGGTAAGTAGAATCGTCACCAAAGTTCGAACAACTAGCATGACAATTTAACAAAGTCTAGGACTTTAAACTAAGAATAATGATGCTCATTAAGTTGTAAAATCGGATCTAAGCAGAACATTTAGACTTATTCGGATTTCTCTTAAGATTGGCTGTGATGTGGTAATTCAAATAATAGCACAATGTGAAAAACACAATTTAATATAACATATTCAACATATCCAACCTAAAGCATTTACCATATTTATTCTAAACATAAAGAAATATTAAAAACATAACTAAGCTCTTATCCATTTATTCCCATGCAATTTAGTAAACATAAAACATGAAAAGATCACACCTGGAATGTTTAGGACTCTGAATTTCACTTCATCATCACGGCTGTCATCTTGCTCCTTTGTTGGCATATCCTGCTTCTAATATGTATATATAACAATTACTCAAGAAAATATGATTGTTAGTGCATATGGGAATTCCAAAGTAATCAGAATCATAAAACACCATCCATAACTCAAATTATAACATTTAACAGCAATTTCCAACAACTTTAATAAGTATGGACAGATTTGATAGATAATAAATTTCAGAATTCACCAAAAGCAAAACATCATAAGTTCTAGAGCAGAATTTACAGCAAAATGCCAACAGCTATAGCAAAATATACCCTCATTCTTTATGATAGCTCAACCCTGTATGATGTATTAAATAAATGGTTTATACATTGAATAACTAAATGGACCTGTTGATGAAGAATTTCGGGAATGTGATCATAATAGAAACTCCTCCATCCTCACACTTAAACTGAACTACCAGTTTAGTTTAAGTGCATAATGGAAGATTTAAAATGTGGGATTAAAACTTTTTAATTTCAAAAATAAGACTATATCATGCATTTAAAAAGTTAGACTGAATTAGATCATACCTTTTAAATAGATAAAAATTTTCAGCTTTTTCTTTAATATGATCTATACATCATAATTTATTTATTTTAATGCCTGCATTGTGTAAAATTATAAAGATTCGACACTTCAACAATATTAATCCCGCTTCTTTCATCAATTATCATGGTTATTTACTTTCCTGTTATCAAATCAACAGCTCACAACATTCCAGTTTAACATGATTCAAGTAAGAGCTATTTTATTAGAATTAAAAACATGCATAAACATAACTTAAACATAAATATAAACTTAACCACAAGCTCACCATATTCAATACAAATAAAACACCTAAGTAGTGCATAGCAGAACAAACCAATATTCATAGCAAAAACATCCAACCAAGTAACAAAGGTATTTCTTACATTATATGTGGAACCTGGTTATACAAAAACTTCGGGTTAGTGTTAAATACATTGCTCCCCATCCTCACACTTAAGTTTAAACCAAAAGTTTAACTTAAGTGCAATATATAAAGCAAACATATACCAACCTAGAATGTGGGATCTAAACAACACCAATATATTTTATTTTAAAGCTATAAGTTCTAAATTTCTTACAAATTTAAGAAAATCACTTTTTAGAACTTAAAACTTATTATTAAAAAGAACACAATTTTAAGTTATAACAACTCCATTTTTGTTAAAAATCTCAGATTTAATGCTTAAAGCTAACCAAATTAGCAAACTATTTCTTATTAATGATTCGAATTAATGATCAAGAACTTTTAGTTTATTATTTTAAATATCATAAGTTTGCATTTTTAGTTAAAAATTGATAGGATGAGTTTTTATAATAAAAATGTTTCTTTTTCATAAATTAGAAAAACATGAGGTTTCAAGCTTTAATGTTACCAAAAGTTATTAATGTAGATTAAAACAACATGGTTAACAATATTTATAGATCAACTTAAAAGATTAAACATGTTATTTTAACATGTTTTAAACAAACTTTCAGAATTCTCAAGCTGTAATTTCAGTTTTTAGAACACTGCAATCCTAAAATTTTGATAAATAATTTGAAACTTTTGAAGTTGAGCTTGAAAACATGTTCTAATACCATATTGTTCACTTCAACCTAACATTCATGCACTTAAACCAAGTTTTAATCCCACATTCTAATAAACCCAAAATCAAAGCAACAACACAAATACCAACAATAATGCATTCTCAATCACAAAATTGAACAGATTATTGAACTAGGATAGCTATACTTACCCCAAATTGAAGTTTTGAAGCACTTTAACAAGAAATCCCCAAATTTGAGAGGCTAGGGTTCTTGAGCCTCAATTTCACCTTTAATTATCGAGTACATTTCAGCTTCTACTTTCGCCACATAACATTTACTACTTAATTATTAGATTAGAAATATAGTGGGCATATTTTATTAACAAAATTAAAAACCTGAACAAATAAGCATAACGTGACATAAAAATAAAAATAAAAACATGCATAAACCATAAATATGATCATAAAGACAAACAAAAATAGATTATTATTATTATTATTATTATTATTATTATTATTATTATATATATATATATTTTAAAGAACTGTGGTGGAAGGGAAATTGAAGATGATGACTGCGGTTGTGAGATTCAATAGAGAGAGGACTGTGAAAGATAGAACAGGAGGGAGATGACTATTTTATTTTATTATTATAATTATTATAAGGTTTAAATTAAATGGGTAGGTTTTTAAGCCTAATTAGAAGATCTATGATTAAATTTGAGCTAATTGGAGATGAATTAGAATGGACTTTTGTAAAAATTCAAGTTTGGCACAAACCCAACGATTCCATTTAATACTACATGTGGTGCTCAAACAAGTTTTTACGCATTATTAGTATGAAGGAAACCCAAAATGCCTTGTTTGTGCTACTTTCGGTGCTTAACTGAGTTTTTGAAAACCATTTACGAAGAGTGGCATCTAAAACTCAGTATTTGTACAGACTTTGTAGCAAAAATACATTGCGTGATTTGTTTAAATGAAACCTAATATTGCATCCATATTCCTATTCATCTGTTTAGTAAAACTACCCTAATTAGTTCTAATCATCCCCTATAAATATCTATGAAATTCTGTTCGTTTTCGTCAACCCCTCTATCAATTTATTTCAGCCTTTCTTCTATTCTACTTAAATCACCACAAAAATTCTTTCAGTTATTGATCACTCTAATTCTTAAGAGTCATTCCAAAATTACATATAATGAAAATCATGCAAGAATCATTTTTTATATTTCTTTTTTTTTAACAAGAACCATTTTTTTTTGTAAAATAAAGCATATAAACTAAAATAAAATAAAATCAAACATATTAAGCAAAAGACATAAATAACTATTGCTAAGCATGCAAAGGCAGTATGCGAATTCCCTTTCCTAATCAGCTTTCAAAGACAAATGCACCATTTTTTTTAAATTAAAGCTCTAAATGGTGGGTGCACATCCATGATCATATCATTCATGAGTTATAAGGTCAAATTGCACATCTTTAAACAACAATTTAAATAAAGGTAATGCAATCATAAGAAAATTATTGATAAACATTCTAAAATATCCAACATTTCCTTTAAAAAAAAACTCAGTAAAGTTGTAATGTTGTCAAGAGGTGGAATTTAATCTCAAACTTTAGCTCTAGCATCCGTTCTCAACACTTGATGTAATGCAATTAATTAAAAGTCATCTAATTTATTAAGAAATACATACCTCAAGTGTGTTGGTAATACCTTTAAATAAAGTATAGGTGGCTTTTCAATCGAGGCTATCCATTTGAAATCCTCAATTATATATGCTGCATACAACTCGCCGCCATCCTCACACTTGTTCTCTTGCGAATCTTCCTCTTTTTTAGATGAGAAACACAATATTCTTTCAAATTTCAGGATCACACACTAATTTAGCTTGATGCCCTTGCACGACATAGAATAGCAAAAAGTTATAACAATATTTAAAAAGTAGAAATAATATAAATATATTTAAATGAACTCAAAACAACATAATTTTCACAACAATTCCCCGGCAACGGCGCCAAAAACTTGATGAGTTGATTTTCACTACTCATATTTTACCACAAGCGGATGGTTGTAATCAAGTAATAAAAACCGGTGAATACCGGGTCGAACCCAAGGGAATTCAGAATATTATTTCATTCTGGAGAAAACTTAGTCATTTTAAGTTCATTAATAATATATTTTATATTTTGAAAAGAGTTTGTTTAATTCTAATGGTGATTAAATTAAAATGATAGCATTAAATTTAAAAATAAAGCAAGTTAAAAATTTAGAATAATAAAAATAAAAATAAGATATATGTTTGTAATGATTTAGAACATGCCATCTTTATATAAAAGCGAAATTGCATAATGATTTAGCATTTCCCAATGTCTAAAAAGATCAATTTCAGCATAATTAATGATTTTATAAAGATTAAAAATATGCCAATTTCCTAATTTTCATAATTTGTAAAAACAGACTTCATGGAAGCAAATTAAATTATCTAACATTCTGCAATCATCAGTCTAGGCATAAATTTGAGTCTTTCCCAAGCATACAAATTTTCCTATAGTGATCATACGACACATTTCATTTCCCAAATCAGCGTGTACATGCCAGAATCTATTTTAATATGATTTATTCCCAAGACCGGTACTAAAATCTAATTTCCACTTTTTATCTCCCGATTTAGCAAAGCAGAAATCATACAGATTAGATTCTAACATTTAATTATGCAGAACAGTGTAAATAATTTAACAATTTTGGTAAAATAATAATAAAACATGGTAAACTGGATTAAATTAAGAATATTAAAATGCAGATAGATTAGAATTATTACCAGATTACTAAAAATAGGGAATACAGATTGATCGATTAATTCAGGGCTTTAGCAGATTATCAATTTGAATAGCATATTTAGCAAAAACACAGAATATCGATCAGTTTGGATGCATCTAACATATAATCCTAATACAGGTTCTGATTCCATTACAGATTAATCCATTCTAATCGATTAAAAGCAGATTAAACCAAAACATGAAAATTCACTTCTATAATTCAGGCAGAATGACGCTTAAATCAGATTAGACAGATTCTAACATGATAGCAGATTAACCCAGATTACATAAAAAAACATCGATACTTTATATTACTTCCATAAAAGATAGATTCATACTTTAAAAGTGATTCTGAACTCCCGTTCTAGAATACTTTTAACACGAATAACATAGAAATCCGTTTACAAACATGAAAACAGTAGGAAATTATGTTTAAAAGCAAATCCTAAACATTACAAAGCGAGAAAAAGAAAAACAACACCTAGAATGCGAAGAACACAGTCAGAGAAGACACTCTGATCACTTCCTCCGGCATGGTTCGGTGTTATTGTCTTCTTCTCCAAAGTTGCAGAGAGTTTTTGTCGATAATATGAGTCTGGATTGAGTCTCTAATGAAGAGAATGATGAAAAACCGCGTTTAAAACCGAGTTCGGGAGGTTAGAAAACTGCCCAACTGCGACGGTGGCGCAAAAAGTTGCGCTCAGAAGAGGTTTTCGGCGCCACCAAAGAGAGCTGGCGCATCCTGACATTTTCCAAATTTTCTGCTGCGGCGCAAAAAGTGGCGCTTCAAGGGCATTTTATGCGCCGCCAAGAAGGTGCGGTGCATTCTGACAATTTCCCAAATTTTACCCTGCGGCGCATTTTATGGCGCTCCGGAGCAGTTTTAGGCGCCACCAAGCTATTGTGGCACATCCTGAAGCTTTTTCCATCCGAAATTTTCCCAAGTGTTGAGGTGGCGCATAAAATGGCGCTGGAGAGCATTTTTATGCGCCGCCATGCCTATGTGGCGCATTCTGGAGCTTTTCCAGTGTTGAAAATTCTGAATTTTGCATCCTTTGACCTCCGAACATCTTCTTTCTTCATTTTAATGCCTGAAACATCATTGCAATGCATTAGGTTTGCCAAAGTCTTATTAAAAACACATAAAAACATGGTAAATTTAACCTAGATAAGCCAAATTTAACCATGATCACTTGAAAAATAAAAACACATGAAATACACCTAAAAGTGCAATAAATTATGGTAAAATGCACTCATTTTGGACATATTTTAGTATAATTTAAGCTCATTTAAATGTGATTTCACAGGGTGCATCAACATCCTCATCACCGCCCTCCTTCTCACCCCCCCATTTAACCCCCTAAGATTACAAGTAATTAACCGCATTAGAAAAAACTATCAACAACATCCCGATCCACTCCCCTTCACCTCTCCATGCCCACCTCTTTCAGCACTCTAGATACCGCCACCTTTCTAGCCACCATCCTTCTTAAGCCCAAAGCCTCGGCAATATCTAGCGTAGCATCAACCTCCATAAAATCCATCAATTGAATCCCTTTACTTGTTCTAAGAGTTGAGAATTGCAACCTTGCAAAATCGTTCTCCTCAACCCTCCATTCTGTAGGAGCAATTTCGCAACTCCCAGGCCTCGTTGATCCCAGCTTTCGGCTCCTCTTCCGGCCTCTTCTCTTCAGACCATTCCTCCCCCTGAGGACCTCCGCAAGTGCCTTTCGAATCCTGTGTAGTTCCGGGAACTCTTCCCGGTTCGAACTCTAATCCTCGCATTCCGACCCCAACTGCACCATATCCGCCATGTGCTCCAACTCAGGGATCTCTGATTGCGCCCCATCAGATACGACTACTCCTCGGTCGCCAGTGTAGGCATCCTTATCTCTCTCGCCCACCAACGATTCTATCCCCCCACCCTGACTCCTGCTATAGACGCCGAACATCAATTCTCCCCCCCGCTTATCATCGCCCTCACCACCCACTAAATTTCCTTTGACACCACTCGAACTGGAGGCTTGATTTGGATCCCTCTCTATCGGCTCTAAGTTTTTACCACAGTCCTCCGACCTCTCCATTAGCCAATCTGCAACTCCCAAATTTACAACCAGCCCACTTTCCAAAGTACCAGCAATAGGCCTCCCCTCCATGTCCATCATCACGGCCCATCCTTCCTTTGGCCCAACATCTGCTAGCCCAATATTCCCATCCGCAGGGTCCACCACTGAGCAATTTTCTACATGCAGTCCCCTCAATTCACACGGCCCATCACCCTGAGGCCCAACCACTCTGCAATCTTCCAACTCAATCGCCCTCGCCACCTCGCCCCTTGTGCAGCCTACCATCTCTGGGGAATCACCATTGGCTGCAGCTGTAATGGCATCATTACATTCCCCTTTCCTGTTATCGAGGTTTAGAGCCTCACCCAATACCCCCAGCAACCTTTCGGTTCCCCATGCCCCGGGGACCGGGAATTTCCCTCCACCACCATGTCGGACCCCCCAATCCCCTCCGAAGCCTCATTCCGGCAACCGGCCAATCTGCCCTTCTCAGCCTCTCCATCCTCACACTCCACCATCACCGAATCACTAAAATTTGCCACAATACGCACCCGCACCTTAGTGCTTCCAACCTGAATCAACATTGAGGCTGGCACACATGCATTTTCATACAGGGCAACTAACAATCGAGCATGGTCAAATCTTTTCTTATTTCGCGTATCCCTATCTATGTTCACCACCTTCCCCCACCCTTGCGTTAGCTTCTGAAAATTCTGCTTGCACCATACTGAAAACGGTAATCCAATAATGTATACCCATACGAGATGCTTCTTTACCACCACACTTGTAACCCATCTTTTCATCCACTCAACCAACTTTCCATCCCTGCGATCAGCTAAAAACCTATTTCGCTCCTCCATATTGCTTAAGTTCACCACTACAACTCTCCCACCTCCATATGATATCTCTTCACACTCAGGATACTCACTATACGTCCTCTCTTGAAATTCCATAATGGATTCCAGACTTATCAAGTTCACTATAGCTGACCGGTTAAGCCTTTCAACATCCTCTTGCACCTCTTGGAGCCTCACTGCTCCCAACACCCCCCTCGAAGCCCCGACCTGCTCGCCACCTTTCCCCCCTCTCGCAACCTCGGCATACGAACGACCATCTCGCCATGCATTATCGAGCTTTGCACCCTGACTAACCCCTCTGCCTGACACCGGACAAACCTTCGCCATACTCCCAGCCACCCTTCGCATTCTCTTCACCCCCGCTACACCCTCATCCTCCCTCTTCCTACTAGGCACAGCCCAATTCACCCTCAGTTTATAACCTTTGAAGTCCTTCCCATTCCAACTCCTTATCACCTTATACGCATCCTCTTTATTGCTGAATCTGAGAAACTCGAATTTGTAGCCCTTGTCCGGCCACCTCTGATCAGGGAAATACCACTCTCGAATCCTTGAAGTCTTGTCCATTGCTAGGAAGATATCCCTGAAGTCCGTATTAACCGGAATATTCCCAATGAACACACCTACCAGCCCTCCCTTGGTGTTGCATCCTCCTATCACTTGGCTCTTCCCCTTGTCTCCGAGCTCTCCGCTACCCAGTTCCCGCTGCATGCACTCTACCTTGTCCCTCCCCTCTCCGATATGCCCAATCCTATTATCCCTAGCCCCGTGATCCGCATCACCGACGGGGGAAACCTTAGAGGAAACACCACCGGCACCGGAAACCCTAGCAGAGAGCATCCTACCTACAATTCTAAAGTAAACAGTTAAACATAGAATATAACTATAAACTTATCAAGTTTGGTCATTTATACCCTTAAATTTTTTTTGACAAAAAATACACCTAAACTTTATTTAATTTAAAATTTCTACCCTTCTACCTTTTAAAATATCAAATTAGACCTCATCAATTCAAAAAATATCTCATTTTGGTCATCAGAATTTGGAAAAAATCTCATTCCACACCATTCACTTTTGAAAAGTTTCGTATTAGCGCAAGAATTTGAAAACAATATATAGTAGTATTTAGTAATTAATTTCCCCTTTTATTTAACTTAAATACAAAAAGTATAGTTAACTATGATAAAACTTTAAGTGAAGTTGTGTGTGTAAATAGTAGCATATTATCAAATGTAAGAAACAGTTGAATACAGAGGTAGTATTTTTTAAAACCTTTGGGGATAATAGTCAAAATATACAACATATTAGGGAGTAAACTAATATTTTTTTAGAACCTTAATAATGCAAAATATATTCCATCAATTCCAGTAATACCGTCCCAAAACTTTTGGGCACGGTATTTAGATATAATGGGTTATTGTGATAAAGTGGAGTAATTAATTGATGCGATGTTTTAGTTGATGTTTATGGAGTAAGTTTTTTCTAAAAAGGGAAATATGACAATTATATTGTAGTGGAACGGACAAAAAAGGAAAGTGAGACAGAATTAGTGGGACAAATGGAGTAATTTTTCTCATTTTTAATAGTTAAGGGTATTTATTTTCCACTTGCTCTCATCATTTTATATATGAAAGAAAATTATATACTTCCGCCGTTCCTTTTTAATTGCCACGGACCCACATTTCACGCAATCCAATACACATTTTTAATCATCAATAACTCAAATTGCGTACAAATAAAAATTTTAAAAATTTGATATTCTAAATCTATGCGATTAGACGAATCCAACAAGATTCCACTTGACTATATTTTATCCTATGTAATTGTATTAAAAAGTCGAATCAAAGTTACTCAATGAACAGTAACAAAACCCCGTATGTGTCAAATAAAAAGGAACGGAGGAAGTATATTTAATTTCTTAATAGTAAAAATAATTTATTTTATATTATGTCCACCTGCGTTTGAATTTCCTCCATTCATCTTATTATCTCCTTTATTTTCCTTTTAATTACTTGTTGCATGCATTCCAACTACTATAAGCAAAAGACTTTGAATCTCATATAATCCAAAAAATGATATATTCTCATTTTATATCGTCATATTAGTTCAACATAGTTCGTCATCCGTGCGTAGCGGGCGAAAAACTCTAGTTAAAATAAATGGCTAAGATTAATATGAAGGGCATTCTTATAATTTCAATAAAATGCAAATTATCTTTATTCATTTTACTCGACAATCATGCTTGTACTTCTCTCGTATCTCATAATCTGTTATATTTCAATTTGAATTTGCTGAAATTTAATAAAACATTTTAGATTCCTTGCATCGAGTAGGTAGATATTTTTATAAAGAACGTCCAAATACGAATACATTTGAGAAAGTTATAGCCATTTGAAGTTTATTGTGATTTCAGAACTCAATATTTACACCTCAGTGACGGAGCATACATGATTCAACGACATGGCCTCTACAACTCAGCGACATAGCGAATGTAATATAGCAACATTGTTCTATTCATTTCAGCGACACAATTTTATTCATTTCAGCGACATGGTTCTATGCATTTTGGCGACGTCATTATATGAAAATCTGCTATTTTCTATTTGGAATTTCTGGAATCTGATCGAACATTTAGATTTCTCGCATCGAGTAGATAGATTTTCATATAAAGAACGTCTAAATCTGAGTTCATTTGCGAATGTTAGAGCCATTTGAAGTTTATTGTGTAAGCTTTGTTGTATAGGTTACATCGCTGAATTCTTTAGATGATGTCGCTGAATTCGATAGTCTCCGTCGATGAATTCTATAGGTCCCATCGCTGAATTGTATAACCCCATTCACTGAAAATCGCAATAAACTTTGAATAGCTCTAACTTTCTCATATGAATTCGGATTTCGATGTTCTTTATATGAAAATTTATCTAATCAATGCAAGGAATCTAAATATTCTATTCGATTTCAAAATTTCATAATATGAGAAAAGCATATTGTCATAACAACGAGTATCAGATACTTTAAGACATCAACGACACAGATAGAATATTTCAGCAGCATACCATACATACCCCAGCGACAAAGACCATACAATTCAGCGACAGAGCATATATAATTCAGCGACATAGCCTATTCATGTCAGCGACAAATTATATTCATTTCAGCGACATAATTTTGTTCATTTCAGCGATGTCATTATATGAGCTACTCCGTATTTATTTGTTTGGAATTTATAAAATTTGATAAGATATTTAGAATTCTCGTATCAAGTAGATAGATTTTTATAAAGAATGCCCAAATCCGAGTTCATTTGAAAAAGTTAAAGCCACTCGAAGTTTATTGCGTATGCTTTGTTGTATAGACCATTTCGCTGAATTACATAGCCATGTCGCTGAATTGTGAAGGCTCGGTCGCTGAATTGGGTAGGTCTTGTCGTTGAGATGTACATACTCTGTTGCCGAAAATCACAACTTCAAATGGCTATAATTTTCTCAAATGAATTAGGATTTGGACGTTCTTTATATGGAAATCGATCTACTCGATGCAAGGAATTTATATATCTTATCAAATTTTGGAAATTGAAAACATAAAAATATGCCTCCGAATATGGTATGTAGATTTATAACCAATTCACTAATATTATTATTTCTTTTGACAATCATACCCTTAATTAATACTCCATTCGTCCCATTTATTCTGTCTTGTTTCATTTCTACACACAATTCAATGCACATTTTTAATCGTTAATATCTCAAAATATATACAACAAAAAATTATGTAAAATACATATTCTAAAACTACATGATTTTACCATTCTAACAAGACCCAACTCGACTACGTTTTCCAAATATATATTTACAATAACGTTGAGTCACAGTTAAATAATAAATAGTACCAAAAAGTCAAAAAAGACAAGTATACTGAGACGGAGGGAGTAATAGTCATTGGATGAAAATAAATGCCCATGATTTCTCTCTGTACCATACAACCATATATTTGTCTGTATAGCAACTGTTCCCAAAAAAATTCATTGCGTTATTGTATTTGTACCGAATCTTGCAGTACGGCAACATATTTTATGGAAAACTACAATAAACCGAAAAATACAATATTTTTCAGTATGATATGTATGACATATAAAATTTTCGTTATTTTTGCCAACCACAAGTAGTATATTTTGCTATTCTCAGTTGGGCATAGATCAGGGCTAAAACGGGGGCCTATTTTCGACAGTCTTTAGACGGAAAAGTAGGGTGCGGTATCCATTACCAAAATATTATTAGAGTCAAAGCTCTTCATTTCAAATATTATATTTTAGGCCCCTGTATTAGGAAAGTTAAGCATATCAATAACATGGTAAACCACATATCAAGCACTGGGTAAAGCACATACCAATATAGTGGTAAAACACATACCAATAACCTGGTAAACACCATAAGGTGTTTGTGGTAAAGCACATACCAAAAACTTAGGAAATACAATATCATATCTGTGGAATAACCTACTAAACAACATAAGGTATTTGTGGTAAAGCACATACTAAAAACTTGGTAAATACCATATGGTATCTATGCTAAATCACACTGGTATAGTGTGTTAAACCACGTACCAATAACTTGATAAATACTATATGATAAATGTGGTAAACCACATACCAATATTGTGGTAAACCACATATCATTAACATGGTAAATACCATATGTTATCTGTGGTAAAGAACGTGCCAAGGACTTGGTAAATACCATATGATATCTGGTGAACAACCTAGTAAACACTATAAGGTATTTGTGGTAAAGCACATATTAAGAACTTGGTAAACACTATATGGTATCTGTGGTAAACCATACTGGTATAGTGTGTTATACCACGTATTAATAACTTGGTAAATACTATATGGTACCTGTGGTAAAATACATATCAATACAGTGGTAAACCATATATCATTAACCTCGTAAACAGCAAATGATATTTGTGGTAAACCACATACAAATTGCGTTCTAAACCACATACCATGGCAGTCAAATATGCGATGGGGTGCAAAGTGTAATAAAATTGGGATTTCGCCTAAAAAAACTGGAAAGAAATTTTTAAAAGGGCACGAGCCCTAATCTACCTTTAGACCTTAGGCTTTGATATAGTTTAGAATTTGTAAATTGGGAAAACTAAAGCCCAGAACCTATGTAAAAAACTTATGTATAGTCAAAGCCCTGTCTTTTAAAAGTTTAGAGTTTAGGACCTATGGGTTAGCAAACTTAAACTAAAAACTAAACAACCTACAAAAGTAGGTAATTCTAGTTTTGATGTACTTGGTAAGCATAAACAAAAACCTTTGTAAGCATAAACAAAACACTTGGTAAAACTTATTAGCAAGAATAGGTAAGTCTAGTTTGATGAACTTGGTAAGAATAAAAATAAAACTTGGTAAGCCTCATTTTCAAATCATTGGTAAGCCAAAAACCAAAAAAAAATAAAAAAATTGAATTCTTTATGTAAGTATAACTTTGAAACCCTTGGTAAATATATACTAAAAAATTGGTAAGTCTATTGCTGAAAACATTGGTAAGCCAAATTCCCAAAAAATTGGCATGTGTAATATTAAATCCTTTGGTAAGTGAAATACCAAAAGTAGATAAGTTTTATATAATATAAGTGGTAAGCACAAACATAAAACTTGGTAAGCCTAATACTTAAACACTTGGTAAGCGAAAAACCAAAAAAAAAAAAAAAAAATTGGCATTGGAAGTATATGCTGACTTGGTAAAGCATATACTAACAAACTTGGTAAAACACATACAAATGAACTTGGTAACGCACATAATACTGAAATTGGTAAATCACATAAGCGAACCTGGTAAGTGTATTTGTTCAATGGTTTGGGCTTCTGTAACACCCCAAAAAAATAAATTCAAATTGTTTTGAACTAAGTAATGGCTTGATCCCTTCACGGGGTACGTAGGCAACTTAGAAATTTTAATTCTAAGCACAGTCATACAAAATCATACCAAACCATAATAATAATGATGGATCATAATAATCTAAGTTTTATTTAACACCCAACTTCGAGGACGAAGTTGATTCTTAAGGAGGGTAGACTGTAATACCCGGGAAATTCGATGAAATTCGAGAACGAAAGAATTTAAAATCCGAGAACCCGTGGAGTCGAGAACCCATGAAGCAAATATGTTAACATCTCATATTACGTTCATTGCGAGAAACATTCATGTGCTCGTTGGTAAGCTCCCAATACTGTTTTGGAAGATCGTAATCCTCATCCAATCGTATGTTAATATATTTGTCATGACTTGAAATATGTTTAAGGGGATCATGCTAAATCTATTGATATTTCGGACTCATTCTTTAATCCCCGTATATTATTACAAGTTTCATTAAACTCGTTCGTTAGTCTCCATCTATTGTATGGTGAATTAATTGGAAGATCATAATCCCTATATATTGAAGTAATCTTGCATGGGTTTATTAATTACTGCTATACACGACGACAAAATTGAATATTCTTTAACATAGTAAGTAAAGTGCATGAAACTAGTAAACATGAACATGTAATATGGTAAATAATGTCCACAAATCTAGTAACGCATAAGAAATGATTTGGTAAAGACTAAAATAAAAAAAGGTATGTGAGTGGAGGATGGTTCAATGCAAGGTAGTACATTACCGTCCTTTGATCGTCCACACTCAAGTTTCAAATAGCAAGGTAAGTGATTGTCCTCCTACATGGTAAATATTATGCATATATATGGTAATCAATTATGCAATGTGATTTAATATGTATATTATATTATCTTCAATGTTATATATAATATAGTATAAAACAATTACGTGTATATATATATATATATATTTGTTATTTGACTTACCAAATGATTCAATGTTACAAATGCCAAATTTTTTATAGTTACAAGGGTTTCAGAATTAGACTTACTAACATGCCAAATTGGCATGTTACACATGCCAAATTTTCTTTTTGGTTTTTGACTTGCCAAGTGTTTAAGTATTATTTTTACCAAGTTTTGTGTTTACGCTTACCAAGTTTGTTGTTTCTGCTTACCAAGTTCTTCAAAACTAGAATTAGCTACTTTTGTTATTTGACTTACCAAATGATTCAATATTATAAATGCCAAATTTTTTATAGTTACCAAGGGTTTCGGAATTAGGCTTACTAAGTTTTATTTTAATGCTTACCACGTTCATCAAACTAGACTTACCTACTAATAGGCACTCTAGCCAAATTACCAAGTTTTGTGTGAATGGTTTACCAATTGATCCCAAAGTCTAAATACAAGGTTTAGTGTACCGGACTATTTACCAAGTCTAGTGTAGTGGGTTTACCAATGGAAACTATAGCCTATTTACCAAGTTTTGTGTATACGGTTTACCAAGTCACTATAGCGAAGTTACCAGGTTATGTGTAAAGGGTTTACCAAGTCACTATAGCGAATTTACCAGGTTATGTGTAAAGGGTTTACCAAGTCACTATAGCGAAGTTACTAGGTTATGTGTAAAGGGTTTACCAAGTCACTATAGCGAATTTACCAGGTTATGTGTAAAGGGTTTACCAAGTCACTATGGTTTAGAATTTTTGAATCAAGAGTATTAGAAGTTAATTGGATTAGTGAGTTTGGGTAGGTCTTTTTTAATGAGTCAAAGATAAAATGGGGTGTAAACTATAAGGAAGTTTGACATGGGGCCTAAAAAATTACAAACATTTTTTACTAGGAACTGTGCTCTAATTTTCCGTTGTAAATTTGTGGTGTGTAAGGCTTAAGAGCGGAATCTGAATTGAATTGGACCTGTTTAGAATATTGTGAGGCCCAAGTTACAATTGGCACATATATGTAATGAAATGAAGTAGCTCAAATCTATATCCTTGTGCCTCTTTCGAAAGGAAAAAAAATAGAAAGAAAAAAAAAATTGTAAGCTACAAATTACAATTAACAAATCAAGGTTGTCACGATCGAGATCCTATTTAGAATCATTTTTTCTTTGTAAGATCAAAATTATAGGAAGAAACGAAATCCTAAGATCGTATGAAATTGCAACAATGAATGAAATTAATTATGCATACTAACAAGTAAATTTGGATAGACTTGCATATTTTTTTCAAAAAAAATTGCACATTAATTTGTGTGTTTATAAATCTTGCAAGGTAATTAATACAATACATTAACCAAAAAAATCACAAGTAAAAGTAAAAAAAATTTGCACAGACTTGCATATAGTGTTTTTCTTATATATCATACTCCCTTCGTCTCAGCTAACATGTCCTGTTTGATTTTTTAGCACTGTTCATTATTCACTTTGACTCAATTTTATTATAAGTATATATTTGAAAAAAATAATCGAGTTTGGTCTTATTAGAATCGTATAATCGTGTAGTTTTAGAATACATATTCTACATAATTTTTCATTGTATATATTTTGAGATATTAACCATTCAAAAACTGTATTGAATTGTGTGTAGAAGTCAAACAAGACAAGTTAAATGGGATAGAGGGAGTAATTACTAAGGAGCTACAAGTTCTTAAGTTTAAAATTAATAATGTAAAAAAAGTTGCTTTTATCCTAAATCATAAAATCCGATAAAGATTGTATGCGTTTCAGGAGATATGCTTGTAAGATCATTGAAGTGTTTAAGGGAGTATAATCACAAGATTGTAATATTCTACAATTATAATCGGAATCTTATTCATATCTTACAAAGATGTGAATTGTTTTAAAGAAGTAAGTAGTATAATTGTAATATCTTAAGATTGAAATGTTAACAATCAAACCCTAGAAAGTGACCCACCGGCCGCCGGCTGTTCATCGATTTTTTATTCTTTAATTTCAAAAGTGAGATTGTTTTATTACTTAAATATTATGTACTTATGTAGTACTGCATGGCAGTGAAGAAGACGGTATCACTAATTTATGGATTGCAGACAAATTCATTTATTCTTAATACGAATAATGTAAGAATTCTTTTTATTTTTTATGTTTTTAACTACTGGAATTGAAATGATTTGCATGTTAGTGGTATTTATGCCAATGATAGTAGCGCGCCAATCATTAATTAAGGTGTCTCTTTTGTTCTTTCTTCAAATCAAAGGTATTCTGAGTTCAGAACTTAAAATCATTTCAAACACTAATTTGCTGTAGATATAAATTCTTCTCACGATTCTTAAAATGAAAATATTGATTTTGCACCATTTTACACTTGTTGGAAAATAGTTTGAAACTTATCATTGTCACAAGAAAAAGCATCTTAAAATAGATTCAGCAAAATTGAGGACAAGAGAGATACAACCTTCCTACCAAAGATGTCCCGAATGTGCGGATTTGGGCCTGACCGATCTGCCCTTAGGGCTTTCTGGCCCAATTATTTGTGTGGTGCCCAATTTAATGTGTGCTGTCCAGGAATCGAATAATATTGAAATTTTATAAGGTTACATATTTAATTAATACCTAATAAAATTATTTTTAATTATTGGGCTTGAATATTTAGTTTAACTTGGTGATTGAATTTAGTAATTTTTTATTATAGTATTATTTATGATTACTAAAATTAATTTTAAGTTTTTTTTAATAAAGTTAATGTACTACTCGTCTAATATGCTGCTTAGTACATTAATTTTTTTATAACTCAATGAATCTGCTGCTTAACAATCTGCTTCAAACTGGAGCAAATTGATTTTGAACAGATTTGGCTTATTCTGCTCGTCTAATATGCTCTTTACCAATCATTAAAAAATAGCAGATATAATGGTCAAATATGCTATTTATGAATATGTTGTGTAATCTACTGCCAACCAAACAGACTCAATATTTATTGAGTTACTTTTATTTAACTTTTTTTTAGCACAGTTATATAAGACAAAACATAGTCAAGTAGATATTGTTAGATTCGTCTAATCTTGTAGTTTTAGAATATTAAATTTTAATAATTTATATTTGTATATATGTTGAGTTATTAATTATTAAAAACGTGTATTGGATTGCGTGAAATGTAGGAATTGTTTGTAAACTTATTAAAAAACGGAGGGAGTAGATGTTTTTAAATAATAAAGGAAAAGGTAGCATGCATCTTAATTCTTATTAAAAGTCTTGATTTCGGGGATGAGGACTTGGCCTGATAGCCAAGTCACTTACTTCCAAACTTATGGCTGATGTTCGATTCCCCACCCGACCTCCTATCATCTCCTTTATATCTTTGCAATATGTGTGATTTGGGCCCCCACACATAGGGGTGTAAATGAGACTGATAGGCTCGTGAATTGTTCGAGCTCGGCTCGATCAAAATTCGGTTCAAGCTCGACTCGAAATGGCTCGGTTCGAGCTCGAGCTCGGCTCGTAACACACATGATCTCAAGCCGAGCCAACCACTATTCGGCTCGAAAGCTCGATAATAGGCTCGATTTATTTTTATACATATATTTATTTATTTTTAGATGTAGAAATTATATAAAATATTAAAAGTATAGTATTATTATTTATTATATCTTTTAATTTTAAAATTTAAAATATATTATTAATTAAATATATATTTTTAAATTTATTTAAATATGTAGATTAAATTAAATATAATTAAATATATACAATATATTAAATATAATTTCTTTGATAAATTATGTGAGAATGAAAATGATACTAGTTCGAGCTCGGCTCGACTCGGTCAAAGCTCGGTCAACGCTCGGCTCGAAGACGCTCGGTCAACGCTCGGCTCGGTCAAAGCTCGACTCGAAATCTTATGAGCTCAAGCCGAGCTTACCACTATTCGGGCTCGGCTCGGCTCGTTTACACCCTTACCCACACACATTTGCCAACATTCAAGTGTCAATATTTACCAAAAACAAAAAATCTTTTGATTTCAGATCTTGACCCAAGATTACTTTAATTTCATTAAGTATTATGCTGAATGAAAATTTTTATTATATATTGAATGTGTTAAAATCATTGTGTTTATGTTGGATCCATATCGGGTTCTGATTTAATTGCAAAATGTAACCTTCATGAATTTGGGCTTAGCCTGCACATCCAGTACAATAACAACATAACGGCTTAGTTTGGTAAAACTTCAGCGATTAGAGTTTAGAGTTCTGAGTTTTGAGGTTAAGGTTTAGAGTTTAGAGATTGAAATTTTATTTTTTCTAATTGAAGTGTTTGGTGTTTACTTTCAGAGTTTAGCATTGGAAAATAAAATTACAATAATTACCCTTTAAGGGTAAATATATAATTGTTCTTTTATTATGATATGAAGTATTAAAAACCAAACATAATTTATGCAACAAAAGATGAAATCTTTACAATGATCAATAGAAACTGATCACACAGCCCCAAAGGTGAAAACAATACACACACCCAATACAAGAAATCTATATTACCAGTTAGAGTACAAGACAACATTTTTATTATAGCACACATATAGAGTCAACCATAAAAATAGAAAAATGTTTTGCTATATCATTTAGATAGGAACAAAGCTAAAGATTGTCACCCTCTTCCACGCCCCACCCCTCGGTACTATTGAAAGAGCCCTGGAAAGAACACACGTGAAAGATATACTTGAAGGCAGGCAGCACAAAAGAAATTCAAAGTCAAGCCAATGACATGCCTTACACACACAACACAAAACACACTTGAAAGAATCCATTACAGAGCTCCAAATAAAAAACAAGCCCAATACAAAGAAATTCAAATCAAGCCAAAAATACACTTGAAAGAACCCATTATAGAGCTCTAAATCAAAGTCAAGCTTAATAGAAAGAAATTCAAATCAAGCCAAATGCAATCATTTAGACATTGAATCACTGTTGAGAACAAGCTCATTCGATTTATTTAAAGGCTCCACATTGCTCACTACCTACTTGAAGGCTCTAAATTGCACGCCCAAACTCTCTGCTCAAATGCCTACTTGATCAGCCTTACATATCATTTCCCTGTTTGCTAATGTTTCCAGGGCTCTTGGCATTTCAACAATCCAATACGTGAATTTTTCAGTCCCTTCATTTTGGAATCCCCTAAGGCTACAGATTTGTTTGTGGCGGTAAGCATCCTTAATGGGAACTAATACTCTCCTGGCACACATCAATAAAAGCAATAGAAGTGAAAAGAACATGAAGCAAAAAGACCATGTAAGCATCACATGCTTACATATACAAAAATGCATTTCCAGTAGTTTGGGAAATCAGTCATTAAGAAATTTAATGATGTAACTAGTGGAAATTTATTGAATGCATATAACTCATCTAGATTCCAATATTGACAAGAATTTCTTCAGAGTTTGGTATCTACTCACATATAGCATCAAGTTCAACATAAAATTGCAACTAATCTAGATTCCAAACACATAATGAACATATATACTTCATAAAAATGCTTATGCAAAAACTACAGGTCTAAAGCCATAACTTCTATATAAACAGAAGATGGAAAGGAACGTTTAACAGTATCACTTAAGACAACACTTCATCATTGTGGCAATTTAATCCATAGAGGTAAATATATTCAGAACATGAATATGTGCCGATATAAGGGGTATTCACACTCTTGAGATTAGAAAACTCATCAAACCTAGTTCAGATAGCAATAGTGCCTTATTGACCTCAAAGAATCAACCCAAGTTCGTAAACTAATCCCTAAACAAAACAAGTAAGTAACAAAAGCAGTGAATAAGTTGAACGAGCAAACAAACAAGAAAGAAACTCACAAGAAATAGGATCAATACATGAGCTATCTACATCCCCTTGCCGGAAATCGTTGATATCTTTAATCTCCTACCGTTGTCAAGATCCCCAGCCAAGTCATTTTCTCGAACACCTTCACTACAATCTTCAACCATAAATCGGGTTTCTACCCAGACCCTCAATTTGAACTCAGGTTTCTTGATTGTTGCCAAATTGGGGGAAGAAAAACAAAATTTGGCAGCGAGAAATAGTAAAGATAAAGAAAAATCCAATGGGGAAGAAATCACAAACCAATACCAATTTACGCTCCCAGGCCAAGTGCATTCTCCCCTTCAGATTACTTTGGACATTGTCGTAATTTTGTAATTGAAAGCTAAACGTTAGACTCCAACGCTGGGGAATCGGGCGTCCAGCGTTTAGAGATTGGGAGAGCGTCGGTAATCTCCATCTTCGGAAAACAAACAGGAAGAAAAGAAATCCCCAGCGTTTGCGTACGTTTAGAAGTGAGCGTTTGGGTTTGGAGCCAAAATGAGTTTATCCAACATATTCAATACGTGCTTATTCTCCACACAAACTTGGTACATTTCATTCCATCCATCCATCCATCCATCCATTTGGAGTTGCAAAAATGGTATATATTTAAGCACAATCTCAACATTATTTGTATAGTATATTAGCACAGCAACTCTCTTATCAACTAAAAATGTGCACAATCTTCCTTGTAGACTTCCACATGTCAATATTATATTGCTCATAACAATAAAAGGTTTATAAAAGGATATTGTGTCATTAGTGGGTAAGAAAAGGTATAATTCGACTAGTTCCTTCTGGTAAATCTACAACTAACACAATTTGTTTAGGGGTTGTTTCTTGTCCTGATAGAGGTAAAATTGTTGATGTCCTTTGAAGTAATATAACTACAAATATAGTCATGCCTTTTAAAATTGACAAAAGTTACACTTCAGGATATCTGTAAATTTGCCTCTTCAGATCTTCGTTTGTTATTTTTAAAGAATAAAAACAAGAATAAAATAAAGAAATGTAAGAATAGAAAGGAATGCGTGTCGCATTGGGGAAAGGTAAGAATAATTGCTCAATAATTCACTAATTTACCTTTTTTTTTTCCCAAAAAGTATTTGAATAACTCAATTGATTCGTTAACATGGGATGATAACGGTGAATGTAACTTGATCCAAATGGTTATATTCCCTGCCTTCCATGCATCCAACCATGGGTTGGGATAGGGGTGGGTCGGTACTGTTTACCGAAAAATTTTCGGCATACCGTATACCATACCGAAATTTACGGCATGAAAATTTTCATACCGATGCCGTACCGAAACCTTCGGTATACCGAAGAATTCGGTATGAAATATTTTAATACCGTTACCGTACCGACTTCCCGGTATACCGTACCGATTTTTGGGTATATGGTATACCGAATCATACCGAAGAATACCGAAATATACCGCAAAGCATGACCCAAATCCGTAAATTAAATACTGAAAAATATCAATATAATATCCTACCAAATAACTCTAAGTCTAGAACAGTAAACCAAATAGTTCAAATCTTCAGCAATCAAACTTCAACTCTAATACAATAATTAATAATGCTCAATACAAAAACTTCAACTTTTAGATTCAAGTGTCGATGTCTTGGTTCAAGCTGATTAGCATCTGTTGAGTGAAAGCAATTGAACATTAATACATGATGGGTGAAAATCGAACATTCACAGAGTGATAAAGAAAAAGAAAGTATCAAGAACGTGTCCTATGTGCATGCATTGTTTCAAAGTTAAATGACAAATTACAGACATAAATTTCAAAGTTAGATAGAAATACAAATATAAGAATAACTCAAACTTACATGCACTGTTTCATGGTTCTAAAGCAAAAGCAACAATTAATCCATATAACTAACAAGCCTGTTAAAAATAAAAAATAAATAAATAAATAAATTTAAAAAAAATCACCTCTTAAAGAAGCATGAACCCCATCAATTCAAGAAACAATAGCATCCACCTCTTCAACGACACATCCTGCAATGTCTAGAAAACATATGATAATATCAAGCTGGATAGATCATGTGTTTCTAAGAAATTTCGTAACATTTAGATTTCTGGAAAACATTCACATATGACTAGCAAAATAAAAACCTTTTTTTTTTTGAAGTAATAGTAATTATTATCCTGCTTGAGCTAGACTTGATGTTGATTTTAGGAATGCTGAAGCAGGCAACCATTCTCTAACTACCCAGGATACAGTTCCATACCATTACACCTGTTAGTGCTAGGCTAACATATCAAACTGGACAGATTCCTACGATCACTATTCACTGCCATACATCTCAAGGAACACAAAATATTGAGCAAAAATTTCAAGGATCTGGGATCAAATTCTTGGGCTCACTCAAGACATACTTCGGCAGTGTAGTGTTGAATCTGGTATTAAGTGTAGTATTCCTATCTCAAATCAATTAATAGAGACATTGAGCAATAAAATATATACATTTAGTCCAATCTTACATTCATTACAAGTTATGGGGGAAACCTAGCCATGTGTAATTATGGCAAGGTGAACAAGGAATCGGGGCTTTTAAAAAAGCAGGGCCACTCTGTACTTTGTATAATCCTGTACAACTTAACAAACAATGAATTGCTGGTTTCCTAATTATTAAGAAATACAAAGAGTTCCCTCATTCCTACATGATAATGATAATTCATATTTCTACATAATAAAAGCAACACTACAATAGCTCAACAAAAAAATTCATATAAGCACAGAAACTAATAAAAATTCATATACACACATAAAGTTAATTCTACAACAGAAAAAATATATATATCATAAACTTACACTTCCAACTGATATAGCTTATTAGGTGGTTGATGGAGGAAAAGTTTTTGAAGGATCTAGATTGAGAGTTGCACCTGTAAAATAAGCACAAAAACTATTAATACACATTATTTTGAATTAATACAAGTAAAATAATAAATATTAATAAAATAAACTCTTTACTCTTTTCAATTTGTTCAATTTCCTTGTACAAATCAAGATCATCATCATTTGGATCTTTATACAAGCTGAAATCTTCTGCCTTTAGCCAGTCACTTGTACATACCAGCGCCTCAACCATTTTTGGACTTAGGCTAGTTCTAAAAGGATCCACAACCCTTTTGCCCAAACTAAAAGCGGACTCACTAGCAACCGTTGAGCTTAGAACTGCAAATATATCTTTTGCAATCAATGAAAGGATAGGATACCTATTTCCACTTCCTTTCCACCATGCCAGAAGATTAAAACTAGGGTTAGATCGCTTCTCAATCTCATCAGCTAGGTATTTATCCACTTCATTGGATATTTGTTGAAGCTGTTCTTCTTCATTTTGTGCATCAATATCATTGAACAATTTATCAAAAAGACCATTACCACCTTCACTAGAAGTGCCTGCATCATCACACTCTAATGGTGTATTTTTTCTTTCACTAATTAGTGTATCATTTACCCCCTTATACTCCGTCCACAAAGTTATCATGTCCTTTTTAATGTGACCAATAAACTCCTGGATCTCTTCAGAAGTACCTCCCAATTTCTTGATGCTGACTTTGATCATCTGAAGCTTGTTTCTTGGATTCAAAATATTGGCAATAAAAATCAAGTGATTGATTTTATCCCATTTCCCCCAATACTTGTCAAATTTTTCCTTCATTGCACTTGCAACCTTCTTAAGAATTGGCTCTGAATCATCTTTTCACTTCTTCTCAATCTCAATTTGTAGGGCTACCATTGATTGATAAATCAAATGGGATGTAGGAGTTCTTGATGAACTCAACTCCAAGGTTGCATCATAGAAGTTTTTGAGAAAGTACACAAATGCTTGTGCATTATCCCAATCCTTTGCAGCTGGAGGCCCCATCCTGATTTTACCCTTGTCATCTTTTTCACCAAAATAGTTTATAAAAGGCACCCATTCTTCAGCCATTCTTTCAAACACTCTCCTATACTTCAATGCAATTTCAAGCATTTTATAAGTTGAATTCCACCTTGTTTTGACATCCATAGGCACCGTTGACGTACTAGAAAACTTGGCTAGTACAAAAAACTCTCGAAATTTGTTCAATCTTGAAGGTGAAGAATGAAGAAACAAAACTGCATTCCTAATAGACTTAATTGAAAAATCAAGTTCTTTTAATCCATCTTTAACAATCAAGTCAAGTATATGGCACGCACATCTCAAATGCAAATATTTTCCACTGAACAACAAAGTTTTCTCAATCAACATTCTCTTTTTCAAGTATTCAATTGCAGTGTCATTAGCAGATGCATTATCCACTGCAATTGAAAATACTTTCTCTATCTCCCATTCTCTCAAACAAAGCTCAATCATCTTACCAATTTCTTCCCCCACATGACTAATGATTTTGGTGAAGTTAATTATTCTTTTGTGCAACTTCCAATCACTATCTAAAAAGTGAGCTGTGATAACCATGTAATTGATATTTTAAACAGATGTCCATGTATCTGTGGTTATACTCACCCTTTGTCCACTAATCACACTTTGTATTTTGGCTTTCTCAACTAAAAACAAGTCATAAACCATACCTGCAACTTTTTTTCTATCAGGAATTCGGAATTTCGGTTGCAGTTCATGAAGAAGACTAGTGAACCCTTTCCCTTCAACAGCTCGAAATGATGCTTCATCCATAACCACAAACTCTGTAAGCTTCAATTCACATCTTTTCTGATTAAATGTGTGAGGCACCATTTGACCCCCTTGCCCCATTGTCTCATTCGTCAAAACAGACTGTCCTTTTTCATCCCCCTTGACATCATACAGTGGACTTTTCTTGCATCTCTTTACCAAGTGATTTTTCAAACCACTTGTACTTCCATAGGCAGCTGGTATTTCAGCTTTACAATAGTTGCATATTCCTATATGCTGTACACTTCCATTAGTTGTATTCCTTGTTCCTTTTTCACAATGCTCCCAGTATGAACTTTTCTTTTTAGTAGCCACATGAGGCCTTTGTGTTGCAGCTTCTCTTGCTCGTTTTCTACTATTGCCATCATCATTTTTCAATGTATCTGTTGAGTTTTGCATTTCAGCTGGACCTTCAAGTGTGTGAAAATATTCAGCTTCCATTATAATGCAAGCCACACAATAGAATATAAGCCCAAATGATGATGCTTTTGTATAGCCTATAATGAAAGCCACACTTCTTACAACCCCAGCTTGTAATAACATACTGCTATTCCAGTACAAAACAACTTTTCTCTTGACTACACAGAATGAAAAGAATCCGTATAATTAAGGAGTACAAACAAGTGTAAATAAACATACCATAAGACTATAGCAGAAGAATCAATCAAAGCAAGAAAGACAGTCCCACAAACCTATCTATAATTATAAACAAGGATAATTGTGGCAGCAAGACATATAAGTCACATAACAAGGCTACAACAAATTTATTATAAAGAATTTAAACCTATTAAGCCAAATATCTATCCAAAATTTGCTAAGTGCACTCAAAATCCAGGGAAATAACGAATGTTGAATACAATTTGCATTTTCCTCTAAGAATTACTAACCTAAAACAAAAGAAAAATAAAAAATCTATTCTAATATTGGAACAACAAATAAGGGATTCAAGGCCCCTTGCACCGCCATTAGGTAGATTATATTAGAAAGAAGAATATTAAAAGAATTTTCTGAGATGTAATCAAAATCATAACTAATAAAATTACGTTATGAATTCTAATTTTGCAAATGTGTGTCGTGCCGTTGGGTCTTGGGTGCTTCCACTTTTTGGGTGTGTATGAACTTGCAGAAGGAAGAGTAGTTGCCTGTAGAATTTCCAGAATGAAGAAGAAACAAAGAAGAAGACGGGTATGAATTCCATCGTCGACTTTTGAGAGTTTCTAGAAGGAAGAAGAAACGTTAGTCCTTTGGAATTCCTTTATGTTGGATGGGGTAATCGGGTTTAGCCGTTTAGGGTATTTTTCATTAGTTTTCTCATCAGTATTTTTTTTAAATGGAAATAACACTAACGTTTCTTGAGTTTCAATTTTATTGACAGTTTTTTACTTTTATTGACAGTTTTCTAATTATAGTCTTTCAATATTTCTTAAGTTGTTGACACTATATATTTACTTGTTTTTTCGTAGAAACAAGTTAATTTTCTTAAGTTTTTTGGCAAAGTAATTTTCTTAAGTTTAGAATTTAGTTTTAGATTTAAGTTTTAGGGTTAAGTTTGGGGTTAGAAGGAGATCTCCTAAATATCTTTAAAATTTTGTTATAATATTTAACTAGTATTACCCGCCCGCGCGATGCGCGGGAAGAAAAATTTCTAAAATATCAAAAAAATTTATTTAGAGATTCAACAAAAGAATAAATTGTACTCACGATTGAATGAAAGAAAATGTATAAGGTAAAATAGTTGATGATCGAAGCAATGAATAAAGATGACAAAACAATTTTTTTAAAAAAAAACAGAGAAAAAAAAACATTCTAATAACGTCCTACATTCCTTTCCCATAGCATTTTTAAAAGTAATGAGTTGCTTGACAATTTCATGTCACTAACCACATAAATAAAATTGCCCTTATCATTTCATTCTCTATTAGTGTACAATATTTAAATATTTATAATTTTTTCGATCTAATAAAGTAACACACATTTTTTAACATTTAAAACCACATATTTAGAATAGTTTATTTTAAAAAAATATATATTCTAATATTTAGTTTTCATTTTTTTATTTAATATTTAGTTTCCAAAATGCAGATATATTTTATATGGAAAGATTTACTTACCAAGATAAATAAAATGATTCTAAAATACGGATATACTTATATGAAGAGATTTAGTTGCCAATATAAATAAAAGGATTCTAAAATATGAATATATTTAAATAACTTTATCTAATGTTAAATCATCACAGTATATCTATAACTAAAATGAATCACAATAAATTGGTTCTAAAACGATTTGTTAAAGGATTCCATTTAAAAACTTAGTATTTATATTAAATCATCACAATATTTTATCTAAAGTTAATATTATAATAAACTTATTGTTATAATTAGCCAATTGCTATAATAAATTTTTTTTAGAATTGAAAGATAATATTTTAATTTAAAGCAATGATTCAATATTGTCATATTTAACTTGTAAGGACCAATAAATGTTATAATTAAACTTAATGTTAGTAAAAAAAAAATCAATTAAAATTAATGACATAATAAACTAATGGTTGAAATCATTTCATTATTTATTTATATTAAACATTTCCTTTTTGTGAAATTGAGAATACAATCTCATAAATCTAACTTTGAAGGGATTAATTGAGAATAGAATTAATTTAACTTTTTGGGATTATTGACTAAAAATTAGGCTAGTGGTTTTAGGCGGAAAACTTTTGCATCTAATTTTAGGTTAATACATGGATTTAAGTGTAAATTGAATATTATTTATATACATAAATAAATTCATAATATAGATTCATTATTCACCACAAATAAATAAAATATCGTATTTGTAAAACTTATAGTAATAGTTGAAGGGGTAAATTACATTAATTATCCTTTATTTATGGGGTAATTTATTTATTTCCATTGATCATCTCATCTTTTACTATTATTTTTTGCTCTTTCGATAATCATTTCATTGTCTATAGTCAACATTTCATTTTTGTTTATCCAATGGAAATAATGTAATCGATGGAAATCAACTACCACATCATCTTTGCTTTATTTATGGTGTAATACTTAGTTTCCATTTTTTTTTATTTAATACCGTGTTTCCAAAATATGGATAAATTTATAAGAAAAGATTTAGTTGCCAATATAAATAAAAATTATTTGATACACAAAACCCCCTCTCTCTCTCTTACATACATATTTTATTACCATCATGATTTCTCCATCATAATTTTATTACCATATAATTAATAATACATGTTTTATTTTTTTTGGTTAAATTAGATTTAATCCGTGCTATATTTTTTGCATATTAACTTTTTCATCATCATTTTCTATTATTAATAAATCCCAAAAATTGTGCACTTAAATTGAGCAGCCGAGATCTCTTTCCAAATTATTCAAGGTGGTCAATATTGTAATAAATTATTTGATATATACATAATAAACTAAATTTGTGATGATTAACATAAATGTCAACAATATCTTCATAAAATATATCAGATTCAATAATTTATTATCTATAACCTCTTTTAATTTGATATTAATAACACCTAAATGGTAACAGATTTTCAATAAAGTTTATAATTAGTTATCTAATATTATAAGATCTACCAAATGAATACATAGTAAATATACAGAATTAAAGTAAATTACCATTTTTTACATGATTTTTAACTATCCAAATAGTAATAATGTTTTTCAAATTACACCCTTTAATTGTGGGACCATTTCATTCTCTATTAGCGTACAAGATTTAAATATTCTTGATTTTTTGATCTAATAAAGTAACACATATTTTTAAAAATTTAAAACCGCGTATTTATAATGGTTTATTTTAAAAAATACATATTCTAATATTTAATTTTAGTTTTTATTTAATTAATATTTAGTTTCCAAAATATGTATATATTTAGTTGCCAATATAAATAAAATGATTCTAAAATATGGATATACTTATATGATGAAAAGATTTAGTTGCCAGTATAATTAAATTGATTCTAAATTAAGAATATATTTAAATAACTATCTAATGTTAAATCATCACAATATATCTATAACTAAAATGAATCACAATAAATTGATTCTAAAATCATATGTTCAATTATTCCATTTAAAAATGTAGTATCTATATTAAATCGTCACGATATTTTTTTCCAAATTAATATTATAATAAACTTATTATTGCTATAATTAGCCAATTGCTATAATAATTTTTTTAGAATTTAAATATAATCTTTTAATTTAAAGCAATGATGATTTAACATTGTCATATTTAACTTGTAAGGACCAATTAATGTTATAATGAAACTTAATGTTAGTAAAAAGTTAATTAAAATTAATGACATAATAAATTCATGGTTGAAATAATTTCATTATTTAATTATATTAAAAATTTCCATTTTGTGAAATTGGGAATACAATCCCATAAATCTAACATTGAAGGGATTATTTGAGTATATAACTAATTTTACTTTTTGGAATTATTGACTAAAAATTAGCTAGTGGTTTTAGGCTAGAAACTTTTGCATATAATTTTATGTTAATAAATGGATTTAAGTGTAAATTGAACATTATTTATATAGATAAATAAATTCCTAATGTGGTTTTTTTATTCACCACAAATAAATAAAATATCGTATTTGTAAAAATTATAATAATAGTTGAAGGGCTAAATTACATTAATTGTTCTTTATTTAGGTAAATTTATTTAAGTCCATTGATCATCTCATCTTTTATGATTATTCATTGCTCTTTCCATAATCATTTCATTGTCTACAGTCAACATTTCATTTTTGTTTATTCAATGGAAATCAATTTAATCAATGTAAATTAATGTAATCAATGTAATCAATATAATCAATGGAAATCAATTACCCCGTAATCTTTGTTTTATTTATGGGGTAATACTTAGTTTCCATTTTTTTTATTTGATATTGTATTTCAAAATACGGATAAATTTATAAGGAAAGATTTAGTTGCAATATAATTAACAATAATTTTATAGACAAATTATATTCAATATCTTAAATATTTTATTTCCCTCCATCATCCCCATTATAAAAATTCTGCATCTGTTTTTCACATCACCGTAAATATCATTTGCACAAATAAAATAATTAATAAATATTACATACATATTTTATTATCATCATGTAGCTGAATATTTGTTTAGTTGCCAATATAAACAAATGACAGTATATAGTATATAATGAGGAAGTGTCAATGTAAATCAATTACCCCATCATCTTTGCTTTATTTATGGGGTAATATGTAGTTTCCATTTTTTATTTTATATTGTGTTTTGAAAATACGTATAAATTCATAAGGAAAGATTTAATTGCCAATATAAATATAAATCATTTGATAGACAAATTATATTCAATATCCGAAAAATTTTATTTCCCTCCATCATCCCCATTGTAAAAATTCTGCACCTGATATTTATTATCTATAACCTCTTTTAATTTGATATTAATAACACCTAAATGGTAACAATTTTTCAATAAAGTTTATAATTAGTTATCTAATATTATAAGATCTATCAATTAAAGTAAACTATCATTTTTAACTATCAAATTAGTAATAATGATTTCCAAATTACGCCCTTTAATTATGAGATCATTTCATTCTCTATTAGTGTACATGATTTAAATATTTATGATTTTTGGATCTAATAAAGTAACATACATTTTTAAAATTAAAAAACACATATTTAGAATGATTTATTTTAAAAAATACATATTCTAATATTTAGTTTTTATTTTTATTTAATATTTAGTTTCCAATATATGGATATATTTAAATGGAAAGATTTAGTTGCCAATATAGACAAAATTCATTTAAAAACGTTGTATCTATATTAAATCATCACAATATTTTTGCCAAAGTTTATAATTAATAAACTTATTGCTATAATTAGCCAATTGATATAATAAAAAAATTGTTAGAATTTAAATATAATAATTTAATTTAAAGCAATGATAATTCAACATTGTCATATTTAACTTGAGAATAAAATTAGTTTGATATTAATCAATCATTGAATGGAGTAATTGAGAATAGAGCATGGATAAAAATGATATAGACAAATTCGAAACTCTTTTATTTAATAAAATACAAAAGATTCTGAAAAAATAATGCTATAACAAATAAACTCATTCAATTATTTACACTCGGTGGAATAAATCTTCCACAAAAAGAACAACCAAACAATTGATTATTCTTTTATGATTATGAATATTCTTTGGCTCTTCATCCTTTCAAAATGATCTTCGTCATTTGAGTTTGTACTATCGTTGTTCCAATAACTGTCACCAAAACAACAACCAAAGAAAATAAAAATATTAGAAAAAAAAGGGGAGAAAGAGGCATGGAATTGAATCATAAAAGCTATAAAATGGTGGAGAGATGTATTTGTCATGAAGAAGATGTCACAACAATTGATTTAATCTTTTATGATTATGAATATTTCTTAGCTCTTCATCCATTCAAAATGTTCTTCGTCACTTGAGTTTGTAATCTCGTTGTTCCAATAACTGTCACCAAAACAACAACAAAAGAAAACAAAGATATTAGCAAAAGAGGGAGAAAGAGACATGAAATTGAATAACAAAAGCTATAAAATGGTGGGGGATGTATTTGTTAAATGGAACAAAAACTATAATATTGAGAGAAATGTTAGATGAAGATGTAAGGATATGATTTTGAGGTGAGTTATAATACACATATTTATAGGAGGAATGGAATAAATGAGATGCAGGTTTAGTATAGAAAGATTATTGGAGCACGGTCCATGACAAATTTGTAATTATCATCGATGTGGAGCACGGTCCAGTCGCAGAACCGTAAATAAGTTAGTGTGTGAGAGAGAGTAAAAAAATGGATTTTGTGAGGGGAAAATATTTGGGCGGGAAAGTGTGTGTGTGTTAGACTATTTTGTTTTATATTATTATATAGATAGATTGTACTAACATATCTCTTAATTTATGAGATTCAAATATATGTCAACTAATTCAAAATTTATGATACCATCATCTGCTTAATATATTTAATTTATAAGGAATTAGGATTTTGGATTTAGGAAGTATGATCTTTGGAAAATTTTTATTTTACTTGTTTGGATTTAAATTTGAGCTATATATAATACATAATCTATCTATATAAAATCTTAAAATATTTAAAGTTTCTCGAACAATTTTCTAAATAATTTCTCACTTAACATTAAAACAATTAATTATAAATTACAGCTTTACCAAAATATATATATATATATGCAATGTACTACTAAATATATATATATGCAATTAATTAATATTATTATAAAATAATATTTTCTAAATAATAATATTAAATATTCTTTTACACGTATATATTATATGCAATGTACTCCCTCCGTCATCAAATGATATTAGCATTCCATTATTCACACAATCTAATGCAAATGTTTAACGATTAATATATCAAATTGTGTAAAAGTAAAAATTATAAAAATTTAATATACTAAAACTATGTAATTAGACGAATCTAACAAGATCTCACTTGACTATGTTTTATCTTATGTTATGTTAAAAAGTCGAATCAAAGTTACTCAATGAATAGTGTTTACTTGCTAACGTTAATATGACTAAATGACAAAGGGAGTACTAAATAGTAAATATATACTATCTCCGTCTGAAATAGAGTATTTTACTCGTTCTTTCATTTTTGACATTGTTTATAGTTTATTTTTATTCAGTTTTATTAGATTCATTTAATAATATAGTTTTAGATATATATATCTTATAAAAAAAAAATTACTAGTACACATTTTAAAATATCAACCGTTACATAAGTGCATTGAGTTATGATATATTATTTTTTAAATGTAGGAAATGGTAATATATAATTTATGTATCTCTTTAAATAATAATTATTCAATAATTCAATTAAGTCAAAATAGAATAATTATACATTAATTTATATAAGTTGATTCAATTTTTTTTTTAGGAGTCAAAGCCAGAGAAATAATAGTGAAAGTTCATACCACACAAATTACAAAGGGAGTCGATTCAACGATTTAATATATAAGTTTCATTTCTTTTGGTGCTATTATTTAAATTATTTAAAATGTAGGGATCAAATTTCAATTTTTAAAATTCATTTAGGAGAATTATAAAATATAAGATAAAAGAATGCTATGAAAAGATAAGACCTTTTAAATTTTCATTCTAATTCTTTAAAATTTCACTAATTTAATCAAAAATATATAATTTTTTTTCTTGATTAAGCATGTTACAAATCATTTTTGTTGGTTTGTAGCCTGTGAATACTTGATACGTTCAAAGGGTAATATCTAAACAAATAATTTTTTAAAATACGTATCATATGAATAGTTTTAAGTTTAAAGTTCATTCAAATTTATGAAAAAATAATTTTAAAATATAGTCCACACATTCTTCATATATATAATGTAGTTTATATATATTTATAGTTATATTTATAGTCAGTAAAAAATAATATTTATATAGACTCACAAAAACAATCCACGATCTAGGGTGTTAAGCTATTTAAAAGGGTGGAATATTAGTTTTCTATTATTTTCTCTCGGATTTTTTCTTTGGAGAGATTTTCTCTGAGATTTGGTTCAAAATTAGTATGATTTAATAAATAATTTTCAAGAACTTAAATTTTTCCGGATTAATTAGTACGCCTATATTTGTCTTTTATCAGAAAAAAATCCCTTAATCTAGATTGTCACTTAAGATTTGGATTGTGGTTTGCTTATTAATTCTCTTCAATAGCATGTAATATTTTTAAACAAATCTGATTATTTAAAATTGCCGGTTAAATGTAAAATAATGTCATTGAAGATTTGAAAAATAATTTAGTTTTGAGTTCTCTTCAATTGCTTTAATACCAATATTTTTAAATAAATTTGAATATTTAAAATTAGGATTAAATATGTAAAATTCTGAAAATTAAGTATATTTTTCGGTAAGTTCGGTATACCGATATACCTGTAACACCCCGGTTTTGGTAACCCAGGCCGGGATGCCACCGCCACACCTCCCTAGCAAGACACGGTTTCTCCGAGCTCACTAAAGAGATGCAAGGCTATGGTTTTTCAGAATTTAAAATATTCAAACAGCCCATTCATATATAATTTAAAAATAATACATCAAAGTTGCAGCGGAAATATAAGTTGTGCAGCGGAAATAAAGTATAAGGGCCGACATGGCCAAAACACGGGTTAAACAGGCCCGTTCATGCAAGTCGTAATTAAATGCAGGGATTTAAAATAAAGATTTCCCCTAACGTTCCCATGTATGCATATGACGATGCATATTCTTCGTACTCTGTAAGAAAAAGGAGATATATGGTTTGGGTCAGCAAAAACGCGCTGAGTAAGTTAACACATAGCATGGGTTAGGGGTTTCAAAACCTTTAATTAATTTTAGTAAAAGATGTTTGAGCTTTTAAAAATTCTTCCCGCTACGCCATCATCTCAACAATATTTAATTTAGCCGGTGATCCGGCGGCCGCAGCCAATATCAAAAGTATCATTTAGCCGGTGATCCGGCGGCCTCAGCCAATTTCAAAAATATCATTTCTCAAAATATTTTTCATTTCTTTTATAGTTCACCATTCACCAGGGCTCTTGTGACCGCAATCCTCATAACCAATATTTCCGCAGGAATCATTCAATCGCTCTTGGGGAATCTAACCCGCAAGAACTCAATACATCCTGGGGAATCTAACCCGCAGGAAAACATACAATCGCCCTTGGGGAATCTAACCCGCAAGAACTCAAATATATCATAGGGAATCAAACCCGCATGAATCGTATTGATAATATCAAACTTGGTCACAAGTCCCCAATGTTTCAAAAGAATTCTTTTAAAGAAAATGTGTTTTTATTTGGTGTAACGGGATTTTTCAAAAGTATAGATATATCGTAATTCAACGTCTCGACCGTTTGTTTCGAATTTCAAAATCTCTTCGATTTAAAATCATTTGGCGTCACAGTTTACGCCTTTTTGGTTTAAAAATCCATTTCTTAGGCGATTGATTTGAAATTTTCACAGTATCTCAAAAACATCCCAACGAACAACTTTCGTGTTTTAAGTTTTTCGGAAAAACGATGGGAAACATGTCAAAAATCGAGTTTTGTACACAAACGAAAAGCTGTCAGGATTCAGGTTTGACAACGTTAAAAGATTTGACTTTTTACCATATCAAATGGACTCCAAAAATTCTGAAATTTCATATGCATATACTAGACATGATTATATGCAACTTTTGTTTAGAACTCAAAGATTAGTTCGGGCTAGAAATGATAGGAATAAGCTCCTCAAGTTTGGCTATGAAATCTGTCATCCTTTGACAATTCTTAAAAACGTAGAATATGTCCGATACGATTTGGGGTATCAAAACTTGATGAAAATTTCTGAAATTTTTACACAATATAGCTTATGATCTTAGGATCAAAATCTTAGTTTTGAGTTTTCAGGTTTGAACACTCGAAGTAAGAGTTTTGCTCGTCGAGTTTGATTATGAAATCTGTCAAGGTTCTTGACATCGGTTCTAACGCAGATCGGATCGGCTCGAGTTTGGAGGTTCAAATCTCAATGAAAAATTCTAAAAACTTACAGAGATGTTCTAAACTCATAGATCTACAACTTTCATGTTCAACACCAATCCTAGATCGGCCTAGATCCAAGGTCAAAATAACCAACAAGTTTGAGAGTGAAATCTGCCAAAGTTCTAAGATCCAGATTTAATACTCTTCGGTTTTGGGTTGATTTCAGGTTTCAAAACATCATGAAAAATTCTAAAATTTTTACAGTAGCTAGATTAATGTCTTAGGAACACTTTTCATGTTTTGAGTTTTATTGTTTGAGCAGCTTTAGAGGTTCGAAAAATTCATACGAAAACGCTGCGCCGGGGGTTTTTCTTGTTGACAGATTTTAGAGTTTTTAAAACTCTATGTTTGGTTGCATTTTAAGTCACCCAAAACCATAGTAAGGTTAACTTACAGTGGGGATGATGTCTAGGAAGTCACGGGGTCGTCCGGAATCCACGGGATGTCACGAACGAATCTCTTCCACCCGATTTATTCTTCCTTTGGCTCCGATTTGTGTTTGAATATGAAGATTCGTAAGTTTGGTATGATGGTTATGATCTAAAAACAATAAGGAATCTTGATTTACATCTTACCAACAATCCAAAGCTTGCAATCCTTGATCTACACACTTCCTTGGTCGGATTTGGTTGCCGGAAATTCGCCGGAAGTTCGCCGGAAAGTCGCCGGAAGGTAAAGCTTTGTGTTTTTGATTTTGGGAGAGTTTTGGGATGAAGAAAGGGTGTGGATGGCTGATAATTGGGTGTTTGGGGATGTATTTTGGGCATAAAAGGGGGCAAGATCCGACAATAGTGCGGCTGCTACAGTAGCCTACTGCTACAGTAGCCACGTGCTACAGTAGTGCTACAGTAGCGCTACAGTAGTGCTACAGTAACTTTTTAATTTTTTTTTTTTTTTTTTTTTTAATATTAAGATTCCTTCTCTACAAAAATAAAAATCATAATGTGGGAATTATCCGTGATCGTTGGGACAATTCGATAGACTCGTTTCGAGTTGTTATCTTCCGATAAATAATAAATTCCGCTCTCTCGGAATTATTTCGGTTTTAATAATTTAAATCCAATTCTTTATTTTTGGATTAAATTTTCGATGGCGATTTCTCGGGTATTACAATCTACCCTCCTTAAAAATCAACTTCGTCCCCGAAGTTGCGCGACTTATTGATCGATTGATTGATTGCGATTGTATCATTAAATTTCTTCCGACTTCACGGGTTCTTGGAATTAAAATTCTTTTCCTTCTTGAATTTAATTCCAATTGTCTTGACTCAATTGATGGAATGTCTTCGGGCTTCCTTTCCCTCTTTTATTCCATCTTGAATTTAAATCTATCGGCGTTTCATTTTCCGAGCAATAATTTATTGTGATAAATTATTTTCTTCTTCTCGGATATATTTCGACATTGATAGGAATAAATTTTATTCCCTTGGACGTTGATAAAAATTCGGGGTATTACATCCTCCCCCCCTTAAGAATCAACTTCGTCCTCGAAGTTGTGTTTCGGCTTTTCTCGCGCTAAGAGTTATGGTCCTTTTTGTTTACTATTTGCGATATTGTGTTATTGAATTATTGTTCGATTGTTGATTATTGTTTGACTGAACCCAGAATTGAAATTTCCAAGTTGCCTACGTACCCTGTGAAGGGATCAAGTCATTACGTAGTTCAAAAAGAATTTATTTGGGATACAAAATATTCGAGTTTCGAAATAAATGCTTATGCATTCTTACGGGGTATTACAATACCGAACTGTCGGTACATACCGACATACCGGTATCGCGATATGTACCGACATACCGTACATTCGGTATATACCGATATACCGATACCGTGGTATATACCGCAAACTCGGTATAATAACGGTATACCGCGGTATCAAAAAATCCAAACCATTACCGTACCGAAAATTATGGTATACCGAAAATTTCGGCATTTTCGGTATTTTTTCGGTACGGTATGTGCGGTATGCAATATTTTCGGTATTTTTCCCCACCCCTAGGTTGGGAGTTCGATTCTCACCCGACCCTTATCCCTTTTTGTAATTTGTGTGGTTTGAGCTCCCACACACCTTTGTCGACGCATAAGTGTTAATATTTACCAAAAGAAACATGGGATGATAACTTGACTAAATCCCTGACTCCCAACCTAAAAGTTAGGGGTTCGATTCCCCACTCCACTCCCTATTTCTCCCCTTGTCCATTTATAGTTTGAGTAGCGTAGACTCCCACCACCTATTTACTAATCTGTAAAGGTTGTTCAGAAAAAACAAAAAAATCTTTAGCCTTTTGATTTAATTCATAATTAGACTCAAAAGATCTTGTAATTTACTTCCAAATAAATCAAAAGCATTGTGGGTTAATTTAAATAAAATTATTATTTGAATCAAAACTAGAACACTTATAGGAACAATTGAATTATTTAAATATTTTTTAAACTAAATAAAAATTAGAGGTTGGAATTATTCCCAGAAAAGGTATAGGTAGTCCATAGTTTAATAATTTATGGGAGAATAATTTGGTTTATACGTAATGCTCTAATGTACAGATGTTCAGCCTATTCGTCATCTTATAAACCTCATCCAATCAACCATTCATTTAATTTAATTATTACAAGAATTTTAGATTAGGACAAGTCCGATACGTTTTCCATTAATCATCATTCTAATTCTAATATGAAAATTTCTCACTCAATTTAAAAATGTGAGATAAATTGAATATAAATATTTGTTGGGTTGTCTTCGACGCTTAAGAACAACCCATAAACTGTATATTAATATAAAATTTTCTTTTAATAGTTTACTAGTAATATTTTTTTTAAAAAAAAATGATTGTGATTTTTTTTCTAAGAAAAACAAAAAAAAGGTAATACCCCGTACCTGAATAAATAAACTTTGTTGAAATTCTACCATTTACTGTTTTAGGATAGCAAGTAATTTTTTCATTTATTGAACTGAACATACGCTTTTCCTTTTGGCATATACCGAGTATCTGCATACACACATATTCGAACTCGAAATATTTGTTTAAGCTGTTAGAGCCACATGCCACTCAGACCACTCAGGCTAGAAAAAAGAGTGGTAGAAACCCATGCCACATAAATTATATATAGATAAATGGGAGAGATAGTGTACCCGGTGGGGATTCAAACCCCTAACCTTCAGTTTGGGAGTTCAAAAACTTAGCCAAATAAATCAAGTCCAAATCCCCAATCACTCTTGAGTTAATATAATAATATTGAAATTATTTTCTAAATTACGAGAAAACACAATGGCAGAATTATTTGTTTTTGGTGGACAAAAAAATGAAAAAAAAATAATTCGACCAATGTGTTTTCTCGTAATTTAGTATTAAGCCCTAATTTGACGGGAACATGTAATTAAACCCTAATTTGATGGGAATGTTTGGTCTTTATTAAGAATTAGTTAAAACGCATACATTATTTTTATAAAAAAAAAAAAAAAACAGTTATTTTTAATTATAATGGCCAAAATCCTTGAAAAAAATCGAGTAGATGGATACATCAGGGAGAAAAAGAATGATTAAGTAAACTTTACCATGAATCTTCCAAATGTATACTTCATTTACAAAGAAAGGGAGTATTTCAATGACTTGAAATTTCCTAAGAAGATTACTCTTTCAAAAGTCATTGACAACATTAGTATCTGAAAGACACATTTTGGAAACAAATAGCACTTTTCTTGAACATTATCCTCAATATCAAAATATACATGTTCTGTTCTTCACACGGAATTGTAGCAGTGAGCTGTAGCTGCGGATTGGAGCTGTATGGAGCTGGAGAGAGCTGTGGGAATTATAGCTGTCAGTTTTTATAATTGTAGCTGTAGCTGCGGATTGGAGCTGTATGGAGCTGTGGTACAACTAGCTGTAGCTGTCATAAAATTTATAAAAGGACATATTTATGTAGGCAACATTGGATAGTGGATTGGTTATTGAGTTAAAATTATAATTGGACATAAATAAGCTTGCTAGCTTTTTGAATGCTGTCTTAGGTAGCTTCTATTTGTAGAACTTCAAATTGTAGTTAGCCCTCAAAAGCTAGTGTGCAGAATGCAACTACAATTTTAATATAAAATCGAAAGCTACCAAAAGCTCTCAAAAGCTGCGTGCAGAACAAACCCACACTCCATAGAGCGCGCTTATTTTTCAAGTGCTCATATTTCCATGTGAATCAACAGAAATGTAGTAATAAAAGTAAAAAAGAAAAATCACAATAGTTGTTTTAGGCATTTATTCTATTTTTTTTTTTCAATATTAACTTTAGCTTACATAAATACTATATATTCCTAGATATTCATTACCAAACAATTTAGTTGAAAAGGTAAAAATTAAAATTTTATAAATTAATTAATGAAATTCTTGATTATTAAAATTATGTTTAAAATAATATTTACTAGTATAAATTTATGGATCTATAAAGAAGTGGAGGAAGTGTTGAAATAACACAAAATTTTATGTTTGAAACCCGTAAGCCTGAACTCCCACTTGTGCATTTATTAAGGAAACAAATGTAAAAGGTTATAGATATCCCACCACTTAACACCAACTCATAAATTTATGAATTTAATTTTGATCACCCAGACAAAACTCCCACTTGTGCATTTTCTTGAGAAAAACAATGTAAAAGATCATTACTCGTTAGTAGTACCTTACTGGATTTTTATCTTCAATTGAGGGAAGGGGTTGTGTGCATGTGGCTGTACATGCAGCCCCTTAGTTTGTGATGCGTGAGTTGTGTTATGTGATGGAAAAATAGTGTATTTTGTGTGATGAGAGAGCTGTGTTGTGTGATGTCAAAAATGTGATGGGAGAGAGTGTGTTTTGTAATGCGAGGTGTCTATTTTGTGGTGTCTGTACCTACATGCCTTGGAAGGAGTTATAACGTAACCGGATTGTTCAATTGAAACCTTTCAAATTTTAATCACCTTTGCCTGCAATTTTTCCCTAGGAAAAAACAATGAAAGACCTTGCAGACTGCAGTGATTTGTGGGAACCAACTAATATGGATATAAATCAATAAATTACTTCATTGTTCAATATTGTTTCACTCGAACCAAGGCATGAGATTTGCGAGCTTGAGGTATAATATACAGTCATTAAAATTATACTACAATTATTTGGATTTTGGACAAAGAACAAATACTATGTAAGAGTACAAAAAAGATTGGGGCAAATACAGGCGCCAATACCATGCCAATTGCCTTCCAAACAAAAATGGAAAAGCCACCCCCACACTTTCTTGCACATCTCATATATGATCAAATTTAGCAAGCTCTTCCCAGTCCCACCAAACAAAATACTACCAATCTACCACCTATATTCTACTTATTAATCAAATCTACAGCTATTATTATAGTAGTATGGAATGGAGTATTTATATTCTCCATCAGTATTTCCATTCAATGTTTTTGTCCAGATACGGTCATCTTTATTCAATCAAACCATAAACCATCCTTCATTTCCTCCTCAATCAAGTTCTCTTTCCATTATCTTTTCCTACTCAATAATTATGGCCTACTGATAATAATATTGTCATTCCCTGTAAGAGAAATTTCACCATAGCTGAAAATGAATTCCCCACTGCTAATAAGTCCACTCTTTAGGGAGCCTCAGTTCGTGATTGAATCCTCCTGCTGCAGCAGGATCCCCAATGGTTCTTGAAATGGCTTTACTTGCATTTCTCTGTTTCAACACAGCTGCAGAATCTGAATGTGAAGAAGAAAGACAAAATACAGTTATTGAACAATAGACATTCCAGACCAAATATTGAGTTATTAGTACAGTATTACTATTACATTCTTAAATGGCTATATATGTTTACCATGTCCATGGATTCTGGGATGGGCAATGGGGTCCAAATTCAAATTCAGGGCATGGACCACTTTATCCGGAAGCAAAACAGTAGAACAACCTGTTTGTTGGTTTAATTCCAAGGAAAACGAAAAGTCCCACATTCAGAATATATATGGCGATTGGCAAACAGAAAAAGTATCTGGGAATCGAACATAAATGGTAATAAATCAAATCTGGAATGTTATTGAGACAGGTAGAGAAATAGACAGGGCATTGAATTGAATAGCAAGACTGATGGATAAATTGAATTAACCAAACCCCATGTGATGAGCAGCACAAGATAATGAATCCACAACACCAAAAGTAATTCAACCCCCAATTAATGGCAATTGGCAATGATAATAATAGGAATAGGACCATCAATGTAACAGCTACCGAGTAATGACTAATGACCTGATTTCTTGCGTGCTTCCGTTTGGTTTGAATCTGAGCCGAATCTTCTAGGCATGAAAACTCCGGTTCCAGTTCTCTCCTTCGTCCTCCCGGTTTCTCCCAGAAAAACAGCCGTCATACCTGAACCGTGTTGTTGCAGAGTGGACCAGCCCACCGTTGATGGACCTTGAGGTCTTCCTCCTCCGCCATTTCTCATCATCTGTAGTTTCTTCATCAGCTGAAACTGTAAATCACAAACATTAACCTCTCCTCTTGGCCGGAAACATAACAGGGGTAGAAGTGAAGGGATTTTAGATTGTTTACGCGAGCTGCTTGCAGCTGGTGGTAACCGTTTTGCGGCGTTTGTGTTAGGGTCTGGCCATTCATGAAAGTCGGGATTGGGTTAGGGCTCTGCTGGGATTTAGCGATGGGGGTGGGTTTTGCCGAGTAAAACGCTGCGGTTTCTTCAATCATTCGCAGCCTCGCAGCCTCCTCCGCCGCCGCACGAAGCAAATCCCATTGACGGACATCGCGACCATCGCGCGGATTGCAAACGCCGGCCGCAGCCGGTTTGCAACCGCGCAGAGTTGACTGAGGAGAACCAGGCGGTTTTCTGCCCTGGAAAACAGATTAACCCAAATTTAAACCTAAAACAAAAACCGAACGACATGAAAGGAATCAATCGTCAACATATGCCTACCTCCGATGATAAACTGGAGTAACGAAAGGTGGAAGAACGAAGGAAGTTCCGAGCTAAGTCGGAAACGGAATCATCGTCGTCGCTCTCGGTTTCCGTGGACGGGACAGGGGAGCAGAGATCGGAAGCGAGCCCAAACCCATAGGAAAAACCATCACTGGATTTGGATCCGATTTTGAAGTCATCGTCGGTGAGAAGCGGAAACTCCGCAGGCAGCCAAAACTCCAAATCATCATCCATCCCTGATTCCGCCATAGAAACCAACAAATGATGCGGAAGTAGCGTAGCGGGGATGGAGGGGCGTATAGTATGGTGCTTGTTGAAGAATAATACTAGTAAATTATTTATACTAGTAGTTCCCACTGCCTGCCTGCCAGTAGTAAAATAGCCAGAACGGAACGCAGAAATGGTGGAGAAAAAGCGCAGGCGATGGCAAGGGTTTATATACTGCGTTACTGAGGCCCTCAGCACAAGTGGAGCAGTCCAGAAGACGACAGCCACCCCGTTTTTTCCACTAACCCCACATATCACAGATGATCACAATTCACAGGTCACAACTTCTCGGTGGGTCCTACATGTAGAGTGGGATCCACTTCTTTCCCTGCCCGGTAATAGGGGAATTTCTTTCTTTTCTTTATTTTAATTTTATTTTAGTAGTATTATTACTCCCGTACCATATAAGACGTCCTGTTTGCCTTTTTGACATTGTTCATTATTCAATTTTGACTCAATATTATTGTAACTATATATTTGAAAAAAAATAGTCGAATTCGGTCTTGTTAGATTTGTCTAATTGTATAGTTTTAGAATATATATTTTACATAATTTTGCTTGTATATATTTTGAGATATGAACGATTAAAAATGTGCATTGAATTGTGTGCAGAAGTCAAACAAAACATCTTAGCTGGGACAGAGTGAGTACATTTTAGTAGATGAGAAGAAGAGGTCAAGACTGAAAAGCGTAGCTAAAACGTGTAAGGGAGTTGTAATGGAACAATAACCGGACATTTGAGTTGTGCTTATCCACTTTTTGTTTTGTGCCAATTGTGCAATTAATTTAGCTCAAGTGGTCTGCACTCCAATCACCAAATTTCACTTATGCAATTTCCGATATGCTACTGTGTCTTAAAGTACTGCTCCCTCCGTCCCATTAAAAGTGATCACTTTATTTTGGGCACGATAATTTAGGTTGTGATGTTTAGTAGTTAAAGTAGTGTGAGTAAATTTGACTAATCCATCCATTTAATTTATAATGGTTACATTTGACTTTTAACCATACTTATTATTTAATTTTGACTTAATGGTATCACAATGATGTAGAAAGAAAAAAATAATCAAGTGTGGTCTTATTAGAATCGTCTAATCGTATAGTTTTAGAATATATATATTATATCATTTTGTTTATACACATTTTGAGATATTAATGGTTAAACATATATAGGGACTTTGTGCAGAAAGTACAATTGTCATTATTGTGGGGTTTTTATTCATGCTTATGTTAATCTAATTTGCTTAAAAACAAAAGTGGCCAACTTTATTGGGACACTCCAAAAAGAAATAATGGTCACTTTTAATGGGAGGGAAGGAGTAGTATTTTGGTAAAATAGAAAAGGACAAGGCCTCAAAACAAAAACTACAACATGGTACACTACTACGGTCTTCGGTTCAGAGTAGTACACTACATAATATCCGGAGAGCCTGCACCGTGGTCGCCTACATAATATGGACCCTTTTCGGGGGTGCATACGTAATTTCGGGCTACTACTGTTTTTCTTTTTTTCAATTAATTACTCTTGTAGTAGTCCAATTGCGAGTCCCAGATACTATTCCATCTGAAATTTAAAATTAAGACATTACCTAGTTCAGTCGTGTCTGATTCGCAATTCAAGATCTCAAAATCGTGAATTCTGCATGTGACTAGGTGAGTATTGCGACAATCGAATCCATTTAATTTTGACTTAAACAGTGGTGGTGGTGGTGTCTAATTTCTGCAGTTTTTATGGATGGGAATCCACTCATGACTCATCACTCATCCATATTTTACTTCCACTACTTTCCTTAGTTGTCCCTTCGTGTCATAGTAGTGTTTTGAAATGAAATTATTGGGTTTGTTTAATAGGAGTACTATTGAACAAGAACTGACTGGGGAAAGTGATTTGGATGATTACCAATTGCCTGTATCCCCCGCAGGATTAAATTAAATTAAATAAGAATGAGAATATACTACTACTACTTCCAGTCCAGATAATGACGTGGCATGCATACATACAATTGCGAAATAGGAGCGCCGGTCAGATGGTGTTCGACTGTTCGTTGGGTCAAAACTAAATTAGTGGTCCGCTTGTTTTAACGGCCGTCGTCTTCCGTTGCACCCATCACGGCCCGTCTTTGTCACTCTGCCGTCTGCCGTCGACGGACGGCGCTGCTTTAATTTAGGCCAAATTCAGGACTGCCCTATTACTCCCTCCCTATCTCCTAGTACTAATTTTTTTAAAACGCTTTAATACAAATATTTATCTCCTTTTTTTTCCCCTTGCAATAATGTTTTCAACGAGTTAACTTTTAATTGTTTTATATGCTTTTTTTTTCAAATAAATGGAGACACTCATGTGTCGGCAAAGGTGTATGGGAGCCCAAATCACACAAATTACAAAAGGGAATAAAGAGAAGGGATAGGGGGCCGGGTGGGGATCGAACCCCAACCTATGGTTGGGAGACGAGACAGTTAACCACTAGAGTAAATTCCCAACATATGTTTTATATGCTTTGTTACAAGTCTAAATAAAAATTGGTAAAATGATAATGAAAGTAAAGTGATAATGAAAGTAAATAAAAATTGGTCACGTGGAACCCGCATGTTCACTCGGGAGTGCTCGCGGTAACCCCGGGTCGGCCGGATTTGGGGGCGTTCTTCGAGATGGTAGCGGTAAATGGTTGCATGGCTTCTCCGGCTCCATCGGGGTGGCCTCCAATCTTGAGGCTGAGCTCTATGGTATTTTGAATGGGTTGCGCCGTCTTGTTGCCTTTGGCATCTCTTCTGCTTACTGCTACTCTGACTCTTTTGAGGCCCTTCGTCTGATTCAACAAGAGCCTTGCTCCAGGCACATCCTCTTTCCCATCCTGAAGACTATTGAGGGTCTACTTCATGCTCACCCTGGTTTTAGATGGTTTCACATCTTGCGAGAAAGAAATTCTGTAGCTAATGGTCTTGCCAAACTTGGAGCTCAGTCTGAGGACTTCTTTACCACCTGGGTCTTCCCTCCAGACTCAGTTCAGGCTTTACTCTCTGCGGATGAGACGGGAACCTGGTTCCCGCGTTACTAGTTTTACTGTTTTTCCTTTCCCCACCCCCTCTTTGTAGTTTTTTAGCTTTCTTCTTAGCTGACGCCCGTACTTCACCTTACCCAAAAAAAAAAAACCTTATCTTCAAAATCATTCTTGAACATAACAAAATAAGGCTCCAAATTTAACTATTTCAAAACATTACTTACAATGTAGCAAGAAAAAAAAAAACGGAGGTATACAATTCAATCTACTTTTCTTTTTTTTACGGTACCTTTAAGAATGTGCATGTGTAAACATTATTAAAAAAAAAAAAAAAACGAAGGGAGTATACCATTCAATCACATAAAACAACTTCCTCATCATATATTCTTCCATCATATAAAATATCTCCAATCATACAAAACACGCCATTTCAGTTAGTCAAATAGGACCGCCGGTCGGCCGGTTTTGAGTAAGCAGCAATGTAATGGAGTCATATTTTTAAATTCAGATTCATTTATTTTTAAGTACGTTCTTGTTTTTTTTGATCAGTATTTTATAAATAAACTAAATTTAAACCGGGTCATTTATTTTAATGGGTGTCTGGCACTAAGCACAAGCTAATTAAGGCACAGTGCAAAGTCGGTCTTTGTAAACATTCTTTAACCTGTGTTGCAACTTGCAGGAATCTAAATTAGAAAATAAATAATGTTACTAAATACTGTAGGTGGTATATTATTTGGGTCAGTGCGTGCAATGAATCCAATTGTGTTAGTATATTAATAGTAGAATGGTAATACCACCACACCAGTGGATATAGATTTATTGGCAATGTAAATGCACCCAAAGGAATAACCAATAGTATTACTAAGAGATGAGAGGAGTAAATCGGTGGGTTGAAGCATTTAAAAAGACAAAAAAAGTGGGTCTGCAATTCGATTGATCCCATTGCCCATTGGGAAGGAGGTGGAGTATTTAATTAGATGAGTAGATCTTTTCAAATTTGCGGTGCATATAAGAGTCTATAGAGAGTGTAGATGGACGTTAGTGGGTTATGTGTAGTACTAGTAGATGCTAGAAAGAAGATGAACTTGGTTTACAATCTAAAATCAATTGTTATGAGGTAAAGTGATTCATGTCCATCTAAATAAGGTGGCATTTGAATATATATTTGATGTGGGATATTGTAATAATTTTTCTTGAGATGATATTCATCTCGAAATCAATGAGACCTAAAATGGGTACTCATGGCTATGATACAATGTTAGAAATGAGATGAAAATAGGGTTCCAACCCAAAACTAATTGGTAATAAGTAAAGTGACCCATGTCTATATAAATAGGATGACATCCAAACGTATAATTGATGTCGGATATTGCAACACCCATCATCGAGATGATATTCATCCCGGAAATAACGAGACTCAAATCGGTACTCATGACTCTCATACCATGTTAGAAAGAAGTTGAATATAGGGTTCCAAACCAAATCTGATTGATAGTAGAATAACCGATGTCCATATAAATAGAATAATATCCTAACATATAACCGATGTGAGAAATTGTAAGAGTAGTGAGCAGTTTATTGGCATGTGGGCAAACATCACGATTTTGGAGTGAAATGGTTTGTCCTGATTTGAACAACATTGGAGGCGCCGAAAGTGTATGTCTCAACTCTCTCGACTGAATGCCTGCCTGTCTTTTCCACTCCTCCTGTTCCCATTCCTCTTATATTTGTGTACTAAAGTCTCCTTTGACTCTCCTTTTCTATTCTCTTTGGGCGATGCTACTCTAGCTTTGGCTTCTTCGGCCACCAGACACTAGCTTTTGCCATGCTAAATTGCTAATGAGATTTTCTTCTCAAAACATTGGGGAACAAAAATTTTAAATTTTAAATTTGAATAGTCCATCGTTGTTAATCAAATTTGTCAAAGTTTGTGTTACCATATAAAAATGTGTTAATAAAGTTCAAAATGATTTCAGGTCCAAATCATATATAGGCACAAAAATCAGACTTGGATGAAAATAACTGCCCAGGACATGGACCCTACAAAAGTCATCCCGAGCAAGCCACCTACCTAAATAAATGCGCAACCCGAAGATAATGAGTCTGAGCAACACGAGCCGAGGAGAGTGATTCCAAACGCTTCAAGATGATGTCATCTCGAGTGAAAAAGCATCTTTATCCTCGCAGAAGGCTTATCCGCGCCGTAGTTGAATAAAAACAGGAGGAGACCAAGTTAGGCCGCGTTTTTTTTCCCAGAAGGTGCCTTTTCTAAGAAGACTACCTTTATTTTGTATAAATAAGCAGATTCAATATTGTAAAAAGGGTTCCAACACCATCCAACATTTTGTACAATGTCTATTTTTCTTTTTCAATATTTTACTTTTCTTTAATGTTTTTTGCATTTCTTTCCTTTATTTTTTCACGATGCTATAGTCCTCATCCCACTTTTCTTCTTGAAAGCACCGTCTAGAGGATTAATGTTACTCTGAAACGGCAGTAACAGATGGATAATACTCATGACCAAATTTACGGAATTTATTTCGATTTATTAATATATCAAAATACTTTCCGTAATTTTAGTTTAATAGGTTTATAATTGAAATTCAAACTATAGCTAATGTAAACCAAGAGGTAATATCTCTCAAATTAGTTCTCTACATTAGACCCGGCAATATGGGTAAATACACGTAGACACGGCCTGTGTTTTACATGTACGGGTCTTCAAAAAACAGATACGGGTCAAAACAGGTCGACCCGTTTAGTACACGAATACAATTTGGGTCACATGCAGGTTTATCTGTTTTACCCGAATTGACCTGTATTTTACCTGTATATTGTAACATCCCGAGTATTTAATATTAATTATTTAAGTTATTTTTTATATTTTTATTATTTCAAGTATGGGTTTATTGGTTTAGAATGTTTGAAGATGAATTGCTGAGTCTATTAGGAATTTTAATATTTGAATTATGGGAATGTAATATTTTATATTTTATTTTAAAAGTTTAAAAAGTAATTTGATATAATTTAGTAGAATAGAAGTAAACAGGCAAAATACAGGTAAACAGGTCACAGGTAAATTCGACACGCGTGTCCACATGTTCAAATTCACGTGTATACAGGTCGACACGCATGTGATCCGTTTTTGAAATAGGTCGTGTACAGGTTTTGAAATACGGGTAAATTCTAAAAACAGGTCGTGTACAGATACAAATCAAACAGGTAAACAGGTACTTGACACGTATAACATACACGACCTGTTTACCCATATTGCCAGGTCTACTCTACATTGGTAAGAACTTGCACTCAATACTTTTCTTAAGGGCACCAGCATTCATCCCCACTCCAATTAATAACTCACTTGTATCGTTATCTCATTGTCACATCAGTTTTCAGCCATCTCCAACACCTTTTTAATTCATTTCAATTAAAGATGGTAGTTTTTTTAGGCTATTAGAATGAGTCATTTGCATATTTTGGCCATTTTTCATTTAGAATTTTGGGCAACTTCAAGGATGTCAGGCCCCGAAAAATGGCTAATTGTTTGGAAAATTCCGCAAGCAGGCCGCGTGTTGCTCAAACACAAAAACACCCCACGTGCCGGCATCCTTATCCTCATAGTCCAAAAGTGGAATCATGTCCTTCTGCGGCCTATTTAATTTTTTTTTAAAATAAATAATATTTCATTCATCTCATTCCCACTTTCCTTTTTTATCTGACCAAATAAAAAAATAACCACTTAATAAAAATGTATTAAACCCCATCTTAAGGCTAACTAGTCAAATGAGGTTGCCCAGTGCCTTGACACTGGTCTGTGACACTAATATGTGTCTTTCCATCGGAGACCCCTCATCCTCCCGATCTTCAATTTTGTTTCATTTTGTCTTGATGGTTGGAGAGTCCTTATTTTTTCTATTGCCATTTACTAAAGAAATAAAAGTATATGTTAGTGACCGAAAAATTCGGTAGATAATGTTTCTTTTCCAAAAATTTACTTCTATTTTTATTCTTTTTATTTTATTGAGAACTCATGTCACACAAATTACCAATAGGATAAAGGGAGAGGATAGGGGCCGAGTGCGGAATCAAACCCGGTTTGGAGGTTAGGGGACTTGACCAGAATGCAGAGTTCTAATCTCCTAATATAAATTAATTCATTTAATTTAATTTATATTTTTAGATTTAATTTATTTAATTTATATTAAATGGGATTAGAACTTGGCTCGATGTTCAGTCTCCTAATCCCTACTCAAGGTTGGGGATTAATTCTCCATCCGACCCCCTACCCATTGCTTTTATCCATTTAGTAATTTTTGCGACTTGAGCTCTCAATAAAATAGCAATAAAATAAAGAGAAATAAAATACAAGTACTGGGTTACATCATACATGCGTCTAATATGACACTTTGTATCTACTACATGAATGTCTTAAGCCAATCCATGCTGCCGGATTTTATGACTACTGCTGCCGCATTTTATGACTACTGCTACCTCACTTTGGTTGTGAGTTATAATTTAATATTGTTAGAGGTGATCTAATATACTCTATAAATATGTGTATTAGAGCATCCACAACGCCTGCATACGAATTCAATTAATGTCAGAAATTTCAGAAATGAATTGAGAAGTATGAGATGTGTCAATTAATAGTACGTGGGGCCCATGAATTCAATTCATCTGTATTAACTCGATTAAAAGTGAACAAAAATGAATGTTGTGTATCTTTTTCTGTTGTGTTCACGGTGGACCCACCACTTATTAAATTTTTTTTTAAACCCCAAATGATAATACTATAATTTAACAACTATTTGCACAACAAAATTTTTTTACTATTCGAAAATAGTTGTTAAATTTTGTGTTATTAAATAGAAATATTATATTATTCAATAATATATTTATAATTGTGATTTATTTTTTAAATTTATTATTCAAATATTTGGAAAATAGAAATATTTATAATTTGTTATATAAAATAATATAAAATTTAAATGTTATTAAATGATTAGATTGTGGGGCCCATAAAAAGGAGTTATTAATTGGTAGAAGGATGTGAGAGTTAATTGAAATGAATTAAAAAGATGTTGGAGATAGTGAAAAGCTGATGTGACAGCGAAAGAATGGTAAAAGCGAGTTATTAATTGTGAAGGGTTGTGGATGCCCTTACGAAACACGAATAAAAACACGGCTTCCTATCTCCCTTCATTTTGTTATGGATTCATCCTTGTTTATTGTATCATCTTTCCTTTATTATATTTATTTATTCATTGTGGTTATTATTCAATCATATAATCACATATATTATATATTTCTATCAGTGCACTGGCCATATTTATTGATATATAGTTATATATATATATATTATATAACACTTTCTCGCCACGACTTTGTGTCAAGTTTCGGTCACAACTACTTTGAGGTAATATTTAATCTCTTCTCATTTCTATTGCAAAGCAGGAGTTTGCTCCTTTAACTATTGAAGTAAATAATTATATGTCATAGGCCCGAGATGTGAAAATAAATATTGCTTCAATGGGCCTAGAAGATACTATTGTCGAAGACAAAACTACGAGCCCTCAAAATCAGGCAAAATCCATGATTTTATTGTGCCATTATATCGAAAAGGCACTAAAAATGAGTACGTGACAGTGGAATCACTACTGGTGTTGTGGGAAAGACTAAAAGAAAGATATGATCATCTACAGACGACGGTGCTTCCAAAAGCTCATGATGACTGGCACAACATGAGACTTCAGGACTTTCAAATAGTCTGGTACAATAATTCGGCTATGTTCAAAATCACGCCCCAATTGCAATTATGTGGGCAAAAGATATCTGATGGAGATATGCTTGAAAAAAAAAACGTTTTCAACACTTCATGCAACAAACATATTGTTGCAAAAAACAATATCGTGAAAGAGGTTAAAAAAAAGGGTGAAGTTAGGGTGCGGCTAGAAGATGTGTCTTGATGTACTGCGGCCTTTCACCACCGTTGATTAACTTTTCAAATCAACGGTTGAGATGAACTGGAAGGGTAAAAAGGTAATTTTACCATATTACTCCAAAATGTACTTTAGTAAATTTCAGCGACAACTTATATATATTTCAGCAACATGCATAATTTTTCAGCGAGGCTTTCTGTGTATTTCAGCGACGTACCATAGTTATTTCAGCGACGAATCATAGTATATTTCAGCGATATGCTATAGTATTTTTCAGCGACTGGATATTGTTCATTTCAGCGACTTCATAAAAGTTGAAACTCCAATTCTTTGGTTTAATATGTGTCAGCGATTAGCTGTTTGTATTTCATCGACAGACTATGTGTATTTCAGCGACGGGCTGTGTGTATTTCAGCGACATACCATAGTTATTTCAGCCGCAATATTTTTCAGCGATAACATGTGTATTTTCAGCGACTTGACCGTTACTACCTCCGTCTCAATGTTTTGTTACGGATAGTTTTTTGACACTATTCACTGTAACTTTGATTCGAATTTTTATCATAGTTATGTAAGAAAAAACATAGTCAAGTGAGATCTTGTTAGATTCGTCTAATCTTGTAGTTTTAGACAATTAACTTTTCATAACTTTTCGTTGCACACAATTTAAGTTATTAACCATTAAAAATGTGTATTGGCATACGTGCTAGGTGGGTCCGTAACAAAAATAGTGAGACAGAGGAAGTATAATTTTTTTGGAAAATTTTACCCTTTTTAATTTTGAACCGTTGGATTAAAATGAGCGGTTGTTATTTAAGCCTTGATGTGTTGCGGCATCACTCCGTCGCACCATAACTAGTCCCTTAAAAAAATACTCTGATCCGATCACCTGCTTATTATTGGATGAACAAAATAATGAATTGCTGTTAAAAAATCATAGATCAAGGCTTGCAGGTGCAAAACTGCTGCCTAAAGTGAATGCGACTTAATCAGCAAAACATGTGTGTGATTGTGACCAAAATCGGTATCACTATCGAGGCAGAGCTGAATCATCTCGTCAAAATAATATCGAAATAAGCCTCGATTTGGGCAATATCACCGATATGATAACATAAAGCCATACAAACCACAACAAAGAAATTACACAAGAAAACACAATTACAATGATGAAATATGTGATCGTTGTGGAATTAAAAGCCATTTGGCTCAAACATATCATACAACTAGACACTTAGTTGAATTCTATCAGGTCTCAAAAGAACGAAAAGAAAGTCAAGGTGTTGAAACACACCATAATGCCCACAATGATATATGATGATATATTAAACAATGATATTACACATCTGGATGCTGATGATTTTGTTGAACCAGATACGGATGCTAAATATATTTTGTTGAACACTAGCTATATATTATGTATTTCTATTTTATAACCTCTGTATATATAAATATACTTTTACATTGATCATATTTATATTGCTGATATTTGATTATCTTCTTATATTCTTGTAAAGAAATGGATGCTGAAAATTTACAAGTCCGAGATGACATCTGCCTTAGACACTGCAAGAACGCATAGCATTTTGAAGAGCAAAAGCTATTTCTCAAATTTAAAATTGAAAAAGATCGCAGTGAAAACTATAAGCGGTAAGGCCAAAGGCCTTGAAGGCTCATGTAGAGATGTTATATTTCTCCCTGAAGGTACAAAAATGGCAATTGAAAATGCCTTATTCTCACGCAAAGATCGAAGAAATCTATTGAGATTTAATGATGTTCGAAAAAATGGATATCACATTGAAACTTCAAAAGAGGCAGATCATGAGTATCTTTTGATAACTCGAATTGAAAATGGCAAAAAATTTGTGAATGAAAAATTGTCGTGTTACTCTTCTGGCTTATACTATACAAAAAATATGTGCCGTAGAAATACATAACCTAGTAGGTTTGAAAGCTAATTGTGAATTTATTACCTGGCACAATAGACTTGTTCGTCATGGCAGTATAATGTTGATGCAAATTATTGAAAATTCAAATGGTCATATATTGAAAAAGCAAATGATATTGAGCACAAATAAATTCAATTGTGTTGTTTGTTCTCAAGAGAAATTAATAACCATACCATTTCTAGTAAAAGTGGGAATTGAATCGCCTACATTCTTAGAGCATCTCCAGCAGGGGCTCTATTTGCATTTTGCAGCCCCAAATCCCACTCCAGCAAGGGCTGCATCTCTATCTGCATTTTGGAGTTTTGGTGATTTTGGCTGCAGAATGCAGCTGCACTGTAGCGGGCTGCATTCCTTTTTTTTTTTTTTTTTTTCAATATACATAATTAGTTTTGAGGATTAATGGTGTTTATCTTTGATGTTATGTATTTCGTATGTCTTTTCTTTTTCATTTTATGTCTTAATTTATGTTTAAGTTAATTGTAATGCAAATTTAATTATTGTGTTAATTTAATTTTTTTTTAGTTAATTTTATCCATTTAATATTTTAATTATATTTTTTACATAATAAAATATTTAATAATTTGTGTTTTAAAAGTAATGAGTTATAGTAATAAAATAAAGTGAAATTATTATTTTAATGTGGGAGTAAAAAATAGAGCCAACTGTTGGAGATGAGGTATTGACTTGGCTGCATTTTAGAGTTAAAGTGGCTGCAGAATGGAGCCAACTGCTGGAGATGGCCTTAGAAAGAATTCAAGACGATATATGTGGACCTATTGATCTACCGTGTGGACCTTTCAAGTACTTTATGGTACTAATTGATGCATCACCGCGTTGGTCACACTTTTTTTTTTAAAAAAAATTATCAACTTGCAATTTGGCCTTCGTAAGATTACTTACACAAATTATAAAATTGCGAGTGCAGTTTCTATATCATCTGATAAAGAAATTAATGCTGGATAATATGCATCACATGTATTTGATGATTTCCGCATGATTGGAATTATTGTTGAACATATGGTGCCTCATGTGCATGCAAAATGGTCTGGCTGAATAATTTGTTAAACGATTGCAATTAATTGCAAGACCCTTGTTAATGAAATCAAAACCCCATGTTTTTGCTTGGGGACATGCTATATTGCATGTAACAACACTTATAAAAATAACATGAACAATCTATCATAACTACTCTCCTACACAAATTATGTTTGGAAAAGAGACCAATATATCCCACAGGCAAATTTGGGTGTGGGTTTATGTACCAATTGTGCCACCACAATGCACAAAAATGGGTCCTCAAAGAAGGTTGGCCATATATGTCGGGTATGAAACACCCTCGATTATTAAATATCTTGACCTAGAAACGGGTGATGTATTTACTGCAAGATTTGCAGATTCTCATTTTGATGAATCTCATTTCCCGACTGTAAGGGGGATATAATGATCAACTGAAATTTCGTGGAAAATTCCACTTGAATTTGGTGATCCAGATATAAAGCAATGTCAACTTGAAGTTCAAAGAATTGTGCATTTATAAAGAATTGCTAATCAACTACCAGATATTTTTAATGATATTGCTAAAGTCACGAAATCATATATTGCAGCAACAAATGCACCATCTAAAATAAATATTTAGAAGGGCAAATACCGAGTGCAAATGAATCAAATACACGTTTGAAGTGTGGCTGACCTTTGGGTTCTAAAGATAAAAATCCTAAAAAAAGGAAATTGACAGATGGAAAGGTTGTTGATATAATTCCAACCGATGAAAAGGCTGAAATTGCCAAGAGGTTGTTTGAAGTGTGGCAGCCACTTACTCCTTGTTTTCCTATTGTTTCAGGCTCTAGTTTATGCCAAGAGGTTTTCCAACAGAATTTGAGTTTGATCCCGAAATTGCCAGGACTGAACAAAGAATTAGGGCTAGGAAAAGATTGGAAAATACCATGAACGGGGATAACAAAGAGTGTGAGCGGCAGGAACTGCCAGAAGGGGGTGCACAGAATAATCTTCAAACTGTTGGTGTGAATCCTCCCTGACCACCAGCTTTGACTCTCGGGTAGCAGATGCAACCAATTGGTCAGGTTATAAATGATCCAATAGTGAGGTCGATACCGAATTTACATTTCACAAATCCCCCTTCCTTCATAACCATGGTTCAACAGAAACAATTTGGAGGAAGCATTCAAGAGAACCCAAACATCCACTCGTGCAGTGAACATTGCAGGAATGACACATGAGGAACTCATGATGTAGTTGTTTCCCTTTTCATTAAGGGATAGAGCTGAAGCATGGTTTCAGTCAATTCCTGCGGGTTCAATTCACACTTGGGATGACATGTTGCAGAGGTTTATGACAAAGTTCTTCCCACCCTCTATGATCATTAAGCTCATGGACCAGATTAAGACATTCAAGCAGAAAGGTCATGAGACATTGATAGATGCATGGGAGCAGATGAGAGCAAGAATTAGAGCATGTTCCCAACATGGATTGTCTGAGCCAAATATTCTTTATGCATTCTACCAGGGTCTGAATCCTGGAGATAGACAGTGGCTTAGTGGGACATCTGGGGGCACATTTATGGACAGAACAACAAACGATTGTAGGAGGATTTTGGATGCTTTAGTGGAGGATGAAGAGTTATGGGGTAATGGTGAAAGGAATATCCCTACTAAAGCAACAGAGGTTGGAGCACTGAAGGAAGTGAAGGACGAGCTAGCTATGGTGGTAGACAGACTGGGATGTATGGAGATAGCCCTCAACAAGGTGATAGTCCCAGTTCCTGGAAGTTTGTACACTGTTCAGCCAGTTCAGGCTATTCAGTCTGTTGCATGTCAGTATTGTGCGGGACCTCATCAGTCCCACACATGCCCCACTGCAATAGCTTCTGAAAATCAAACTTTTGAAAGAGTACAGGATGTTCAGTATGTGCAGAATCAAAGGAGGCTTATTAATCCACATACAAACAACCTACCTTTTCAGCAGGGACCTCTAAGCTTCTTTCAGCAGAATAGGCCATTCTACCTACATCAGCAGCCTTAGCCAGTCCCAGCTTCTACCCCATTTTCTGATCCAATTATAGGACTTCTTCAGAAGATCTTGGAAAACCAAACTCACACATCCAAACAGCTGGATACATTTGTGGCATGTACTGAGGATTACATGGTGAGGAATGATGCAGAGTTGGCCAACATCAAAGCTGTGCAGAGGAATTTGGAACAACAAGTGGGTAATTTGGCTACACAGTTAGCACAAAGAGCCCCGGGTGCATTGCCTAGCAACACTGAACTAAATCTAAGGGAGCGATGCAATGCCATTACTACTAGGTCTGGATTTCTACTACTGACCCTGTGCCTAAACTTATGCAGATGGATCGAGCTAAGGAGAATGAGCTTGAGGAGACACAAGTGGACCATGCAGACAAGGAGCCAAGGAAGAAGAAAGCGGTCGTGGAAGCTCAACTTCCCAAACTACCATTTCCACATCGTGAACAGTTGTCTTCTGAGGATGAAAGTTTCAGGAAGTTTTGCAATATTTTTAGCAAATTAGAAATTAATATTCCATTTGTTAATGCTTTATTGAATATGCCTAAATATGCAAAATTTCTAAAAGATATTGTGTCTCGAAAAAGAAAACTTGATAGTGGTTTTGTCTCTATTTCACGGGAGTGACAATGCTTTAATGGAGAAAACATTACCAAGGAAGTTGAAGGATCCAGGGAGGTTCACCATACCTTGCACAATTGGAGGAGAAGTTTGCAAGGATGCCCTGTGTGATTCGGGAGCTAGCATCAACTTGATGCCTATGTCACTGTACAAGAAGCTTGAATTGGGGGAAGTGAAGCCAACAAGAATGATTCTACAACTGGAGGATCGTTCTAAAAAATCACCTTTCGGTATTTTAGAGGATGTGTTGGTAAAGGTAGACAAATTTATTTTGCCAGTTGATTTTGTAGTACTTGACATGGATGATGATAGAGAGGTTGTAACACCCGAGAAAAATATATTCAAATTGTTTTGAACTACGTCATGACTTGATCCCTTCACAGGGTACGTAGGCAGCTTGGAAATCTAAATTCTAAGTTCAGTCACAAAATAAATCACAAGATAAATCACAAAAACGTTAGGAGGAATTGGAACTAATTTAACTAGACTAATTAGGGCACGGAAATGTTACGAGCATTAAACTCGAACTCGTAACAAATTTAAGGTAAAGATTTCGAACCGGAAACGACCCGAGGAGTCGAGCTAACACGTAGAGGATAGAAAACCGATAGAGAAAAAAAGAAAAGACCTGACGCACCACGCGGACCGCCGGACCGGCCGGTCCGGCCGCCACGCGCTCGCCGCGCGCCGCCGCGCAGCCACCGCGCGGAAGAGGGAGACGCGTCCCAGGACTAGTCGCGCGTGCTCCGCGCGGACAAAGCTCTATGTGCGCGCCACCACCGCGCCAGAGGTGCAGGAGGTGTAAACTTTCCTTCAATGGCGATTTTCTTGCCAAAAATCCATCCCCTATCGAGGGCAAGCAGATCAAAGCCTTTGAGAAAGGCTTAAGGACGGATTTTGGGTGCCAATTCCCCATTCTTCTCAGAAAACAAACCCTAGGCTCTCTCAATCTTCCCCTCCAAGTCAAACCTCCTCCGACTTCACTTTCCGGCGAGTATTCCGGCGACGAAGAGGCAAACGGGACGGAGCCTCTGCTTCCTAGACCTTTGGTAAGTCATGGTATAGTGTTTAGTTCGTCCATAAACCTTAAAAACTCGAAATCTAACATCCTTTCCTTTGCTACGATTTCACGTCGGGGGACGAACAAAAATCGATCGGAGAAGTTGGCCGTTCGTCGCGACCTTAGGACATCCGGAAATCCCTTCCGATGACCCTACTCTCTAACTAAGTAAGTTAAGACCTTACTCTTCAATTTTTGTGGTTTATTGTCGTTTAAAACTTAAGATCTAGACACGTAACAAAAATCGGTTTTCAAAAACCCTATTTTCGTCCAATTTTAGAAACTCGCCTAAAACCCGACCTTCGGGAATTCAAACCGAAAAATTTTCAACATAAAGATTTGCTATCCCAAATCGCACCGTAAAGTTTCTGTGATAAAACCGAACATTTGAATTCTGGACAGATTTATTGACACTACTTGATGCATATTTTTCACCCGTTTTTAGATCGATTCAACTTTTCATTTCTAAACAAACGTTGTAGATAATTGTGTCTAGATTATGCATATAAAATTTCATGAATTTTGGAGTTCATTTGATATGTCAAAACAAACGATTACAGAACCTGTTCCAAACACACTTTTGAATCCGCGCGTATGCAACGTTTTGGTGTCGACTTTTGAACATCTAAAATTCATTATTTCCAAAATCTTAAAACATGAAAGTTGTTCATTAAGGTGTTGTGTACATCCTGTAAAAATTTCGGACCAATTGGCTTTGAAATGAATTTTAATCGGCGGCGCACGTAACTGTGTCGGAATCAGTCTTTTGGACAGAAATCATCTTTTGCAAAGAACTCGAAATTTGACTCACTTAGAAACCTTATTTCCAAAAACTTAAAACATGAAAGTTGTTCGTATGTGTGTTTTTGAGCTACTGTGTAAATTTCAGAATTTTTGGTTTAAAGATGAATTTTTAATTAAGATAGGCGTAAACTGCGTCGAATCGGATTTTTCGAACTTGAGAAAACTCGAACTACAAAACGCGATAGCGAATATTTTGGTAACATTGAAATACGAACTTTCGAAAAATCCCGTTCACTAGGCTGAGCCGATCTTCATGCTATCATTATCTTTGAGACTGCCTCGTTAGTGGTCTCCTTACTATCTGAGATTGCCTCGTTAGTGATCTCGCGCGCTGTGTTATTTGGATCGCCTCGTTAGTGGTCCTACTACCTTTGAGACTGCCTCGTTAGTGGTCTCCCATTTATTTGGATTGCCTCGTTAGTGGTCCTACGATTGAGATTGCCTCGTTAGTGATCTCCCCGGTATGGTGTGCTCTTCTTAGTTTGCGGGATAAAATATAAAAGACTTGTGTGAGTGTTTAATTATGCTTAAATTTTATTTACCATGTTTTTAAATTATGCTTCTAAATTACGTTCTTAAATTATGCTTTTAAATTACGCTTTAAAATTTAGTCCTTTAGTTATGGATTCTCGTCTTGAATAAATTAATCATGTTCTTCCGCTGCGAGTAAATTATGAAGTTTAAATTAATGCATGAAAAGTGTAATTTTTAATTAAAACGCATTTAACCCCTTAAATTGTTTAGTTAGGGATTAACTTACTCGGTATATTTTTATACTGATAAACCGTTGTCATTTTTCTTTTACAGAGTATGTCGAGTGACGCATGCACATGCACTCGGGGGGAAACATTTATGAACATTTTTAATTACTGCATCGTACTACTATTTTACCGGGCCTGTTGAACCCGAAGTTTGACCGTGCTGGCCGTGATTGCTTTTCCGCTGCATTACTCTATCTTGTGCATGATGATTATTACTTTCGTATTTTGAATTAAGTGATTATTCATTTCCGGACTCAATATTGAAATGTTTTTAAATCTTTTACGTACCCATAAGCCTTGCGTTTCCTTAGTGAGCTCGGGAAGCCGTGTCTCGCTAGGGAGATGTGGCGGTGACATCCCGGCCTGAGTTATCAAATCCGGGGTGTTACAAGTTGGTATCAGAGCCCGGAAAATTTTCAAGCTGCTACTATTATTTTAAACCATTATTTTAAACCCAAGTATTATTTATAAATTTATTATTTTTGACTACTAATATTATTTTTAGCCAAAAGCTTATTTTTTTTACGTAGCCCAATATCTTAGCCAAAGAAATATTAAATTTTTGGTCCACTATAGAGGCCCAACTTTTATTCCTACCCATGTAGTAGATTTATTTTAAATACATGGATAAATTAAATTTTTTAATGGGGAAAGGGGGACTTGCACTTGCATGTTGCATATAGATTTAAATTCATGCATAACTAATCTTGCCTAAAACATATTCTAACTCTAACTTACCTTGTTGACATTAGATGGCCGAACCAAATGCAAACATGATCAACCTGATGGTAAAACTGATGAATGCGTACCTCGAGTCCCAACAGCATATCAATTATTTCAAGACGCGGGTAGGATAGTTGGAGGGTAACCTGGCCCATGTGGGTCATCTTAGGGAGACAGACCATCACCACATAACCCAGCTGCAGGATCAAGTCACGCAGCTCCAAGCCCAAGTGACCCAGCTCCAAGACAAGGGTGATGACTTGGAGGAGCAATTAGAGACCCTGGGCTGGGAATTGACTAACCTAGCCCAGGACGTGGATGGGGCGGTTCTTCAGAACCCGGGGCCTGCCCCCAATGTCGCCATGCCCATCGATGTATCGAGCGATGAGGATGATCCCATCAAGGACGAGCCTACCCATTCGTTTTAGATCTAGTGATCCAGCTACGCACTATTAGTAGTATATTTCCCTTTCCGTACTATTAGCAGCAGTCCTATTTCCATTTCAAATACTTGTAACCAATAAGAGTTTTTCTCTGGAGGAATAAAATTACAAGCTTTTATCTTATATGCGAGGACATCTAAATTTTTCCTTACATTTTATTAATTACTTTGATGAAACTCCATCGAATAAAGGAACAAAGTAAAAAGAAATAAATAATATAAATGGGAGATCACTAATTTTTATAATCTTAGTGATTAATATAAATACATATTATAGAGTTCACAATTAAATAAGGGAACATCCAACACCAAACCTTGGAAACCCTAAACCCTAGACCCTAAAAAAAAACGAACAGGTAACTGTTAAAAAAAAGGGTAGTGAACAACCCCCAACAACAACAAACAGTACACTAAGTTCCAACAACCTCTACCAACAGATCCCAATAGATTGATACCTATTAATACCATTCTTTATTTAATAAAAAATTTTCCTTACAAGCAGTTATTTATTTAATATATATCTATTTAAATTTTTCCCTGTATACCTTATCACATTATTTCACCTAATTTCCTTGAAGCGGCTCAGTCCCACAACGATGCAAGTATTGTTGGGCAACCCACACACATATAGATGCGATAAGGAGGCAACAGTGAATCCAGAACATCTCGAACTATAAACTAAGGCAGAACAATTAAACCGTGTTTCTAAACAGCAACAAACAACTAACGCAAGTCAAACACGTAACTAGACAATAACACAACGGAAATGTAAACTATGAATCCCAGTCAGCAGAAACATTCTCATAAGGAGGAAACTAAACGAAATACGTCTTATACGAAACCTAAATGAAAATGCGAATACGAAAAAAAAAAACATCACTGATCGGGAGGCGGGAACTGCCGACGCATGTAGTCATCCATCTGCCGCACATAGGCATACATGTCGGACATAGTGGCCTGCTGCTGAGCCTGCCTCGTAGCAAATGAGTCCATACGGGCCTGGTAGAAGTACAATCTAGCGTCTAAGGCGTCATAACGAGCCTGCCCAGCTGCAAACCCGGCATCCATACCGACCCGCATCTCCTGCATCATCTGCAGCATCTGAGTCATCTCCTGGCCCTGAGGCGCCACGGCAGGAGGTGGACTGGAGGAGGGGGTGGCTGCTCCGGAGGTACGACTAGAATCAAGCCACCATCATCAGGCTGCGGGCGAAGTACAGCCCGGGGAACTCCACGACGTAAGGCGCTACGCCGGGCAGTGTAAGTCGGGATACGGTAGCAACTACCCGCTACTAAATCGTACGGATCTGTCTCCGGTGTCGTGCGAATCCCCTGCGCCGCGCACAAGCCACAAATGAGGTGAATATGGGTAATCACCCTACTCCCTCGTCCTCTCCGCATACCTCTCAAATTGTCCTCAATACAAGCTCTCACATTCACCCTACCGCCTCGCGCGATAAAGCAAATGGTCTCATAGACGTGATCCAGGACGATATGGCTCCGGGTAATCGGCCGGACGCGCCCTAACCATATCTGGGTGAGCTCTCGCCAAGGGGAGTCCATCGTCGTCAAACGCAGCTCATGATCATTCTCGAGCTGAGGAGCCACCACGGTGCATAAGACATCCCATGCAGGAGCAAGAACACGGCCCTCAGGCTGTGGGCGGAATGCGCCATCGTCAGGCAAACCGAAATAGAGATTGATCGCCCGAGCACTGAAGTCGAGATAGCGACCACGAACCCATACTCGAGATAAGTCATCACCCTCCCCAAGACCGCCAATGTTGGCGATAACCTCCATAGCCAGATAACCGGAGGCAACGCCCTCGGGATGACGTGCAAGTCCAGTCCACTGCAAGTACTCCAAGACCGCACTAACCCTATCATCGCCCAAATGATCAGGATATATGCCTCTCTCGGGGACATAAGCCCTGTTTCGATGAAGCTCGTCGAAATAAAAGTCTTGGGCGGCCCTCGTCCTAAACCGAAACCTGTCATGCCGGTGAGGACGCACCTCGTCAGGGAGACCCCTGAGTTCTCGGGCCCCGCTGCTCCTCGTCCTCCTCTGACTCGCTCTCATCAAAATCAAGCATCGCCGGAGCGGCAGTGCTAGGGCCAGCCTCATCGTGCTGAGTAACCCGTCTCCTGGCCCTCGGAGGACAAATGAGAGACGCCAACACAACCCACAAAAAGAGCAACATCCTGCAAATTATCCAATACCAATTATAAGACTAAATTCCACACAAAACTCAAACAGAAGTACGCAAGGGACATCAATATAGACTTCCAACGTGAGTATTCCATAAGAACATCAAACCCTATCGTTCGCTAAGACAAACCGGAAGGTAATCTAAACAAAGGATATGCTCAAACTAATTCCAAACCCTTTGTGGCATTTCGTCGAACACGTTATGTGCGCAATAAACCAAATTCTAAGTTACTAACAAACACATGGAAGTTTCCCACAAAACGAAACGATCGCTCAAACAACAACACATCATTTCCTTACGGCACCAAACAACAAAGAAATGAGCTAATAATCACACCCCAATACCAACCAAAAATAAAAAACTTCATAGTCTTCCTAAAGATTTAAATCCAAGAAGAATTTGCCTAGAACATAAACACATTGTGGCATAAATACAAGCAAGGCAACAAGAGTAACATCAATTATACATATGATTGCTAATTTGCACTAATCAAGCCTAAAACTAACTAATCCCCAAATTTTTTCCCAAAACCCTAGAATCCAAGACATGCTACAAAATCGAACACATCATGGCATATAAACTGAAATTAGTAAGTGGGTTTAGTAGATTCATACCTTGGTAAGTGAAATTGAAGCTGAAATCAAGCGAATGGGGAGGTAAGTCGCCGAATTGAGAGAGAGTTGGGGTTGTTGTCTCGGGGATTGGGGAAAATGGGGCTGACGCGCTGCGCGCGAGTCTTTTTTTCGGACTGCCGCAGCCGCGCGGCGAATGCCTCACACCGCGCGGCCACTGCGCGAGGTCCGAATTTTGTTTTATTTTTCTTTTCTTCTTTAGTTATTCTATTTTTCTTATTTAGTTGGTTAATACATTCCCACGACTTACCCCTTATACCCTACCGGGCGTGTGTCGACAATGTGAAACGCCGGCACGGAGTGCCAATCGACATCATCCCGGATAGGGACATTAGATTCGTTTCACAATTGAAAAAGTATGTGCACGATCCGACCCATGTGCCCCAACCGGAGGAAATTGAATTTGAGGATGACTTGGGTTACGAGGAAGTTCCGGTGCGAATACTTGACACGAAGGAGAGAGTAACGAAAAATAAGACCGTGAGGATGGTCAAAGTCCTTTGGTCCAACCACGAGACGGAGACGGCAACGTGGGAATTGGAGGCTGACATGAAACAACGTTACCCTACCCTCTTCCAAGATGAACCGGCCACAGTTATGGGGACATAACTGTATTCTTAAGGGGGGGAGGATGTAACACCCGAGAAAAACAAATTCAAATTGTTTTGAACTACGTCATGACTTGATCCCTTCACAGGGTACGTAGGCAGCTTGGAAATCTAAATTCTAAGTTCAGTCACAAAATAAATCAAAAAATAAATCACAAGATAAATCACAAAAACGTTAGGAGGAATTGGAACTAATTTAACTAGACTAATTAGGGCACGGAAATGTTATGAGCGTTAAACCCGAACTCGTAACAAATTTAAGGTAAAGATTTCGAACCGGAAACGACCCGAGGAGTCGAGCTAACACGTAGAGGATAGAAAACCGATAGAGAAAAGAAGAAAAGACCCGACGGACCACGCGGACTGCCGGACCGGCCGGTCCGATCGCCATGCGCTCGCCGCGCGGAAGAGGGAGACGCGTCCCAGGACTGGTCGCGCGTGCTCCGCGCGGACAAAGCTCTATGTGCGCGCCACCACCGCGCCAGAGGTGCAGGAGGTGTAAACTTTCCTTCTATGGCGATTTTCTTGCCAAAAATCCGTCCCCCATCGAGGGCAAGCATATCAAAGCCTTTGGGAAAGGCTTAAGGACGGATTTTGGGCGCCCATTCCCCATTCTTCTCAGAAAACAAACCTTAGGCTCTCTCAAACTTCCCCTCCAAGTCAAAACTCCTTCGACTTCACTTTCCGGCGAGTATTCCGGCAATTTTTAATTAAAATGCATGTAACCCCTTAAATTGTTTAGTTAGGGATTAACTTACTCGGTATATTTTTATACTGATAAACCGTTGTCATTTTTCTTTTACAGAGTATGTCGAGTGACGCATGCACATGCACTCGGGGGGAAACATTTATGAACATTTTTAATTACTGCATCGTACTACTGTTTTACCGGGCCTGTTGAACCCGAAGTTTGGCCGTGCTGGCCGTGATTGCTTTTCCGCTGCATTACTCTATCTCGTGCATGATGATTATTACTTTCGTATTTTGAATTAAGTGATTATTCATTTCCGGACTCAATATTGAAATGTTTTTAAATCTTTTACGTACCCATAAGCCTTGCATTTTCTTAGTGAGCTCGGGAAGCCGTGTCTCGCTAGGGAGATGTGGCGGTGACATCCCGGCCTGGGTTATCAAATCCGGGGTGTTACAGAGGTACCATTAATTCTGGGTAGTCCATTCTTATCTACTTGCCATGTTTTAATTGATTATAAGGATGGGGTGGTAACTCTTAGAATTGGAGAAGATAAAGTAACTTTTAATGTGACCAATATGCTTAAACAATCTTCTCATACCTTTAGAATAAATTTAATTGACTGTGTTTATGATGACCTTGATAGTAGTTATAATGATGATTGTTTGGAGGAGTGTAAGAGTTAGTTTCAGGAGCCAGAGGAGGAATTCAAGAGCTTTGAAATGGTGTCCGAAATGCACTCACAAAGCCAAAATCGTGCAAAAAGCAGTCCAAAATCGAGCACATCACGCGAAACAGAGTTCGATGCACGACTAGATGCATCCGCGCGCTGGTTGCGCGCTACGAACGAATTTCGCGCGCTTCGCGCACGACATAAGGATGATACGGCGCGGGCACCGCGCGTAACGGAGTAAAAATGCGCGAACACTGCGCGGCATGATGAACATAGCGTGCGGACTCCGCGCGCCGATAGCGCGTGAACAATGTTAAATGTGCGATCCGATTCGGTTTTTGCGATTTCGTCTGTCAGGGAGTCTTCCTCTTCTCTTTTATCTCCTTCTATACTAATTCTTGAGACATTAATGCCATCAATTCAAACCCCATCTGATATTAAATTGAATAAATTATCATCTCATCCTAAACACTTATTTCTTGAATTGAATGGTTCACTTCCTGCTGTCAATTTTGCATGAATCACTTGAGGAGCTACAGAGGATGTCCGGCTGTAGACGTTAAATGCAGCGCTTCCGAGAGGCAACCCGAGTATTTTTCAAATTCTAGTTATTAGTGTTTTTTGTTAGTTTTGATTATTTTGACTTATCTGGTGACTTTTGGTTATAGTGATCGCATCAGTGTGGACAAATGGCTTGGGAAAGCAAGGAAATCACGCTTGGAATGGGTTCATGGCCCATATTTTTCACAGCCCAACCAGTGATACCCGGTTTGAGTGTCTTTTTATTTTTATTTTTCTTTCTTTGAGTCTTTTATTTCTTCTTTTCAGGCATGGGTTGTATATCTGATATTCTTGATCTTTATGGATTGACATGTTGTATAATCCTTACCTGAATTTTTGTGTCAAGTCGTGTCATACCGGTTAGGTTGTATCACTGGGATGGTCTAAGCCTTAACTTTATGGTTTGGACATTGAGGATAATGTCACTCTTTAGTGCGAGAATGGGGGGATACCCCAGTTTTATGATACATTGCTAACTTCACATCACCACTAGTAGTTGTATTTTTGTCTAGGAGTGGAGCTTGACTTAGAACTTGTTAGAGTAGATTGATTTATTGAGTTTAAATGAGTCCCCTCATACTGCATAACTATTAGGTTCAACCAAAAAGCTCTTGGGTGAGAATTTTTGGCCTTATTTTTCTTGATTGTGTGAAACATGCATGCTTTTAGATATATTTCTTTGTGATTTTAATGCATGAGATTACTATCTAGAATTTTGATGAGGAATATGATATAGGCACCTATAAGCTCATGGCCTAAGCACTTTCTACCCTTCACATATTTATCTTTAGGGAAGCCCCTCTAAGCCTCTTAGCATATTTTCTTTTTGATGAACCACTATATATTTATCACTAGCCACATATTACCTCCGTCTCAACATATTTGTTACGAACGGTTTTTTTTGCAGTATTCACTGTTTAACTTTGATTCAAATTTTTAGTATAGCTATATAAGAAAAAACATAGTCAAGTGAGATCTTGTTAGATTCGTCT